>BPLQ01008198.1:510000-865059 GCA_021605075.1 Caerostris darwini
ATCCAGTAAATATTATAAAATGTTTTATTTTTATAAATTTAGCATCTGCGTATATCTTTTCACGAGCGACTGTGTGAGAGAGTATTTACTCGCGTAAACTTTTCGTAAAACTTTTCGCAAAACTTTTCGCGTAAACTTTTCGAAGAAAAGAGTTTTTTTTGTTATCAAGGCTAAGAAATAGTTATATTAAGATATAAGTACAGACAAAGATTCTGGGATATTATTATGCAGAAAATATTTATTATTCGTAGATAAAGTAGTTGTAATTTTCTTTGATGTAGAAAGGTTACGAAACTAAATATTTTAAAATAAGTATATATTTTTTTTTTTTTTGAAGACACGAAACAAGTTTTTAACAAAATTTAACAAATTTTCGTTTTTTTTAATTTTGGGTTTTTTTAGTTCTATAAAAGAGGAAATATTTTTCAGGCTACTAAAAGAAATAAATGCTATGAATGTCACAATAGTCATTTCATAGCTCTGGCGATCGGTGACATAGGTTTCGGGTTTGACTCTTAGCGGTGTCTTGGATGTTTTTAGTGTTTTTGAATCCACTCTAAACCGTAGGTCTTGATCTAATATAATTGTAAAGCTTTGGGTGTAGTGCTCACAACCTTACTCCGTAAAAATACAACATCTCCTGTCTCGAAATTGTCCAGTAGGCAGACTACCTTGGCCCACCATGGGGTTGTTCCGCCAGTGAAAGTGATTTCCTTACCAGATGTTACTTCATAACCACATGTTATATATAATAAATTAATTTAAGTTAAGTCATTTTTATGGTCAAATGATTATACCTTGCATACTTCAATTCAGCAAATGTTATAAAAAGTTTCATTTTTGGTAGTTTAGCAGAGAAAAATCAAATCAATTGTTTAAGTGTTTAATTTATTGCATAATCATATATATAAAAATAGTTACATATTGTCACCATTATGAAAACAATATATTATAAAGAATCCATTTCCATATATAAAAACTTTTTCTTAAATTTTAAAAATAAATTATGTTGTCTCTATGAAAATATTTGTAAAAAAAATATAAGGAAATAAAGTTGTAAAAAAAATAGTTTATATTATTATCATCATTATTATTTTATATTAATTTTGGACACATTATGATATATCTTTTATTACTCATATTTCTGATAACTTTATATTGTCTTATCTCTAAGTTCTGGAACATAAAGACATTTGTCTGATATGTGACAGGGACTGTGTATGTTGTTGCTTCTTATCCCACTTGGTAGACAGCCACATCTAGACGAAGTGAAGAACCTGTGTGGTCTCATGGGAGAAGGGGAAAGGAGGGGAAGAAGTTTCTGTTGTGATGGATCACCCGTAGGTAGAAGTCCGACTTTGTTCCGTGTCACTGAAGAAGGGCAGTGCTTTCTGGCAGGACTTTTAGGAGGAACTACCCCGCATTTGCTTATCGTATGGGAGAAAACCCGGAAACTTCCACCAGTCTAATTATAAATATATTATTAATTAAATAAAGTATTTAATTAATAATATATTTAATGAATAATACCACTTGTTTCCATTGTACCATGTTTACATTTTGTTTGTTTTATAAGATAGGCTCACATATATTCGTAGCTCTTACTAAAAAAAAAATTTTTTTTTTTTGAAGGTATACAATTTTAGTAAAAAATTGTATAATAAATTAATGGATCTTATGATACAGGAAGGCATTTCTTTTTTAATGCCGATTTATTTAAAATTTGGATAAAAACAGTTTTTATACTCTTCAGTAAAAAATATATTTAATGAGTAATAATAAAACCAGGTAGTCCGACTAATAGGGCAAGATGCTGAACATCCGAAAGAGCATCGATTCTCCTCGTTTTTTGAAACAGTGTCTACAACAAAGCAGCCAGCGAAATGAACCTCAATCATAATGCTCGCTAGCAGCACGGACATCGCTACCGACGACAAGTATTCAATTAGAGCATACATCGCTCGAAAAACTGCTAGAATGGGCCACGATACAAGAACTTGTGATATTGCAGTACGACAACGCTCCGTGCCATCGCACTTCCGTCATCAAAACACTGAAATGGAATCTGTTCTCACAACCGGAGTATTCGTCAGACCTTTCTCCTTCTGATTATCACTTAACCTCGGCCGATGGCCGATGGCTAATGGCTTGGCTTGGCTGGGCTGGGCTATACTTGGCTAATTTTAAAGAAGTGCAAAATTGGTTGGATGAATGGTTTCGATCCAAAGACGTGCCGTTTTACCATCGTGGTATTCATGTATTGGGACCTGAATAGCCGAGTGGCTAGCTCTCTGACGCTCGGTACCACATGTTTCATGTTCGAGGAATGGCGCTGGCATGGATGTTTGTAGTGAATCGTGTAGTGTTAGTAGGAATCCACTTTAAGCCGTAGGTCCCTGTCTCATATGACCGTAGAGTATCAAAGAGCTCAATCAGATTTGTCATCCACATTATTCCCAAACTGCATAGAGATGACTCAGCTTTAGGCACAATGGTGTAGTGTAGTGTAGTAATAGTGGTAGTGGTATTCATCTTTGTCGCTCTACGATCATCTTCTGCACACGAGGGCTAAACAGACCGGGACCTACAGTTTAATGTGGATTCTGAACTACAACAAACATCATACCACCACCAATTCGAACCTGAAATCTGTGAAACCAAAGTCCAGAGCGCTAGCCACTTGGCCAGCAGGCCACTGCATTTAATAGAGATATGGCAAATGTGTAGTTAGTGAGAGACGATATTTTGAACACACATTATTTTGTATTTTTGAAAATTTCAATTTTTATTGAAGAGAAACCCGGAACTTTAATTGTGCACCTAGTAGCTATTTTTTATAGATCTCAGTCTATTTTTGTTTACGCTTCTACCAGAAGAACATATCCATATAACGTCTGATATTTTCTTAAGTTTATCGATTGTATAACGAAAATTATCCACCAACAAAATTATCAATAAATAATTTTTTTGTTAATTATTTCTTTATTCCAATCATAAAATTTGAAATCGAAATTCTTAAAACAAATACAGAAAATAAAATTCAAATCGAATTTTAACCCTGACTTGATATATATACACTGAAGTGACAAAAGTCATGGGATACCTCTTAATATCGTGTCGGCCCTCCTTTCGCCCGGCGAAGTGCAGCAACTCGACGTGGCATGGACTCAACCAGTCGTTGGAAGTCTTCTGCAGGAATATTGAGCCATGCTGTCTCGATAGACGTCCATGATTGTGAACGCGTTGATGGTGCAGGATTTTGGGCACGAACAGACCTCTCGATGATGTCCCATAAATGCTCGATGGGATTCATGTCGGGCGATCTAGGTGGCCAGATCATTCGTTGGAATTGTCCAGAATGTTCTTCAAACCAATCGCGAACAGTTGTGGCCCGGTGACATGGCGCATTGTCATCCATAAAAATCCCATCGTTGTTTGGGTACATGAAGTCCATGAATGGCTGCAAATGATCTCCAAGTAGCTGAACATAAGCATTTCCAGTCAATGTTCGGTCCAGTCGCACCAGAGGACCAAGTCCATGCCATGAAAAAACAGCCCACACCATTACGGAGCCACCACCAGCTTGAACAGTGCCTTGCTGACAGTTTGGGACCATGGCTTCGTGGGGTCTGCGCCACACCAGAATCCTACCATCAGCTCTTACCGACTGAAATCGTGACTCATCGGACCAGGCCACGGTTTTCCATTCATCTAGGGACCAACCGATATGCTCACGTGCCCACGAGAGTCGCTGCAAGCGATGTCGTTCTGTCAGTAAAGGCACTCGAGTCGGTCTTCTGCTAGAATAGCCTAAGAAAGCCAAATTTCTCCGCACAGTTCTAACAGACAAGTCCCTTGTACGTCCCACATTGATTTCTGCTGTTATTTGACGCAGTGTTGCTTGTCTGTTAGAATTTACGACTCTTTGCAGACGTTGCCGGTCTAGGTCGTTAAGTGCAGACGGTCGACCACTGCGCTGTCCATGGTGGGATGTTATGCCTGAAATTTCATACTCTCGGCACACTCTTGACGCAGTGGATCTGGGAATGTTGAATTCCCTAACGATTTCCGAAATGGCATGACCCATGCGTCTAGCTCCAACTAACATTCCGCGTTCAAAGTCTGTTAATTCCCGTCGTGCGGTCATCATCACGTCAAAACCTCTTCACATGAATAACTTGAACAGAAATAAAAGCTCTGCGATAGCACTGCGCATTTATACCTGTTCTACGCGATGCTACTGCCATCTGAAAATTTGCATATTGCTATCCCATGACTTTTGTCACTTCAGTGTGTGTGTATATATATATATATATATATATATATATATATCGCCAAATGTTATGTCAAATGTCGCAGAAGTTAAATTTCTTTTTATTTTTATTTGATCGCTTATTTACAATTTGAAATTGAATAGTTGAAAGTTTTTAAGCTAAGCATTTTATGTGTTGTGAGGAACAAACAATGCATCGTTATTATTTTTATAAACTGCAATTATTAATCGACAACCATAGAAAAAATTGTTCACGTTGTAAGAGATTTAGGTAATGAAGGTTAAATTGATAAATATCCATTGTTTTTAAGACAATGTAACTGACTTATGATTAACCTTCAATTTATAAAATTGAAAGAATGAAATAAATTATTTAATAATAATCATTAATTGCATTAAAAATGTAATGATTATTATTAATTCATGGGAACAAAAGTTTTTACAAGGAAAAAATATTAATATAAGAATTCATTTAAAAAATCTTAACAATTGAAGATATCGATGTATATCTAATTATATAGATAAATTATTAGTTATATAGATAAATCATATCTATATAAATTTAAATGTTTTTTTACGGTTGTTATATAAATTATACCTTTAAAAATTATTAAAATTATTTTTCTGTGTATTTTTATAATTTTTTTCGAAAAGTTAAATATTTAAAGTATTTTTAATATTAATATTAAAAAATTTTTAATATAAATTATTTTTTAATTAATAAAAATATAATTTTTTTTCTGAAAATATCTGAAAAATATGAATTAGTACCCATTTTTTAATAAGTGAAATCTGATACTGAAATTTAATTTTTTGCATATTGCAATACTTTAGTTTTATATAAAAATTGCAATTGCAATATAAACACTAATTTTCTAGTATGAAAATACTTTTAACTTATTATAATTTCTTTTCTGTTACGTTTCAGAAAATTCTATATTACATGCAACAAAAAAGTAACGAAATACTATAAAACATATTATATAATATTTTATTATAATTATATATAATATTCTATTAGTTTTTAAAAATAATATAAACATCTGTAAAAACAAATTAATGTATACATTACAAATGTAAATATTAATATTTTTTGACATTAGGATTTTTTTCTCAAACTTATATTTTTATTTATCATTATTTAACATATTTTAATGCCAAATATTATTGTAAATTTTTAATTTCTTCTAATTTTATAACATCTTAAATTTTTAAACATTTGAAGATATCAACTTAAGTAAACAACTAAGAGCCATATAAATTTTTAAACATCATTAAATCGAGGCCCTAATTCCAAATTCTTAAAAAAAAAAAATAAAAAATACGATAACAATAAAAACAGAAATCTTCATCGATATCTACGATAAGCCATTATGTCATTACACCACCTCAGTTAATTTCTTCTAATTTTATCACACCTTAAAATTTTGTGCATTTGAAAATTTCCATCAATATCTACGATGAGCCATTATCTCCGTTATACCACATCAGTTAATTTTTTCTAATTTTATCATACCTTAAATTTTTGTGCGTATGAAGATTTTCAATTTTAGTAAATAACTAAAAATCAAATAAATTTTTAAACATAATTGAATCCTTTGATACCTCTCTTCCAAATTCTTAAAAAAAATATATATAAAAATTACGATAACGATAAAAACAGAAATCTCCATCGATATCGACGATGAGCCATTATCTTCGTTATCCCACATCAGTTAATTTCGTCTAATTTTACCACATCTTAAATTTTTTAACATTTGAAGATTTCAATTTAAGTAGTTAACTGAGAACAAATAAATTTTTAAACATCATGCAATCCTTCGTAAACTCCTCTTCCAAATTCTTAAAAAAAATAAAATAAAATAAAATAAAAAAAATACGATATCGATAAAAACAGAAATCTTCATCAATATCTACGATGAGCCATTATCTCCGTTATACCACCTCAGTTAATTTCTTCTAATTTTATCATACCTTAAATTTTTGTGCGTTTGAAGACTTCAATTGAAGTAGATAACTGAGAACAAATAAATTTCTAAACATAATTCAATCTTTCGATACTCCTCTTCAAATTCTACTAAAAAATAATAATAATAAAAATTACGATAACGATAAAAACAGAAATCTTCATCAATATATACGATGAGCCATTATCTCTATTATACCACATTCGTTAATTTCTTCTAATTTTATCACATCTTAAATTTTTGTGCATTTGAAGATTTCGACTTAAATAGATAATTAAGTATGAAATAAATTTTTAAACATCATTAAGTCGAGACTCCAATTCCAAATTCTTAAAAAAAATAAAAAATACGATAACGATAAAAACAGAAATCTTCATCGATATCTCCGTTATACCACATCCATCCGCTTTCTCCTGGTCTAACAGTGGTACAACGGAGAGATAACAGCTTTTAGAGTCGTGAAATTAGATCCAATCTAACTGTCACTGAACAAACGGGGAACAGTTTTATTGTGTTTGTTGTTTATTCACGTGGACGAGTCCATTCCTGTACAGCTATTAGTCCCCAAATAACATGGCGGCACTCGCTTCTTTGAAGGAATGGCAGATGGTAATCTTGAAGGACGTGGCTCAATGTGAAAATTAATGTTGCTCAATGTTTGTTTGGTCATTTCTGTTGTTTGATGTTAAGTCCTCCAAGTGAAGTGTTTCGTATGAAACGTTCATATGTTTCGTATGAAGTGTTTCGTATGGCCTTGAGTGTATAAAATTGTTAATAATTGTTGCCAACAAGTATGACAGAAGGAGCAAATAATTGTATGTTGGTGCTGTGGATTTAACTAATGATTTTATAAGAAGTATGACATTTAAAACAAAGCTTGGAAATGTAGTCTAAGATAAATATTCGTAGTCGTATTATTTGTGTTTGCATTTGCACCAAGGAATGTATTGTAAAATATATTAGAAAATTGTTGTTGCATTACTTATGCTCGTATTTGTACCAAAGAAAATATTCTAAAATATATTTGAAAACATTTGTAGTCGTATTATTTATGTTTGTATTTGTACTAAGGAAAATATTCGCATTATTTATGTACGTATTTGTATCAAGGAAAACATTCTAAAATATATTCCAAAATATTTGTAATCGCATTATTTATGTTTGTATTTGTATCAAAGAAAATATTCGAAAATAGTTGTATTTGTATTTGATGGGTATAATGAATATTTAATAGTAATATTACTTTTTTAACTTCATTTGGTTATAAAAATACCACGTACACCTGTTTTCAAAAAGAATCATCATGAGAAAATCACTACTTATAGTACATGGAATTAATTATACCTAAAACACATAGTGGCAACTCATCCTAAAATTATTTTCTCCAAGTGTGTACCATTTGTTTTGTAACAATGTAGTTACTTTTGAAAAAAAAAAGCAATTTAAAAAACAAATTGATTTTATGTAAATAAATCATGTGAAATTTGCTAGTAATTGTAAGATTTACTAATTATAGATTATAATTTAACTGTATAAACAAATAATATTCAAGCAATTTACTCGAATACCTGCTGTTTTACAGAGTTAAACGTAATGTATTAGAACGTAAAATATATTTAAAGTTTATAATAAAAAAAATTAAGTTAATCTTTGCTCAAATATTATTATGACTATGTTTCACAATTATATTTTAAAAGAATTTAAAGTATGACAGAAAAATGTATCTGAAAAGAAAATTCTTCAGTTCTTAGAAAAACATCACGCAAAACGAATCTTAAAAGTTACCTTTTACATAACAATCAACCAAATCACCCATCCACATTTAAAATAATTGTTGCGTAACATCATTATCTAAAAGTACTGTTATCTAAATCGAGCAAATAACTCCAAATTATTAATGACAAACAAACAAAATTCTGCACTTAAACATAGCAATTCAATTCCGAGATGGCCTTGAGAACTGTCTCACCAATCCAACCGCAACACTGAACGAATCATCGTGGACTCGTTCGAGTTGAACTCAAACGATTGAACTTTCTGAACATGCTCGAATGCCCAATAGTTTGTTACAATGGAATGGGTAGTTTCTATGCTACGGGCATTTGAATACAACTTTCTCATTATATGCCTAAGGCAGGGGTGGCCAACCCGCTGCCCGCCTTGAATATTTTTCCCGCCCGCGATATTTATCACATTTTTAAAAAATGTATTTATTTCATAAAGGCCAAAGGAGTGAAAACCAATGTGTTCCAAAAATACATTGTATGTACATCCATATATTCAAAAATTAACTGTCGAAATTATGGGAAAAAATTAACTTTGATTTTAAAATAACTTTGTAATATATAAATAAATAACAAAAATAAAAAATATATTTATTTATTGAAAAATGTCGTTAAAGCTCAATTTTTGTGATTTATTTTTTTAGCAAACTGAATAAAATCGACAGAAGAAAATTATGGTTTGAATGTTTTTTTTTTTAATTTTAGAAAAGACTGAAATATATATACATATATTTGATCGAATAAAGAAGAATTAATGAAAAAATTGAGAATAATTCTAAAAATATAATGCAGAGGTGGCTAACCCACGGTCCGCCTTGAACATTTTTCCGGGCGGTGAGATTTTTCACATTTTTACAAAATATATTTATTTTATAATGCCCAAAGAAGTGATGATCAATGCATTAAAAAAATACATTATGCGTGCATCTATATATTCGAAAATGAACTGTCGAAACTATGAGAAAAAAATTAATTTTAATTTTAAAATAATATTCTTTCGAATATAGGACAGATATTGCCTGTTTTATTTAGGAGTTTACAGTTATGAATTCACAGAATAATTAAATTATATGCTGCGAACTCAGGATGCGCGCGCATCTTGGAACATATAATATATCATGTTCTATGTTTCACTTTAAGTGACCTTTCAGTGACCATCCCTAGCTATGCACAGTTGATTATTGATAGCAGTGCAAACCAAACTCTTAGTGGAAATTGTTAGCGTTTTTTGTTCAATTTACACCTGCGAATCTTTTTTTTCGAAAATAAAATTGATCCAACACAAAACACGCTCGAACATAACGGACGCTAACCTGCAACACCCATTACGATGTGCCAATACCCAAATTGAGATCGATTTGCAAACGCTAAGTGACAGAGTGAAGAAACAAATATCGCACTAGTCAAATAAATATTTTTTAATGATTTCATTTTTTTTATTTCAAATTGATTATTTTGTTAAATTTTTTATTCAGAAATTGAGTATGTATACTGAATTTCAAATACAAATTTCAATATTTCAAATCATCGTGGACTCGTTCAATTTGAACTCAAACGATTGAACTTTGTGAACGTGCTCGAATGCCCAGTAGTTTGTTACAATAGAATAGCTAGCCTCAATGCTGCGGGCATTTGAATACACTTTCTCATTATGTGTCTGAGCTTTTGTCCATAAAGGTAGAGAAGTTTATGATGTGTGAATGGGATTTTATCGAATAATTAGCAAGCGTGACTGGAAGTAGAGCATTACTCATGTGTTGAAGCACAAGCAAATTGGAAATGGGTCCTGCATTGTTCAAGGTATGACAAAGGAGACCTTTAAGCTTGAAGATGTTGGGACAGGTCAAAAGTCAAATCGATTACGATTCTTAACCTTTTAATGCTTATCTAAGAGAAATGTGTCGTGCTACTGTTAGTGGTTTTTTTCTTCTTTTGGGAGGAAAAAATTGCTTTAAAATTGGTGGTTTAACCTCATTAGACGATGGCAAACCAAATCATTTCGATTGTGGTTTCAGTACTCGTTTGAAAAAGTCGTTATAATAAAATATATCGTATCAGGTTAGAAGGCATATTTTTGTTAATTTTTGTAAAAATATTTTATATATTTTTTAATTTATATATTTACTTTTATTTATAGAGTTGACTCATTCCTCTATATATGTGCTATCTAATGTGGTGAAAAATACAAATTCTCTTCCAATAGTGGTTCCAGATGCTATATTATCAGTACATATTCGATTTTGTATACATCACTGAAAATCGAATAGCATTCTCATTCAACAGAATATTCTAAACGATATAAAAGATCAGGGAACAGTGGTTGAGAGAAAGTATTTTCAGCACTAAAAAATATGACCACAATATTCATAACTATATTCAATGCTACCGTCTGAGTATCACGATACTTTCAGCGTATACTCTATTTTCAATACATCATTAAAATCCTCATTCAAGAGAAAATTTTAAATGATTAACAAAAATCAGGAAACACTGGTTGAAAAAATCAATTTATAATACTAAAATATATGGCCTCAGTATTAAAATACATGACAATAGTCAATGTTACCATCTGAGTATCAAGATATTTTCAATACATTATTCGTATCCTATTAAAATTCTAAATGTTTTATATAAGGACACACTGGTTGAGAAAATGCACTTAAAGATAATATTAAAATATATGGCATCAATTTTACAATAATAGGATAATCTTTAAAACTAATTTATCTTTTCTATATAATTTAGAGTAAATGTGTTGAAATATATTGCAAACAGTAACAAATTTTAAATAAAATTTTTATAATATAATAGTTACAAAATAGACAAATGCAAAATTATTTAATACAAGCTTTGATTTGGATTTCTTTCGAATAGCATAAATATAGAAAAAACTTACTAGCATTAGATTATTATTATTATTTAATATATTTTAAATTATTATTATTAAATATATTTTTAAATTATTATTATTAAATATTTAGTATTTAATTAACTATTTTATATTTAATTATTTAATATTTAATATTTAATGCACAGAATAGAAAAAAAAATATCTTTAGTAACTTAAATGATACAAAAAAATTTGGCAAATAAAAAAATAAATAAAAAAATGAAATCATCAAAAATCATTATAAATAAAATCTTCAAAAATGGTTTATTTTTATATGGATTCTCTATATCCAACAACAATTGAATTTCGTCTCGTAATAAAAGACCATTTTTCCTCTAACAGAAAATGGGAAAAAAAATTCAGATAAAATCCATTTCATAGCAAAAACATACTTATACGCCGAACTGCCGTTATTTTCGGTTAGAATTATACCTGTACATTTTTTTTTGAACCCAAACAATCTTTTCTTCCATCTATGAGTATTTATTCCTGTTCGTAAAAAGTCGTTTGCGTGCAAACGATAAAAATTCTCATCGCATTGGAACGGGGCGGATGCGGTTTCATTGTTCTTTTTCTCTAGAACAATGAATTTGTTTCTAATTTGTATTAAAGGAAAGAATTCTTTAATAATCTTCTTTCCTTTGCGATATTAAGTATTTTTATTTATTTTTCTTTTCTTTTGTAGCTACCATTTTCATATGGGAAAAGTTTATTCAAATTGACAACTGTTTTGTAGCATTTTACTTGAATAAATTGCTTTTCTTTTCTAAATAAAATGATCTTGGAAAACACAATTTGCATTTTGAATACATTTTTGCATTTGAATAATATTTTCATTTGCTCACGATGATACTTTTCATACGACAGATGGTGGATAGCATTGAAGCACGTACTATGACAAGAGGATTCTGTTGAATCTGATGTCTGATGGCATCTCTCAAATCTAATACAGTTTTAGGATTAAATGCATACACTTTAGTTTTCATGTATATCCATAGTCAGAATTCAATGGAGTGAGATCGGGCGAACTTGCCGGCCACAGGAACATGAAAATAAGGGAGATAATTCTCTCAACAAACTATTGTATTAAGAAACTTTTAACAGAATATCTCTAAGTAGGCATTGCAATATCGGACCAAAAGTTCAATACCGGTATTCGGTATTTTTTAGATCTTAATACCGGGATACCGGTTTTAATACCGGTAGAAGAAATTTTTGAAAAAGAAAGAAAACACAGGTGTTTTTCTTGTTTTATTTGCCAGTTTTATTAGAGAATACAAATATCACAAAAAACACTCGAAATGGCAAACTATCTAATGCTGTCCTTTTACTTATAATTTCATCCAAATTATCTTTTTTTTTTTTTTTTTCAAAATAATCTAAAATATCCCTGATGGCTTGGGCTTAGAAACTGTGCTCGAGTTTGCATCTTCATTGCAATTAGATTCTTTTTTATTTAATAAATTTGTATTATGTTTCGTTTTTAAATGTGTATGGAGTCTGCTTGTACTTATTCCGTTCACTTTAATAACTCTTAAACATTTTTTTACATTGTGCCACCATATTCTTTTCATCATATAAGTAAAGAAACCAAAACGAAGTATTATCAACTGATTTTTTTATTTTCTTTAAAGTTATCCTTATTCATTATTATGGGGTATTATTTATGAGTATATATATAATAAATCTGAAAAATATTTTGAACTCTAAAGTATGATATGCAAATACAATGTGAATAACAAATTCACCAATTTAAAAAAATAACGAAATATTACACACTTTCTTCACAACTACCACCTTGTTTTCACAGATAAGAATTTCTAGTTTTCAGATAAGAATTCTGAATAAGAATTCGCAGATAAGAATAAGAATTTCACAGATAAGAATTCTAAATTTCTAGTAAATACCGAAAAAACGGTATTTAAACTTGTGAATACCGGTATTACAAAATTGTACAAATGGCCCAAAATACCGGTATTCGGTATCCCGGTATTGCAATCCCTATTCACAAGTGGAGGAACACCATCTTAAATCCACACAACATCAGGTAGAGCATTTCGCTGTAGAGATACCTTGAAATCTAAAGTGTATGCATTTACTCCGCAGACTGCATTTGATTTCACAGATGCCGTTAGGTGTAAGGTTCAACAGATTCCTCTTTTGGTAAATGCTTCAGTGTTATCCACCATCTGTCGCATGTAAAGTTTCACCATATGTGGTCACATAGAAAATTTGTGAAAAACATTAAAATGTTTTGATATCTGTTGCTATTCTGTCTTTATTTGTTGTTTTCTATTTTCTTCTTAGTCTGTCTATGGAATCCGAAGCATGATAAACTTTATTTGTAAAAATCAAATCTTACTTATCCCGGACTAAGTGTGAAACAATATTTTGTACACAAATTTTTAACAATCTTTAGTAGCATACTTCCTTTTTCTACATATATATATATTTTTCTTACTCTGTGCGTGTGTGAATGTATTTATAAACAGAGTAATCCTGCTTTATAAAGAAATTGACATGTGTTTACTCATCATGTGTATATACTTATAGTTTTGCTTCTCACAAAGATTTAAGTGTGTGTATATCTATATATATATATATATATATATATATATATTTTTTTTTTTTTTTAAATTTTTTTTTTTTTTTTGAGTGTATATTTTAAGTAATTTTACTTTTTTAAATAATCTAAGTGTTTGCATATACTGTGTTAGAATATTAAGGTAATTCGCTGTTAAAATATTTTATAATTATGAATCATGTAAAGTAATTAACTTTATAAAATAATCTTTGCTTGTGTATATATTTAAGGTAACATAACCGTCCTATGTTTGCATATTTAAGTAATTTGTTTTACAAAATAATCTATGCTTGTGTATGTATCAAAGGAAATTTTGTATTATAATGTATATAATTTAAGTGGGTCCAACAGCATATTTCTAGGGCACACTATATTTGAAACAATTCGTTTTCTTTTTTCATTATTAGACTTCAAATTGCAAAATCAAAAATTTTTGATGTGAATACCATTTTTCTAGTTATATACCTAGCATATTTATCTCTTATGTAATATCTCCTTCCTTTTTTTTTTTTTCCTCTTATTATCTTTGTCCATAATTTTGCAGCAACTGCTCCTACCGTCGGTTTATTTATTAGCTATTAAGATTTTCTAAATTCTATAATAATTGATTTGATGAATATTCCTTCAGCTCTCTGATTTGTATAATCTCTTATGTAGTGTTTATTGTATCATATTGCTTTTTAATTTTTTCTCTAAAATCTCTTTCCTAACGTTTTTATATTTTTCGCATTTCATATTCCTCCTTTTTAAATTTTTGACATTTAGTTCTGTTCTTGTATGAATTTTCCCCATTGTTCAGCTTCTGTACCTCCAAAAGTGAATTATGCAAAACTTTTCTGCCTCAATCGTGCGTCCTTTCCTTTCACCCGCATCATTCCCAAACTGTATAGGGGCAACTAAGCTCTAGGCACAGTGATGTGGTGTGGTGTAGTAGTAGTAGTAGTAGTCTGTCTATGGATTGTATAGGAGCTTCTCAGCTCTAGGAACAGTGGTGTGTCCTGGTGTCCTGGTGTGATAATATGTCCATAACCGGCGATTTTCGTGTTTCAGGTACCATTCCAACACTATTTTGGGGATTTTCACTAAGAAGATAGCATTTCAATAAAAAAAGTAGGTGTTACCATTTGAAATTTTCGAAATCGTGTCCCTGTAACCCTAACTGTTTAGTTATTTTTCAATATGATTCTTGAGCGCATACCTCAAAATACCTTAAACCAGAATCTCATTAAATTTCTGTGAACGGTATCATAGCTATGGACTCATACATAGAGAAAGTATTTTTTAATAATCCCCCAGTACAGCTTGTACCGTTTGAAAGCTTCAGGTTCGAATATTGGCAGTGGCATGGATGTCTGCTAGTGGTTCGAAATCCACATTAAACTGTAGGTTCCAGTCTAATTAGCCTAAAGTGTGCAGAAAATGACCAAAAACTTATAAAATTATTCGATGTATGTAACGCGATAGTAAAACAACCTGAAGAAAAAAGTATTGCAATTTTAAGAATAGCTGAATCTTTTCTGAATGCAGACATGCAAAATTCATCAATTAATCAAAAAAATGTCGTAACATTTAGATAAATAAAAAGTTAAACGATTACACTTCACACGTCCCAAATCACCTAGAACTAAGCTGTCACCATTTGAAAAATCCCAAATCAATTATTTATAGCGGATGTGGTTCCGCAAACCAGTTCCTGTCAAAAAAAAGAACACCTAACAGTCATCTTCAGCTGAAATTAAAACCCAAACTAAACCTCTTTGCTTTTTAAAAAATAATTATAATCCAGTTTGGCTCAGATCTATTCAGCATAACTAGGGCAATTTACAGACTAAAACGCTTTAAATAAGAAGAATAAATGCTTCAATTATCCTGAGCCAGTTCTTCACGTAATTCTTCTTTTCTCCGGATTGTACTTATTTCCATGAAACTTTTGATTTTCATTTAGATTAATGCAATGGGAATACTCCCCTGTCATTATGCGACGAGAAAAATTATTTATTTTTTATTTAATTCATCATTCAATAAAATTGAATGAATGGAATATAATTGAAAATTTTTTTAGATTTCAGAAGAAGTTAAGATACTAAAATCCAATCTTGTTATATTTTTTCCGAGAATTTCAATAAAGCCATTTGATTAAGAATTAAACACTAAAAACTCTAGCAAAAAATTATTAATCGTATTTTAAAATTAAAAATTGTATTTAATCGTTTGATTAATCGCTTAATTTATTTAATTAATCGTAATTCTTTTTTCATTCTAATTTTCGTAAAATTAGGAATATTTTATAATATTTACCAATTATTTTTATTCCTAATAATATCATGTTTAAATAAATATTTTAAAATTAAAGTACTTTTTTATAAATATTATAATTCATATTTATATAGCCCAATAAATTTGAATGTTAAATAATAATAATCGGCTGGGCCGATATACAGCTTACCGATAAAATTTAGAATTTAATGTAAGAACAAAACACAACAACAATCTTAAAAAAAAAAAAAAACAATAGAATTCCAAACGATTTTCTTTTCTTGAAAAAATCTTATTTTCACTTTGAAATAAAATTGTCTTTGCATTCAGCAGACGATCATTTAGAACAATTTTACATTAGTTATTTATTTAACGTTTTTATTTTTATTTATTTAATATTTATTTATTTATTTTATATTTTATTCATTTAATTTTTGATATTTATTTATTTATTTATTTTAATTCTAAACGATGTTCTTTTCTTTAAAAAATCTTATTTTCACTTTGAAATAAAATATTGCATTCAGCAGACGATCATTTGAACAATTTTCATTAGTTATTTATTTAACGTTTTTTATTTTTATTTATTTAATATTTATTTATTTTATATTTTATTCATTTATTTTTTATTTATTTTAATTCTAAACGGTGTTCTTTTCTTTAAAAAATCTTATTTTCACTTTGAAATAAAATATTGCAATTCACCAGATGATCTTTTAGAACAATTTTACATTATTTATTCAATAATTTTATTTTTAATTATTTATTTAATATTATTATTTTTATTTATGTATTTAATATTTCTATTTATTTAATTTTTTTATTTATATTTATTTATTTTATATTTCATTTAATTAATTATTTATTTATTTTAGTTCCAAACGATTTTCTTTTCTTAAAAAAATCTTATTTTCACTTATAAATAAAAATTGTATTTGCTTTCACCAGATGATCTTTTAGAACAGTTGTACAATAAATGTTATAAAATGTACAACATTTACTTATTTAATTATATATTTTCTAGCCCACGAAAGAAATTTAAATAAATATTATATATAAAAAAACTCGTAAAAGAAATTTAAACAAAATTGAAAGTGATTGAAAAACCCAGCTCCCCAAAACAATGCCCATATATTTTATGGGTAAAAAAAATCTTTTATCTTCACATTCAGTAATCATGCAACAAACAAAAGGAATTCTGTTTCGAAAATTTCAGATTTACTATTTAGTGCCGATTTAAACTTACTACGAAAAACAAATTTATGCATTTAAAATTCAATTTAAATGTATCCAAAAGCAATTTCTGTAAGAGTTTCAAGATCTAATAGAAATAAGATTAAAAATTTTTTCGATACAATTGTTTATAACTATTTATATATTTTTGTTACAATAATCCGATTTCAAACAACCTTTCTTTTAAAGATTACTTTTTTTCTTGAGAAACTTAACAGATGCAAGTCAAAAGAAATGAAATTGTAATACGTATTTAGAAAATATATAAATATATTGTGAAAGTATTTTGGAAAACACTTAAAATGCATTTATCTTTTAAACTAAAATGTTTTATTACGGCAATAAATATCGATTTATCCTATTTTGTATAATATTACAACATGGATACGGGTTATAACATTAATCGATTTTCTCTATGATAGGTGAATGATATAAATAGTTTAAGTATCGAAAAATATTGATTTATCGATAAATAATTTTTAACTATAAATGTAATTTTAAGGTATAAGTGTTTGGAAGTAATTGCAGGAAAAAAATCTTCCAAAGGTTTCACAGATTTTATTTTACGGTTTTTTGAGTTTAATTTTTTTAACAATTTTGTTTTCCTATAAATAACATATTAACAATTATAGGAGTAAGTTAATTGGTATGCCATAAATATTATATGAACATAATAACAAAACATAATTGAATATAATGTAAGCATGCTACATAACGCAGAAGTTAAAATTATAACGATATATTTAAGTAAAATTTTGTAATTTTCTTTTAGATTTTTGTTTAATATTTAAGTAAATTTTGCGATATATTAACGTAATTTTTTTTAAATAAATTAATGCAATTTAATTTACATTTAAAAAAATTTACATTTTAAAATAATAGTTCTTCCTATTGGGAGAGAATAAGGAAAATAAAATCTAATGAAGTTCATTGACAGAATCTATGAATGCACCATAATAAATACATATATATTTTTTTATATTATGTACAACTTCCTTGATTATTTGCTTAAATTTAAACAAAATGCTTTTCAATGAATACCTAATATAATTAGAAAGAAATCCAAACTTGCAGTTTTTTAAATCAAAATTTAGCATTCAGTTATCTTTAAAATAATTCTAAAAAAACTAACCAAAATCCCTACAACAAATTCCTAAAGCCAAAATCTCTACAAAATAAGTCCGAAAGTAAAATCTCTACAACAAATTCCTAAAATTAAAATACTCTACAAAAATCCTTAAAATTAAAATCCTTACAACAAATTCCTAAAGTTAAAATACTTACAATAAATTCCTAAAAATCAAACCCCTACCACAATTTCTCTATTGCATTATTAAACCATGCACTTTTTAAACGAGTTAAGCATAATTTCAAGTTGATTTGTTCAAAACAGTAGGAGGAAAAAGATGGGGAAGAAAAATCTTATTTCAGAACGGAGAAACCTTAATATTTTTTTTTTTTATAAATTCAATATCATTTTATAAAATTTTATCTTTTTCATATTTATTTTTATAAAAATAAAAGTGCAAATAACAATAGAAAAATAACATACTTTTAAATCGAACAGCAAAAATTCTGAGAGCTAAACCAATATCTCAGTTTGAAAAAAAAATTTGAACAATTAATTTAAAAAAAAAAGGGCAGAAATAACAAATCTTACAACAGCGAAAATTTTCAATTAGTAAAAAATAATCTTATCATATAAGACATACCTTATTTTTCATATATTTTTTTTAATTTTATCTTGTATTTACTGACATATAATAATAAAACAGGAGATAAAATCTTAATTTTTAAAATAAATTGCAAAACTCCAGACATCTCAATTTAAATATTCATAATAATATTTATTTAACAATCAAATAATATTTTAATTCTAATACCGGCATATTTTCCAACATATTTTTATACAAGTAAATATTCCCCAAAAGGGAAAAAATACAAAAGATTTAACATTAAGAGGTCATTTCATTCTGTTATTCTATTTCTTTATGCACAATACTTATTTATTTATGTTTCATTGAAATGCAAATTTTATTTTTTTTATTTTTTTTTCCAAGATGTATTGACGCTTGTAAAAACATATTCGGTGGTTACCTTCTCAGATTTCCTTGTTTAATGCAAAATAAACAAAATCAATGCAAACAATCTAAGAAAAGAAATGGGTGTGATAAATTTTAAAGATATTATTATCCTAACCTCTCTTAGTTGAAATTCTATTGTGCTGCTATAACTCTGAATGTAGTTTTAAAAAAGATTAATGAACAGTTATAATCAAGAATAGCTAAGAGTATATTTATTTAGCAATTCTTTTCAAGCAAAAGGCTTTTTTTTTCATCACAACAATATTTATTATTTAAAATGTATTTGTTTTTAAACTTTCTATTTATTCCTCATTAAAAATATATTGACAGTTCGTGTTGTTATTAAAAATAAAATTATCGTCTAATATTGCATTAAAAATAAAATTATCGTCGACTATTTGATTACAAAAAAATTATCGTCGGCTATTTCAAAAAAATTATCGTCGGCTATTTCGTTGAAAAAAATTATCGTCGGCTATTTCATAAAAAAAATTTCGTCGACTATTTCATTGAAAAAATATTATCGTTGACTATTTCATTAAAAAAAAATTTCGTCGACTATTTTTCATTAAAAAAAATTATCAATTCGATTGATCAATTATCAATTATCAGTCGACTATTTCATTAAAAAAACTATCGTCAGCTATTACATTAAAAATAATTATCGTCGACTATTTCATTAAAAAAACTTATCGTAAATTCTTAAGTTTTACGTTAAACAATTTTAAAGCATTCAAAATCAAATCTGTTAAATTATAGTCAGATATTTAGATGCAACATAATTTTGGCTAAACATAAGTCCATTATTGAAATTGTTCATCATAGTATTTCAGTGTAATTATAAGTCCATAATCGAAAATAAAGGAACTATTAGAATTAATTATGATTTATTAACAAATTAAAAATTATTAAAGTAATGAGTAAGCTTGATTGAATTCCTAATACAATTATACACCATTGGTAATGTGAGCTATAATCATGTTGGAGGTTTAAGGTTCACATCCACTGATGTCATCCGTTGTAGTCCCTGCTTTCATAAACGATAACAAATGTGTGAAAGCATATCCCATTGACAATCAGGATGCCTGATATGAGCTGAACAGCCTGGAAGGGCAATGTTAATAAAATTGATAAATAAGTTCATGTCCATTCCTTTATCAACAAAATCCACTTGTATTTTGACTTCAATTCATAACAGATTCTGCAGGCTGTTACACACATTATTACAATATTTTATATATATATACATACACTCAATGGACAAATGCATAAAGTAGGATACTTTGAAAGTGATAAGGCTACTTAAAATAAATTAATAGTTTAAAAAAAACTAAAAAACACGCTTTTAGAGTTAATCAAACAAAAAAGTAAAAAATAATTGTTAACATAAGAATAAAATGACTGACGAGAAAATGAATGTCACTGTTCTAAAAGCGTGGGGTGCTCGATATCAGTCGTTATAATTTTTCACTAGTTTCATTCCGAAATACAGAGTTAGTTTAAAAATGTCATAAAAAGCACCCCACGCTTTTAGAACAGTGACATTCATTTTCTCGTCAGAAATTTTATTCTTATGTTAACAATTATTTTTTACTTTTTTGTTGGATTAACTCTAAAAGCGTGTTTTTTAGTTTTTTTAAACTATTAATTTATTTTTCACTTTTTAGTTTGATTAACTCTAAAAGCATGTTTTTTAGTGTTTTTAAACTATAATATTTAAATGAGGTCCTGGTACGGAGGACTGGAACTTTAGTTCTTACAATAATGTAGTGAGTAAAACAAAGGCTAAATGCGAATAGTCCGTTGTGCCACTGTCCCACGTAGGTTTGAATGTCTTTACTGAAAACTTTCATTCTACATGGGTTAAATTGCTCTTCATAAGTTAAAATAAAATCTCTAATCCTGGCGATCCTAATCATGATGAGATAATAAACTTATCAAACTATTTTAGTGTCGTTGGTCCTTCATAAGTCTACAACGTATAAATTAAATCGGATCGCTTAAAGTAGGGCAAAATCGAGCCCGAAGTGTCAGTTACAAACAAACATACAGGTGAAACTAATATAAAAGCGTATTAAAAAGAATCAACTGTTTTCTTTCTGAAAGATGCCTGTAAATGTTTCTTTGCAGCTTAAATAGTGTATATGGGGAGAAACAGATCTCCAGGGGAAAAAGTCAGTTACATACATACAAACAAACATACAGGTGAAACTAATAAAAGCGTATTAAAAATGAAATGCATAACTAGAAAAAAATATTGTTTGTTAGAGTACTCATATATATACAACGTTTGGACGTTTCGGCAAAATTTCTGATGCAAAACAAAATTGTTTTACGTTATCTTATACCGCTTGTATAATTGTTCAATTTTTTTTTATTATTTAAGACATTTAGCATTTTATGGTTAACTTTAATATTATAAAGTTCAAATCCAACAAAACACAATTTTTCAGAGTTTTGTTTGAAAAAAAAAATGTATTATCTATTAAGTATTGAGGTCTTCTGTGATTATCAGTTGCAGCAACTATCACGTGTTTGAGATATTTTTCATCAACTATATATCAATTCTGTTATCTTTAACTTTCACTGTTATTTGGAAAGCATGCAATAATCTTTATTACTCATCAAAAAATGCAGTCTTCAATTTTATCTTTTAAGTTTTTTTTACGAGTATTTTTGCTATAAAATCCTGCAATAACTTTATGACAGTTTGCCTTTAACATACTAAAGATATCATTTGGAAAATCGAAAACAACTTATTATTATTATTGAATATATATATATATATATAAAGTAACATACGTATGTAATTAATATATTATAATATAAACAAATTACAAATGTTTTCGCGACTTTATATAAATCTCATGGATGAAATTCTAGGATGTTTGATTATTGGGAAAAATCGCAGAATACAGGCAACTGGAATTTGGCGACAAAAATTCTATTCGCCGAAGTGCACCAAGAAAAGGATTGCGATTATAATTGAAGTGAATTGTATACATAGTAAGTTGGTAAAGATAGTTTATTTCCATCTCTTTTAATTTTTTCCCCTACAGAATTTTGTAATATACTCAATAATTCTAGGTTATGCTACATTTTTCTCGCCAGAAAATTAAAGCAACTGAAAAGTTTCGAATTTTCAATTCGCAATTTTCCTCAATCATTTTTTAATCAATTCTTACAACTTTTTTTAAGAAGATTATTTATATTCAAAACTGATCTCAGATTAATGCACGATCAATCTTTTTGAAAATATTTTGCCGAAATAGAAATACTTTTTTCTATTCGATAACAAAAATAAGAAAAAAATTATGCTTATAAAGTTGTTGCATCTTCCGTTTTTCCCTTTTTATAGGGATAAAAAAAAATTTCCTTACGACAGAATAAAAAAAAAATAATATGCATATATTGAAAAACTGTTCCTTCAAAAAATGATTGATGAAGGTTTTAAACTTTAAGTTCCTCTAATTCGGACCTCAGCTGTTATAAATTTTTATAGCAAGATTATGAGGATAAAAAGTATTTCTTATAAATTAAATGTTTGGGGAATCGTTGTAAAATTGATTGATATTTAAGCGAGATCTAAAATAAATGCAAGCAGTTTCGAAAAATGTTTACTTTTTTCGACTTTTTCGATATTTACTTTTTTAAACTTTTTTTTTTTATATTTATTTTTTTTTTTTTTTTTTTTTTTATATTTACTTTTTTTTTTAAAACTTTTTAAAAATTTTTTTTTTTTTTAACTTTTTTTTTTTTTTTTTTTTTTTTTTTTTTTTATTTCTATTAATATGGGAAAATATAAAAATTTATTTTTTATGAATATTTTTTTTAAAACAAAATAAAACCATGAGGTTAAACAACTTTTTTTAGTGGACGTATTTTTTATTTTAATATTCATTAAAATTAAGTGATTGTAACTGAAAGAATAAATAAAAAGAAAAACAAAAATATTCAAAAACAATAAATAATTTCTTAAATAAGAAAGACAAAAATATGTCATAAATTAAAATTTTTATATTCAGATTAAAAAAAAAAAACTCTAAATTATTTTATTTTTTATTATAGGTATTGTTTTAGAGAGCGGAGGTTTTCGTTCCCATGATCAGATTTTTTTTGTCCTTAAATTCTTTCAATGTTTCTTATAGGTTAATTTAAAAAAAAAATTTTTTTTCGTTCAAGAACTATTCTTATTAGTTTTATTTAAATCTTTCACGAACTTTTTAATACATAATATTTATTTAAATTTCTCGGATAATAGAAATAATTATATAACTAAATAATAAAATGATGTAAAATTATTCTAATTCTGGTGTTAAGATAGTTCGGTGAAAGCAAAGACAATTTTATTTCAAAGTGAAAATAAAATTTTTCTAAAAAAGAAAATCGCTGGTAATTCTTTAGTTTCTATTTGTTATATTGTTGTTAGGTGTTTTGTGCTTTTATTAAATTCTAAATTTTATGGATATAGGATCAACCGATTATTTTTTATGCTTTTATTATTGAACATTATTTCGCCTAATGCATTATTCAAAATACATCCTTATTCTTTGAGCAATTATGATGCTATCCGACTATCGTCCCAATAGGGCACAACTTGCGTGCAAGAGGACCCAGGTTCGAATCCACTAATGGTGACCGTTGCATTTATTACTTTCACAGGACCTCAGTGGTGAATTTAACAGAAGTGTAAGCGTATAGCATATGTTTCATGATGGAAGTTTTCCAGATTCTCATCCGTATGATACACAAATACTCATGTGCCGTTGAGTGGAACAGGAGGAACACTTGACAAAAAAGAAGATGCTTGTTTGCTAATGTGTCAAAGAAATCAGATTCGATACTTTCGATTCGGCATGCATTGCAGTCACTATTTTTTGGCATTGTAAATATTGTGACACTATATCTATACCATAAATGAATACCATACCATAAAATATATAATACCATCAAACAAATTGCATGTTTGGAGTTCACATTTTTCTTTCAACAGTACACAATTTGGAAGGGAGGAAGGTTATACTGAAAAGGTATTCGGATGAACTAACTGATGTCAAATGGGCTATAATTTTCGTACAGTAGTACAAAATCCGATATGTCTATAACATCAAACAAATGCCATTTGTACCGTAAATAAATACAAAACCATAACCAAATACCAAACAAATTGCTTGTTTGAAGTTCCCATTTTTCTTTCAACAAAACATAAATGGGAAGATTATTCTAAAAATGCATTGCACACTTTTTTCTAGTGGATGAACTATACTACGCACTTTGGTTAACGTCAAATATGCCATAAATTTCCTACAACAGCGAGCAGTATAAGATCCGATATGTCAAAATCTCAACATGGCTTGGTTTGTCGCTGTTCAACAAAACATAAATGGGAAGATTATTCTAAAAAATGCATTGCACACTTTTTTTCTAGTGGATGAACTATACTACGCACTTTGGTTAACGTCAAATATGCCATAAATTTCCTACAACAGCGAGCAGTATAAGATCCGATATGTCAAAATCTCAACATGGCTTGGTTTGTCGCTGTTCAACAAAAACATAAATGGGAAGATTATTCTAAAAATGCATTGCACACTTTTTTTCTAGTGGATGAACTATACTACGCACTTTGGTTAACGTCAAATATGCCATAAATTTCCTACAACAGCGAGCAGTATAAGATCCGATATGTCAAAATCTCAACATTGCTTGGTTTGTCGCTGTTCAACAAAACATAAATGGGAAGATTATTCTAAAAATGCATTGCACACTTTTTTCTAGTGGATGAACTATACTGCGCACTTTGGTTGACGTCAAATAGGCCATAAATTTCCTACAACAGCGAGCAGTATAAGATCCGATATGTCAAAATCTCAACATGGCTTGGTTTGTCGCTGTTCAACAAAACATAAATGGGAAGATTATTCTAAAAAATGCATTGCACACTTTTTTCTAGTGGATGAACTATACTGCGCACTTTGGTTGACGTCAAATAGGCCATAAATTTCCTACAACAGCGAGCAGTATAAGATCCGATATGTCAAAATCTCAACATGGCTTGGTTTGTCGCTGTTCAACAAAACATAAATGGGAAGATTATTCTAAAAATGCATTGCACACTTTTTTTCTAGTGGATGAACTATACTGCGCACTTTGTTGACGTCAAATAGGCCATAAATTTCCTACAACAGCGAGCAGTATAAGATCCGATATGTCAAAATCTCAACATGGCTTGGTTTGTCGCTGTTCAACAAAACATAAATGGGAAGATTATTCTAAAAATGCATTGCACACTTTTTTTCTAGTGGATGAACTATACTGCGCACTTTGGTTGACGTCAAATAGGCCATAAATTTCCTACAACAGCGAGCAGTATAAGATCCGATATGTCAAAATCTCAACATGGCTTGGTTTGTCGCTGTTCAACAAAACATAAATGGGAAGATTATTCTAAAAATGCATTGCACACTTTTTTTCTAGTGGATGAACTATACTGCGCACTTTGGTTGACGTCAAATAGGCCATAAATTTCCTACAACAGCGAGCAGTATAAGATCCGATATGTCAAAATCTCAACATGGCTTGGTTTGTCGCTGTTCAACAAAACATAAATGGGAAGATTATTCTAAAAATGCATTGCACACTTTTTTTCTAGTGGATGAACTATACTGCGCACTTTGGTTGACGTCAAATAGGCCATAAATTTCCTACAACAGCGAGCAGTATAAGATCCGATATGTCAAAATCTCAACATGGCTTGGTTTGTCGCTGTTCAACAAAACATAAATGGGAAGATTATTCTAAAAAATGCATTGCACACTTTTTTCTAGTGGATGAACTATACTGCGCACTTTGGTTGACGTCAAATAGGCCATAAATTTCCTACAACAGCGAGCAGTATAAGATCCGATATGTCAAAATCTCAACATGGCTTGGTTTGTCGCTGTTCAACAAAACATAAATGGGAAGATTATTCTAAAAATGCATTGCACACTTTTTTCTAGTGGATGAACTGTACTGCGCACTTTGGTTGACGTCAAATAGGCCATAAATTTCCTACAACAGCGAGCAGTATAAGATCCGATATGTCAAAATCTCAACATGGCTTGGTTTGTCGCTGTTCAACAAAACATAAATGGGAAGATTATTCTAAAAATGCATTGCACACTTTTTTCTAGTGGATGAACTATACTGCGCACTTTGGTTGACGTCAAATAGGCCATAAATTTCCTACAACAGCGAGCAGTATAAGATCTGATATGTCAAAATCTCAACATGGCTTGGTTTGTCGCTGTACCGTCATTTTTTGCACACATTAGGCTAATTAGATCGCGGCCTATAATGTAACGTGGATTCCCAACCGCTAATAAACATCCGTGCTCCAGCCAGGATTCGAACCTGAGGCCTGTGATACCAACGATTTCACATGGAGCAACTACATCTAAAATATTAAAGTCGCGGCTCAAAATTCAAAATGCATAAGCAAGCAATCAAAATACCCAAATTAACGTAAGAAAAAACTCAAATTCTACCAGCGTCTATGGGCGGCATTTACTTTCGAGAAGGAATCTTACCATTTTCCAATCACAAGGCGAGAATGAAATTCTCACGGGACACATCGCCAACACCCGCCAATTTCTCGGACAAACCCTCAATTTGGCGTCCGATTTAACTAAAGATGAATGGGCTGATTATAGGATATGGTTCACGAAGCATACTCGTGGCTACTGCGAATTATCATCAAATAATAGTGACTGGTGATGGCCGGCTGATTTTTTTTCTGATTGCTCGCAGGAACTTATTGAGGAAGGATATACGGTCTGATGTTTTATGGCTTCACACAAGAGTGTCGAAGTGCGGATGGGGAAAAGTTTTGGCTACTTTGGCAAGAAGAGGAAAATTCTTCGAAAGATGACTTAATTTAGGTCCTTCTCTCAGGAGGACCTTTTATATCAGGAGGACCTATATTCTTTTTGTTGGCTGTTAGGCACCGTGGAGTTTCGTTCCTACTATACAGATAAGGATATACTATACAGATAAGGATTTCACAGAGATGTGGTTGGTTTGTCGTTCTACGGTAATTTTTTGCACACTCTGGGCAGACTGAGACCTACAATTTAACATGGTTTAGTTTGTCGCACTAAGGTAATTTTGTGCACACTTTAGGCTAATTAGACCTGAATCTACAGTTTCACGTGGTTCGGTTTGTCGCTCTACAGTAATTTTGTGTGCACATTGGGCTAATTAGACTGGGACCTAAGTTTAACGTGGATTTCGAACCACTAATAAATATCTCTGCCACCTCCAGAATCCGAACCTGAAGCCTGTGGTACCAAAGGCCAGAGTGCTAGCCAATTGGCCATCAGGCTACAAGGTTTTGTACCTGTCAGATCAACTGGAGCCTTGTACAGATTCCATATCTCTTTTGGGAACCATGTAAAATTTTTAATAAAATTAGATACAAAATAGTTAATATTTATAATATTTATAATTTATAATTTATAATATATAATAGTCAAATAGACAATGTGAGCTAACATAAATATAGGCAAAAATTTCATAAAATAAATACAATTAAAAAAACGAACGAAAACCAAATATTTTATAATTATAAGTTCATCCAATTTTCTTTTAATATGCATTTTTTTATCTGGTATGTAAATTGTCAAGACTGTTGTAACGTCTTGGTATGTACTTGATTTATAACGGTCTCAAGCAGAGGGCCACTTTCAGGTTCACGGGAACAAGCATTATAAATTATTTACAAACTATTTACAACTACTTATTATTTTTATTTACAAGCATTATAAATATATATATATATATATATATGATATAAAACAAATTGTTTTATATCATTATTCTCGAATATATTTGTATATGTCTCGAATTTATAAACTTTTACATCTAATGAAAAAAATTTTAGATTGGAATCTATTCATATAGGTGATGTGTACGTACATAATCAAAAGAATCAAAATAAGAGGTTTCAGTGTTTAACTTTTGATATGTAGTACATATTCCATGCTTTCCTAATCATGTATATAATAAACAAAGGTGAATAACACGAAAAAGAATAAAAATTCAGAAGATAAGAAATATTCGATTTAAGACTTTATTCCTATAATTTTATCGAAAAACAGAACTTTCATATTTATTTAACAGATTTATAACTGTTATTAAATCCTGCAATGTTTGTTGACTGGCCCAAATTCCGTTCCACTACTAAAGGATAGATATCATGTAGTTTAGTATAATAAGTAAACTTCGTTATGTATTGATTGTTCTTTTCTGAAAATTAAGTGATAACCGAACTTAGTAATTTTATCAATTCTTTATTAATCAATTTTTTATTATTTTTTTACTTAGTTTTTTACCATTTGTGTTAATTGTCTTTTAAACGAAACTTTTAAACAAAATAGAATAAATTTTCCTTTTATAGACAACGCATCAATACGAAAAAATCTATGTATTGTTATTATATGCGTGGCTTTGTAAAATTTATAGATTTGTAAAGCTTATTTAATAATTAGATAATTTTTTTAACAATAAAAAATTCTATATATCGGATATTATTAGATCATTTTTTTTATTTTTCTGCTTAATTTTTTTACTTTTTGTGTTTATTGTTTTTATCTATCACACTCTTATCAGCATTTACTTTTCTACCTCTGCACTCAAGAGTAAGACAATGCGATTCTACAAATTTTCTTCCCACACATTTAACCTTCGCCTTTCTAGTACCTCTTTTATCTGATAAAACACAGTACACGATCAGAAAAACTTACAGTACTCAATTTGATATTGCTATATTTCAGGAAATATTAAAATTATAAAATTTTTGTCACTGTTCAGTAATTGATTGAATTGACAACAAAGAGACCAATATATATATATATATATATATATATATATATATATGTGTGTGTGTGTGTGTGTGTGTGTGTGTGTGTGTGTGTCTGTATTGGAATTTGATGAGAGGTTTTTTTTCTAAACTTTCAGAATTATAGAGAATAAGAATGGCGTTTAACGTTTTAGTCCCTTCAAAAGTCAACTTTTGGTGAAAATGTCATAGTCATTGTCTATAAATATCACTCACTTAAAATATATAGGTCTTGTTACATAACAGATTATTAAATTGATGAATACATATTTGAAATTATGCAATACTTGATTTAATAAATAATACATATGAATAATTCATATTTAAAACACATGAAATAAATCTAAATTAAAAAAATGAATAATGCATGTTAGAAACTATTAATACATGATTAACACGTTCACTTTTGATCTCTTACCAGTGTGTGGTGTGGCTTCAAAGTTAAAGAGCTCATCACTCGCCAGCGCCTGGTGTGGTGCGATGTCTCAATGGCCAGTCATGTGTTGCCGAGGAAAGAACTGAACCACAATATTTCTTCTCCACTTCAATTAACAATATATGTTAGGTAAATCTGCTAATATTGGTAATTTGGGAGCCTGATGACCGAGTAGCTAACGTTCAGGCGCTCGGTACCACAGGTTTTGGGTTTGAACCTCAGCGGTCACATGGATGATTATAGTGGTTCGGAATCCACTTTAAACAGTAGGTCCCGGTCTAATATGACTGTAGAGCGTTGGTAGTAGGGCTGACAACCTTACCCCGTAAAAAGAAAACATCTTTTTCCTCGAAATCTGCCAACAGACAGACGACTTTGACCCACCATGGGGCTGTTGTGCCAATGAAAAAGAATTAAGATAAAAAATTAAATAAAAATTATTTAGGTAAAGTATTATCACATAGCCCATCAGATAAAAGTTTTTTTTATAAATTAAAGAAAAAAATTAAACTTTATAAGGCAAACAATTTTTTTTTAAGTTTTAAAAACTCAGATAAATTCGCTTTACGTTATTTAAATACATTCCTTGCTTTATAGATAAAGACTTCAAAACTTTTTTCAAAGACCTACATATCCTACTCAGTCCTAATACATTCTCAGAGAATGCCCTTTAAAGCACAAAATGTCCAACACGTCCTTCACGGACAAACCTATCATTTCTCTCCGGATTATGAGCTCTAAGGGGGCTTTTTTTAAGGACACTCCCACGGGCTCAGCAATAGGCGCTCCAATCTTATTTTTTTTACCACCCAGAAAGTAGGGTATCGGAAAGGATTCATTTCCACCTCTCACGCGTAGTAAAAAAGGCACACGTCTCGCTACACGTCACGGGGTGTGCCAATTTTTTGCGAGACGTAGGCCGTTCGAATGGGCGATCGAAGAAGGTCGCGAGACGCAAAAAAATAACACGGTTTTTTAAGGACGCCGCATTAAGATGAGCATTGGCAGGGGAGAAGAAAAGCAATCACTTTCACTTGAAGGTGGGATGTCTTACAAAAAGAAAACAAGCACACTCGGTGAGTTAAAGATAGTGTTTTGTTTATCCCGATAGTATTACTACTGTGTCCAAAAAGAAAGACCCATTTTTAATTTAAAATTACCGGGGCTTATGGAATTTCCTTTTTTTTTTAGGTTGTTGACACTGTCCTTGACATCTGTGTGAAACTTCGCGTCAAAATATTCGTTAGTGTTTGAGTTACGCTTGGCTTTGTGAGACGCTGAAACTGATTCCGGCGATTTTTGAAATGTCTGAATTCATTGAGCAAAGAATATATATATATATACAGAGAGAGAGAGAGAGAGATAATTATTTAGTTATTATTTTGCTTATAAATTAAATAAGTAGGATATCAAAATAATATGATGTACGGGAAATAAAATATTTAATGGTAATAGTAATAAAGCATCTGCAAATTTTTTATTTTATATACATATTATAGTATGCAGGTTGGGTTACCAGATTGTAACTGGGTATGTTTGGGTTGGGCTGAGATATTTGATTCACAGGTTGGAGAACTCACAGCTTTATTGGCACACACACAAACACCACAAGCATGCAATATTTAACACATTTAAATACAGATAATTATAGATGCGTTTAAAGATTCCATTTCTAAGCTGAAACCCCGATACTTAGTTACGCGCTGGATGCGCGAAATATATTTCCTGTCCGGGTGAGAGCGGCCAGATGGCCAATTGCCTAGTGCTGTGGTCATTGGTATCACAGGCTTCAGGTGCGAATCCTGGCGAAGGCATAGATGTTTGTGAGTGGTTCAGAATCCATGTTAGACTGTAAGTCCCGGTCTAATTTGGCTACAATGTGCAAAAAAAAAAAAAAAAAAAAAAAAAAAAGAAGAAGAAGAAGAAGAAAATAAATAAATAAAAATAAAAATGACAGTAGAGCGGCAAACCAAATCAAATCTTCAGGGCATCCCTTGATCATTGAAATCAAAATCACAATAAAATGGTTTTATAAGCGAGACACTTGAAATTTCAATAACGTTTTATTTCCCAAGATTAACCTCAATCGTACCATCACTTAACCCAGGAAACAATGCGTTCCGATTCACCAAACCACGGAACAATCAGACACCACATTGACACTTACTTAGCATCTCCACAATACACATAATAGTTCTTCCCAAAACCAACATCAGCATCTTCTCACGACATTGTATCAAACAGCATCGCTACCGATGAAGAGTTCTAATTCCGTGACTTTATAGATGAATGCTCGTTGATGACTGTGACCCTGGCGACCATGTTCTTCCACTGATGCAATCTCAGTGGGCCTCCATTCGAAGTCAGGTCTCATAAAGTGCGACAGCACGCACACTTTAATATGCGTTGCTGACGCAACATAATGGCCACTCACGGAGTCTCGCATGTGGTTGCCTAACATGGAAGTGGGTTGTTTCCTATCGGAAACATTATCACCATTATCCTTGCCCATGATTTTAAATTTCATCAAGGATGTTTCCTTTTGGAACAAGGACATGCTTTCCGGAATTGGATTTCGTGATCTAATGGTCCCGTAATGGTCCGATTGTCTTCCAGTTTTATTGATGATCAAATTTAATATATCATGATATGTATCCATTGATATTAAAACAGATTGGTTTTGATTGCCATTCGCATTTCGGATGGTCAGAATTATTGCTACAGAATATACGATTATCTGCAAAAACGAAATAAACAAAGTGCTAGAAAACTTCATAAAAAAAATTATGTGTTAAAAGAGGAGGAGGGATTCGCATTTGGTTAATGTCCTAAGCAAAATAATTATAAAGAAAGAAAAAAATGAAGAGGAAATTGAAATAAATATACAACAAACCTTCGTAAATGCTCATATCTTAGTGTTGACTTAAGCAAATAGCGGAAGTAGGTAACTCCCTGGCACAACAGCCTCTTTGGTGGCCAAGGCAGTCTGCTTACTGGCACATTTCGAAACATGAGATGGTTTCTTTCTTACGGAGTAGGGCTGTTAGCCCTACGCCCAACGATCTACAATCACAATAGATCGAAACCTACAGTTTAACGTGGATTTCATCCTGTGCGTACCTGAGTATCGGGTTTTCGGCTTAGAAGTGGAATCTTTCTATGAATCGATAATTATATCTTTAAATGTGTTAAATATTGTATATCTAATTGTAATGTCAATAAAGCTGTGAGTTCTCAAACTTGTGCCTCAAGCATCTCAACCCAACCACACGTTACAATCTGATTGTCCAACCTGCACATTATAAAATTTAATAGTAAATCTGCTGTTAAATATTTTTAAACCAGTTTTTTAATTATAAATCTGCTTCTACTAATCTTGTTATTTTTAATTGCTTACATTATTTTACAATTCGAATTAAGAAAAACAGTTAGAAATGTTTAGAGAAAGCAAATTTTTATGGTCAGAAAAACCTTCATTAATTTTCACTCACATAACATTAAGCAGTAATAACTGCGTATTGATAACGGAGTTAACAGGCTTAATCAATTGACACATCTATAAGACATTTTATAATAAATGACCATCAGCTTAAAGTAATTTCCAGACAAGCATGGCATTGCAGAACGCAATTTTTCACAAACGCATTGCATTCATTTTATTCAACGTTAGATGTTGATTCATACTCAGTACGCTATTTATTCAAATTATACCTACTTTCTAAATTTAAACTATTATCCACACAATTTTTCAATAGTAAGTTAACTTTGTGGAACGCAGTTCTGTCATACGCACAATGTATTAATGACGTAACATAACAGCTTTCAGAAGAAATTCAGTATATTAATCTGTATTTCAATATTTAGATAATTGGACAGACAGGATTGGTGTTGGGGTTTCACAACCTATCGGCAGCTAACATTTTTGATTGTTTATTAAATGTAAAATACCATAACAACATTAAATATACAATAATATAACAAATAATAACATTACAGCGTTCAGAAGAAGTTCAGTATATTGATCTATATTTTAATATTTCGATAATTGGACAGACTGGATTGAGTCTGGGGTTTCACAACCTATCGACAGCTAACATGTTCGATTGTTTATAGAATACGCAAGGGAGAAAAGTTAACGTGGCACGATTTAATCGTATTAATAGTCACGCACTAGTCTGTAAGTGGATGGATTTTCCAACTTAACCATGCCAAAATGAATGAACCTCAGTTGTCGTTGAAGTCAATTGCTAAGAAGGATTTTGTGTGAATGGCTCGATGGTACTATTAGACACATATTAGTATTTTTATTTCGATTGTCTGTGAAGTTAAGATGGGATTTGTATATTGTATTAATGGTCACGTGATAAATAATAGTTAACGTATGATAAAAAGAATTTGGGTGCAATGATTTCTGCACCTTTGATTCAATGATAAGTTTCCAATTGTCTATATCAGAGGTGGCCAACCCGCGGCCCCTCCTTGAACATTTTCCCAGTCCGTGAGATTTATCACACTTTTACAAAATATAATTATTTTATAATGGCCAAAATAGTGAAAAACAATGTATTGAAAAAATACATTATGTGTGCATCCCTATATTCAAAAATGAACTGTCAAAATTATGTGAAAAAATTAACTTAATATTCTGGCGAATATAGTAGGACAGATGTTGTCTGTTTTATTTATGAGTTCGTAGAATAATTGAATTATATTCTGAGAACTCATGATGAGTGGAGAAAGAATTATCGCACTAGCAAAATAAATATTTTTTAATGATTTCATTTTTTTCATTCATATTTATATATTTTTCACATTTCATTCTTATTGTTATATATATATATCTTTACAATGTGCTTTTAGTATCATTATTATTATATTATCTATGTTTGCCTGTAATAATAATAGGAAACACAATAATTAAAACTCATTATGTTTCAATTTTTCACTTCAAAAAATGTTTATAGTGGGTTTAAATCTAATATGGGGAATATATAATTTTATATGTGACCCGCATTTCCAAAGTCGCCCGAAAGATCATTTGGGTTGGCCAGCCCTGGTCTATATACTGGTGAAAATACTTTGGATTATAGTAAACGATTTCTTTAGGATATTATAGTGATATATAACACCTAATGGTTAGAATAGTTACTTTTTTTTTCCGTGTAATTTTTCTTGCCTTTAATTCAAGATTGATGGTATTGATTGCCGTAATACCATCTAGACATACAAACAAAATCCTTTTAAAATTTTGAATACAATTCCCCATCGTTAAGTTTTAAACTCTACCCATTTAAGAACTCTCTTATAGACATATCTGTTTATACAATTAATAAAAAATTGTGTAGTATCACAAGAAATAATTTGCTGAAATGAGCTTGTCTTAACGCTGCAAATTTTTGGCCTTGATTTATGGTCATATTACCATCTAGACATATTCACAAAATTCTTCATAAAAATCTAAAACTTAACGATGAATGAATTGTATTATAGACATCTATTAATACAATAAAACAAATTTTGAAGTATCCTAGAAAATAATTTGCTAAAATGAACTTGTCTTAACGCAGCAAATTTTGGCCTTAATATATAGTTATATTACCATCTAGACATATTCACACAATGCTTCTAAAAATTGAAAACAATTCATTCATCGTTAAATTTTAAACTCCATCCATTTAAGAACTCTCTTATAGTCATATCTATTTATACAATTATTCAAATTTTGAAGTATTCTAAAAATTAATTTGCAAAAATGAACTTGTCTTAACGCTGCAAATTTTTGGCCTTAATATATGGTCATATTGCCATCTAGACATATTCACAAAATTCTTTATAAAAATATAAAACTTAACGATGAATGAATTGTATTATGATCTTAACCAAAATTTCATAACAAAAGTTTATAATAAATTATTTAAATAAAAATTCCATTAATTAATTTGCAAGATTTGATTTAAATTAATAATTATAAAAATAACCTTTTTCTAGATGATAAAGAAACGAAAACTCTTATTATTATATAAATAAAAATGACTCATATTTTGAAACGAGCTGTTTTCTTGTAGGGCAGGTGATATTTTTTCGAATGTTTTGAAACTAAGTTAATGTTATTTTTTATCTTTCTGTCTTTCTTTTTCAGATTAATTTTCAAAAATATATTTATCAAAACGATCATTATACATCAAGAGCATGTATTTCAACTCTGTTTCATTAAATAAAATCGCATTTATTTTACAAAACGCTAATTTGATCAGTTAAAGTTGCTACTTGAAAGGAAATAGCTTCGTTATAAGGTTAATAGCTCATGTAGACGTATTTTCCTAAAATGAGCAATTAATAAGCACAACTAATGAAAAGGAAGTAATTTCGAATTAATTAAATGAAATGGACTTGTTTTGGGTTTTGAGTTTTCAGAAATACAACGAATCCATTTAATTTTTTTGTCTGTTTGTTTAGTTCAACTGCATTCGAATAATGCTAGAAAAGTGGCTGAAATAAATTGGGTTGACTAAATTGCATCCGCTTACATTGTATAATGATGTAAAATGCTATAGAATTTTAAAAACAAATTAGAAATATGTATTTAATAAAGTGGGCTATTTTTTTTTTTTTTGTTCAACTTCCTGTAAAAGGTCAATAAATTGCATACAAAAATGAAGAGTTACTTAAAATGCAGTTGCATATAACTTTTTATTCAAAAGATAATATAGAAAATTGTTTATTAAAAAATTTAAGGAAGTATATTTTTATAATTTATTAATTATTTAATTATAATTTCCGATTTTAGGAAATAAATTGAATATATTTTTATTTTTTAAATAAACAAGAATTGTCGAAAACCACCTGGTTCAAATGTTCCAAAAACGATAAACAAGAATGCTTTATTTTTTCATTGATATTTTAATTTTTTTTCTCTAAAATATTGATAAGAAAATGTTGGGTATAATTTTTGTATTTAAAATTTCTCATTTAATTTTACTAAAAGGTTTACATCTTCTAGAACTGAAATTACAATAAAAAGATAATAGCTAATATTATTTTATTTAAAGATTGTTGTACTTATGTTTTGCACATTTCTTTGATTTGCATATTTCATTTTGGCATATATGACTAAATCGAAATGACAAAATCTTGTTAAAAAGCAATATTATAAAAATTTACAATAAAACCCAATCACAATGTCCCAATACATTAAAATAGTTCATAATAGCTAACATTATCTTATTTAAAGATTGTTGTACTGTTAAGATACTTACTTAAAGATTATTGTACTGTAAAGATACTTACATAAAGATTGTTGTACTGTAAAGGTTGTTGTACTTGATTGCTGTACTAACATTATCTTATTTAAAGATTGTTGTATTGTATTTGTGCATTTCTTTAATTAAGATTTTTAAACACTTTGGCCTCGAAATGACAAAATCTTTTTAAAAAACAAGATAAAACAATTACAATAAAACTCAATTACAATCCTCCAATACATTAAATTTGAATTTGTTTAGTTTTATTAGAATGTATTTGAAGCAAGTTTATAATGATTACAATTAATTATTATCATGCATGTTTAATTTATGCATGTTTTAATGATTTCATTTATGCATGTTTTAATTTTTTTTGTGATAAATATATATGCTTTAAAAAAATAACAATAGTCAAAAGTGCCGATTCATATCTTAAATAACATATAATATTATAATTTCTTAAAAATTCCCCTATCTATTTCTAAATTAAATAAGAATCCACATAAAAATCCTCTTGTCAAATGGAAACAGAAAACTAAAATAAAAATTATTTTATTTTTTACGTTTACTATACAAAACAAAAAATTATCTCATGAAAAAGAATCATTCTGTAGTTAAACTATCTATGGACAAGGTCTTTCTTTACCATGTGACAAAATGAACCCAATTGTTTCTAATAACAGGCGATTATACCATTCCAGCTTTATATTTCTTCTAAGACTTCGCTTTGTTTGGACAAGGCTTATAGGTCAAACACAGCTGATGAATATTTGACCTTCCGTTTTACTATACAGAGTACCATTTTTTTTTTCAATGTGGATAGTAGAAAGACCTTGCCAATGCATCCTCATTAAATGCAAATGCAACAGCCAAGGCACACAACTTCATTAAAACTGTATGACTCACGCGCGTGTGCTTCAACAATAGGGCTGAGCCCAGGAGATAAAAATCTATTAATTAAAGAAGTTCGCTATTGAGTTCGACTTTTCAAAGGGACATTTAGGGATAAATTAAATGGTCCTTAGCATCTCGGAGCTCTTCGCTGGCCTGTGACACCATTTTTCTATAACACCATCTTTGTTGTGTGGCGTCATCGCAGGAGTAATCACCTTTCTTTTGACTTTCTTCCATTAGTCATGATTGGTGGCAATGGCAAATATAGAGCGTATTTGATTCAAAAAGAGTTTTAATATGGACAATGGTTTGTTAAAGAATTCTATTTTGGAAATATATGCACCTATTTCCATGTAAGGTAAGATGTGAAATAAATGATTTTTTTTTTTGTAATGAAATGGGAGTTTTGTACGGTCTCTTGCAGATTTAGAAGATAATTTAGCGTGAAATATTCATAGTTCAATGCAAGGGTACAGATTCGAATTCACTGGAGTCGTTTATAGTTCACATTTCAATGAAAAATTGCAGATTCGAATTGACAGGAGGCGTGTATTGTCCATAGATTAGTGCAAAGTACAGATTCGAATTCACTGGAAGCGTGTATTGTCCATAGCTCAATGAAAAGTACAGGTTTGAATTGACTGGAGGCATGTATTGTCCATAGTTTATTATATATGTTCATAAAAGAAGAAACATAATTAAACTTTCAAAAATTTTTTTTAATACATAAGTAGGTTTTTTCCGATTCAAAATTAATTTTTACTTAGAAAAATTTTAAGATTCATTTTTAAAAAACTTTATATGAGAATTACACTCTATGCATCACAGTAAATTAATTAAAAGTATTCTCAAAATTAATGGTATAGTTACTAGCTTAGTATTTTTATTTTTCAAAAATTATTTTACTCCTAAACAAAATTTTGTTCTATTTTAAAGCAAAAATTTAATAAATAACCTTCTAAAAAATCAAAAAAAAAAAAAAATAAACGAAGTTGCATTTTCGAGGGAAAATGCCGTCTTTACATAACTTTAAGCACGTTTACCGATTACGTTGACCACGATCATCTCTCCTAAAGGTGATTGTTTTTCGAAAAGTCAAAGTAGATTCTGAAATTCATTTGCGAGTCATATGGAAGGAATCCTGGGAGATTGTTGATGCAAGACACGCACCATGTTAAAATCTTCATCAAGTTATCTCTCTCGCTAGCTCGCACGTTGTTTCTGAGCTTTGAATCGGTATTTAATTGCAACGGATTTTTTTCTGATATTTGAATCAGTGTATAATTTCCATGGTTTATTTATTTACAAATTCATGAATATACAAAATATTTTTTATGAATCCATGAGGCACAAAATGTAATTTTTAATGAAAGATCGTAATCTTTATTTTTAAAATTTAACGAAACTAAAAAAATTAAAAACCGTATTGATCATACTATTTTCAATATTTCAAAAATATTCAAGAAACAATTATGCTACTTTTATTTAATACTTTTAATACATTTTTATAGTTCTTCCATTGGTTTGCATTTGTTTACGAATTCGAAATGACTTTGATGCTAATATCGAAACTCAACTGGGAGAACAATGCATTGCTGTCGAATGATTTCTATCTGCAATTTCTTCTATCTGAATGTAAAAAACACATTTTGTGATTCATGAATTCATAAAAAATAATTTTTATAGAAAAATTCATAATCTTCATTTTTAGAATTTTATGAAAAAACCTTAAACTTAAAAACCTTATTGATCATATTATTTTCAATTTTATTCCAAAACTATCAGAGAAGCGACGATGTCACTTTCATTTAAAGCTTTTGACGCATTTTTATCGATGCTCTATTTATTGGCATTTATTTACGAATTCCAAATGACCTTGAATTTCATATCGAAATTCAACTTGGAGAACAATGCATTGTTGTTGAACGACTTCTAACTGCAGTTCATCAATAGCTTTTTTTTACTAATTCATGAACGTAAAAAACATTTTTATGAATCCACGAGACAAAAAATGTGATTTTTATAGAAACATCTTAATCTCCATTTAAAAAATTTTTATAAAAATAAATAAATAAAAAACAAAAACCTTTGTTTATATCGCACTATTTTCAATTATATTTAAAAAATATTCTTGGAACAACGATGCCACTTTTATTTAAAGCTTTTGACACATTTTTTATCGATGCTCTATTTATTGGCATTTATTTACGAATTCGAAATGACCTTGAAGTTCATATCGAAATTCAACTTGGAGAACAATGCATTGTTGTCGAATGACTTCTATCTGCAGTTCATCAATAATAACATAGTAGAAAATTCCTCTGACAGCTGAATGCCAGTGCATGATTGAAAAGTTTTATTTGATTGATGGCTGAATTTTCCGTGCTTATAATGTCTGCTCGTTTTGAAATGCACATTGATGAAATTTATGCACCAACTTATTCAATAAATAATTCGTTTCAGAACGTACAATACTTCAGATCATTAATAAATATATAAAAAAATCTGTCAATATTGTCATGCTGACCTCATGGCTCTTTATATAGCAAGAACGAATACAAAACACAATTTTGAACCCACCCAAACATAAAGTATGTCAAAATATGCCCACTGCTATCCTGAAATGAAAGAGTGCTCTAATATTAATAATATTTTCTCAACAACATAATGACACGTTGTTGATAGCACGAAATATACAGAATAGGAAAGGAAATGTATATTTCTGTTGCATATGGGCTATTTTATAATCCAATTCCATCTAAAAGTTATGATGTTTTGCATTATTAAACAAAATAAAATAAAAAAATATATTGAAATAGATTATTTTGAGATATTTGATAGATCCAGTACAGCATGTCTCAAAGTAAAATAATGTGCAATTAATAAAATAAAGTAAAATTCAACGTTGCAATTTTAACAAACATATAACAACGATATTAACGATATTAATAATATTTTCCAAGGTACAACATAATGACACGTCAATAAAACGAAATATACAGGAACAATAATAAATAAAAAATTTTAAATCAATTCCTACTTTTTTTTCACCATATTGCAGAAAATCCTGCAGATAAATAATTTATATTCATTTTTTTAAATTTATCTGGTGCCATCTATTAGTAGATATATGCAACTTAAATCTAAAAAAAAACTAAAATTAATTACTTTAATTTAATGAATGAATTAATTAATATTTGAAAAAACTGTATTAGCATCAAGTGTCATCCACTACAAGTTCAAAAAAAAAATGTATTTGAAGTTGAGTGGAGGAATAAAAAGTATTTTATGAACGATTGAAAATTTGAACAAGATATATATAGGGAGTGTGTGAGCTAATAGAAGGAATTGTAAAATACGAAACGAAAAGAATACGAAAAGGAAATGTATATTTCTAGACTACGAAAGGAAATGTATATTTTTGCTGTCTGTGGATTATTTTATTTACCTATCCCACCTTAAAATTATGATGCTTTGCATTATTAAATGAAATAAAAGAAAAATTTATTGAAATAGATTATTTAAAAATATGTAATATATCCAGTATAAATGAACTCAAAAGTAAAATAATGTGCAGCATTCCAACAGTGCAAAATCCAATGTTGCAATTTTAACAAACGTACACAACATACAACAACACAACAAAATAATGTTTTACAAAGTATTTTAAAATAACATCACTGTTAGTTTATAATTTTTCAAAAAACATTAATTTTTTTTTTGGTAGCTAGTTTCCTTGAATTTTTTAATAAGATCCCACGTCTTACATAAATTTCCTGTTGAATTTTATTTTCATGGTGTATTCATGTGTTTCTGGCTCTGCAGAGTACTGGATGTAGTTCAAATCAGACATTTAATTTTTGTTTTTGAAGTTCTTTAATTTTTTTCACTACAGTTAAAATTTAGTAAATATTTTTTTACTTTTGTAAATTCTTTTTATAATTTATTTGTTGATTTTGTTTTTTCGTCTGTGATCAAGGCTATAGTTGTACACATGTGGTGATGTGGATTATTTAGTTAAGTTTGGTTTGGTTTGGTTTGTCTCACTACGGTCCTATTTTGCACATTTTATTCCAGTTAAACAAGAACCTACAGTTAAATGTGAATTCTGAACCACTCACAAACATCCATGCCATCGCCAGGATTCGAACATGAAGCCTGTGGTACCAAAGGCCAGAGCACTATCCTATTGGCCATCAGACAGCGGTATTGGCGAGGAGTAAAAGTTAGAAGCTAATTTTAAAGGTATGTGGGTTTGTTTTTATATTTTTATTAGTTATGAAGAAAAATCTTTTAATATGAATTGTAGAGACATAGTTCTGCAAAGCCTTCATGAAAAAGAAATTTTTATTTTGATAATCCTAATAGATGTTCAATTTGCAAATTTGTTGGCTGAACTTTAGGACGAGTAACCGGGTGATGTTAATAATGAAAGCAATGCGAAAGTCAGCTAGTACGCAATTGTTGTCGTATCACTCATGGAAGGAGGGAAGAGGGGTGCAGCTTCTATTCTGATGGAGCACCCCCGCAGGTAGAAGTCTAAGTTCTGCTTCGTGACGCTCCTACAGTCATAGGAGACCAGAACCTACGGTTTCAAGTGGATTACGAACCACTACAAACATCCATGGCACCGCCGGGACTCGAACCCGAAACCTGTGACACCGAGCGCCAGACACTCGGCCATTCAGGCCCCGTACACAGTTAATTAACCAGAAAAGTTTTTGGAAAAATTGAGATACTTTGAAAAGTTTTGCAGAACTCGTTTCGAGAATGATGGAGATTATGTAATAATAATAATTATATAAGATGAGTACATGTTTTTCAATTGATCGATAAGTTATTCCTAATAACCATTCCATTTAACTAACCTTCATGTTAACTTTCAGATTTTAATTTCAGTAATATTTTATTATTCTGGAAGTAGGAATAGTTTCCCTGTGTTTGTTGTAAGGAGAAATCTCAGATAATTAACAACCCATCAACTCGACATTGCCGTGCTTCGTTTATTAATATCACTTTGTGTTTCCTTTTGTTTCAGTTTTCTGGACTAAACTGGGTCAGTGGGTGACATTTTGGATTTTCGAATAATGGTAGTTAAGCTCAAAACCTGAGACGATTTGCACGCGCAGTTACAATCATCATGCAACTTAATGAAAACAGTGACAACTGATGTCTTTTCTGTATTCAAACCAAAGCCCCCTACAAATGCGTTCCGTACATTTCCTCTGGATATTCAATAATATTTAAAGGTGTTTAAAATTGAAAAAAAGTTCATTGTTATTTCTGTGCAGGTGGGGCAATCAGATTGTAGCTGGACAACCAGATTGGGTTCAGACACTTCAGGCACAGTTTGGAGAACTCACAGTTTTATTTACATACGCAAAAACACCACGCACATACAATTAGAGACATACAATATGTAACATTTAAAGACATATAATTATAAATTAGTGGAAGTATTCCAGTTCTAAGCAGAAAACTCCATACTTATCTACGCGCAAAAGTATATTTCCTCTCCGGATGAGAGTTTGTAAGCCAACTAATACGCAGGTTTGTGTTAAATAAACTTAATGTTGGGATGAAAGATTATAAACTAAACGTTTCTCAGCGATAGCGCAGATTGTGTTTTTTCTTCCTCTCGGGTAAGAAGTCTCTAGGCCTACTTCACTGTTTTTCCCAAATAACACAGGAGAAATAGTGAGTAGGCGCAGTCCCATGGGTGTTTGTAGTGGTTCGGAATCCACTTCAAACAGTAGGTCCCGATCTACTATGGCTGTAAGATCGTTGGACGTAGGGCTGATAACCTTACCATGTAAAAAAAAAACGTCTCTTCTCTCGAAATCTGCCAGTAGACATATGGCCTTCGCCCATCATGGGGTTATTGCGCCGATGATGATGATTCTTTATTATTATATGTAAAATTAAATTTAAAAATTATTACATAAATTTATGAATTTTTAATCATTTACGTTAATTTATAAGGAACAATGATTAATGAATGATTCTAACTGAAGAAAGTTAATCCACTATCAAATCCCTTACTTGGTTTCTTCCTTCTACTGATTGAATGGTGCTTTATACAATGATTCTTCCTCAGAACCCATCGAAACTCTGCAATGATACATCTTCCAACGGCAGTACATTCCATGGCGACGGGGGAGTGAAACGGAAGGGGGGGAACTGAAGACGGATCGCCCCCCTCCTTTCTTTCAGTACGTGATGAAGAGGATGGCTTGCCGAGCTATGTTTAGCCAAAACATTAATAAACGCTAGAATAAAAAAAATCTCTCTAATGAAAACGGCCGCTTCTTCGAGTCAGCGAATATTTCAATCAGCCGCAACGAGGGAAATCACAAGTGTTATTTCCAAGTGGCAGCTTTATTATGTGCCACTGGAGCACCAGATCGAGAGATAAGGAGATCTTTTGAATGGAAAGGCATTCATTAAAGGATGCACCAAGGGTTATTCATTTAATACTTTCCGTTTTCTTAAGGAATTTTCATGATTAGCTACACTAATTTCCGAAAGTTACATGTTTCCGTATATTAATATTACTTTCTTTTTTTTATTAATGAACCAGTTTGGTGGATAGTGTCCTAGGTTTCCGAACAAAAGGAACTTGTTTTATATGTTTATAGTTTCTATGGTATGGACTGGGATATACAAGATTATTTTATCTTATTATAAATCATCATCATCATTGGCGTTACAGCCCCATGGTGGGTCAAAGCCGTATGCATACTGGCAGAGTTCGAGACAGGAGATGTTTTGTTTTCACATAACAAGGTTCTTAGTCCTACGCTCAATGCTTTGCGGAACCTACGATTTAAAATGGATTCTGAACCACTACAAACATCCATGGAACAATCGCGACTCTAATCTGAAACCTGTCGTACCAACGGCCAGAGCGCTAGACATTGGCCATCAGGCTCAATTAGAAATATAATAAAATAAATAAGGCACAATGGTAAGGAATGATTTTAAGTCATTAAATGAAGAAAGTTAACTGTATATCATTGGGATCCATCCACTATCAAATCCCTTACTGATTTATTTCTTCCACTGATTGAATGGTGCTTTATACAATGATTCTCCCTCAGAACCCATCGAAACTCTGCAATCATACATCTTCCAACAGCAGTACATTCCTTGGCGATGGTGGGGGTGAAACGGAAGGGGAGGGGAGGAACTGAAGACGAATTGCCCCCCTCCCTTTCTTCCAGTACGTGATGAAGAGGATGGCTCGCCGAGCTATGTTTAGCCAAAACATTAATAAACGCAAAAATTAAAAAAAGAAAACGTCTCTAATGAGAACGGCCATTTCTTGGAGTCAGCGAATATTTCAATCAGCCGCAACGAGGGAAATCACAAGTGTTATTTCCAAGTGGCAGCTTTATTATGTGCCACTGGAGCACCAGATCGAGAGATACGGAGATCTCTTGAATGGAAGGACATTCATTAAAGGATGCACCGAGGGTTATTCATTTAATACACGGTTTCTTAAGAAAGTTTCATGATCAGCTACATTAATTTCCCTAATTTTCGGAAGTTTCATGTTTCTTTATATTAATATCACTTTCTTTTTATGGGCTGAAGTAGTTTGATGGATAGTATGTTAGGTTTCCAAATTAAAGAAGCTTGGTTCAAAAACCCGAAACAGTTTATCGTTTCTATGAAAGGGATGGGGATATACAAGATTATTATTATCCTATTATAAAGATACCAATAACAACAAAAAAAAAGCAGTAAAGTTTCAGTCTCTCCAAAATTTCTCTATTTACTACATTTATAAATAAAATCAACAAATATTTCAAACACAATTTTTGCCAATTTTTATAAACACTATTTGTTTTTATTTTTTTTACAAAATTATATATATACATATATAATACACACACAATTATATATATATATATATATTGAAATTAATTTATGGTCAACAAATTACTTTCGTTGCTTTTCAAACAAAAAATAACGATTTAAAACAGTTTTTCTTTGTTTCTTATTGGTTTTTTAAAATAAAAATTAATTTAAACTTGACAAATTCTCCTAATACTCAAACTCAAACTATCAATGAATTTTTACATTAAAAAATTTTCTATTCCACAAATTATCTATTTATATTATTATCATACAAAAACTATAAATATTTTTTTTACTCTTATTAAAAAGGAATTAATGTATGCTAGACAAATTAAAAAATAATAAATATACATCAATCAGTTATCAAAAAAATTATATCAATCAGTTTTGCTTCTTGTTTTTTCTTTTTAAATAAAAATTAATTTAGGCTTAATAAATTATTCTCCTAACTCTCAAACTAAAACTATCAATCAATTTTTACATTTTTTTAAAAATAAGATTAACGTAAATAAATAATTAGTGGAACAGAAATTATTCTCAAACAAAAACTATAAATAAGTTTTAAACTGTTTTTTTTTTTTTTATTAAAATGAAATTAATATATGTATCGACAAATTATTTTCCTTAATCTCAAATAAAAAAATATATATCAATCAGTTTTTCTAAATAAAAAAAAAACAAGAATAAAAGTTCTTGTTTTTTTTTATTAATTAAAAATAATTTTTAATTAATAATTTATAATAATTTTTAATAATTTATCTTTATAAAAAATAATTTTTTTTTTTTAATAATTTTTTATAATGTTTTTTTACAAATTCTTCTAATTCTCAAACTAAAACTATCAATCATTCTTCACATTAAAAAAAAAATAAGATTAATTTCTGTTCCACAAGTTATCTATTTACAATATTCTCAAAACAAAAACTATAAATAAATTTTTTATTGATTTCTTTAATTAAAATGAAATGCTTGACAAATTATTTTCATTAATTCAAATAAAAAAAATATATCAATCAATATATACAGATTTGTTTAATTAAAACAAATTAAATTCATTACTATCAAATCTACATAATTAAATACAAATGTATATCAGGGCGTATACCTCATGTAGGACACACGTTTTTCTTTACTCAACAATCAATTCACTCAATCCAAGGTTCAAGGCCATTTACCTTATTTTAAAACACAGAGCAATCTTCATTAAAATATTGACCCAGAGAAATGGCCGTCTGCCTTGCATGCAAATGAGCAAGACTGCAAGCCGCGATCATTTAAATACGGTCCTCTTTTTAATATTTAACTGTCTGCCAGCTAGTTTGGGAGCTCAGTTTGGAAATTAGGGATCTCGTCTGTGGAAGAGGCCAATCGTCTCCATGTACCAGTTGGGACGACTTTATGTGGGTGGTACATTTCGCTTTCGATAGCTTCGCCAGCCGCCTCAGTCGTTATGGGAATGGTTTACCAATAAACAGATAATTGGCTTCAGAATTAAGTCTGTACTGGAATCCGAGATGACTTATTTAAATAAGTTAGCCTCTAAGTTAGAGCATAATCAAAGATAAGGTTAGAAATTAACTTCTGATTGAGTCTGATACGTATGTGCAAATTTAATTCTTTAAAATTAATATTACTCTCAAACTGGGAAAAACCTACGCAATATTCAAGAATATAAACACAGAATTCTTCTCCTGTATTCGTCTAACTCTTTTATACCCTATTGAACGTTGTTTTTTTTTAATATTGAAAGGTTACGCTGTCTAAGTTAACCCCTGAAGAGACTACCTCATTGACATTGATTTTTTTTAAATATTGAAAGGTTACTTTGTCTAAATTAATCCCTTACACAATTGACATTGTTGTTTTAAATATTGAAAGGTTATTTGTTGTTTTGTTTAATTGTTGAAAGCTTTTTTTAAATGTTAAAAGGTTACGTTGTCTAAGTTAACCTATTAAGAAACTACCCTATTCTTGTGTTTTAAAACATCGAAAGGTCACGCTGACTAAGTTAGCCCCCTCAAGAAACTACCCTATCGACATTGTTTGTTTTTTAATATTGAAAAGTTACGCTATCTAAATTAACCCCTTAAAAAAATACCCTATTGACATTGTTCTTTTAAATATTGAAAAGTTACCTTTGTCTATGTTTACCCCTTAACAAACTACCATATTGACATTTTTTTTAAATATTGAAAAGTTACGCTGTCTAAACTAACCCCTTTAAAGACTACCTTATTGGCATTGTTTTTAGTTATTTAAAACGACCCCAACATTTTGTTTTAACCCCTAGTTATTTTAAAACACAGAGCAATCTTCATCAAAATATTGACCCAGAGAGATGTCCGTCTGCCTTGCATGCAAATGAGCAAGACTGCAAGCCGCGATCATTTAAATGAGGTCCTCTTTTTAATATTGAACTGTCTGCCAGCTAGTTTGGGAACTTCAGAAATTAGGGATCTCATTTATGGAAGAGGCCAGTCGCCTCCATGTTCCAGTTGGAACGAATTTATGTGGGTGGTACATTTCGCTTTCGATAGCTTCGCCAGCCGCCTCGGTCGTTATGGGAATGGTTTATCAATAAACAGATAATTAGCTTCAGAATTGGAATCCGAGATGACTTATTTAAATAAGTTAGATTCGAAGTTAGCGTATAATCTAAGATAAGTCAGAAATAAGGTAAGAAATTAACTTCTGATTGAGTCTGATACGTGTGTGCAAGTTTAATTCTTTAAAATTAATATTACTCTCATAATGGAAAAAAATAATACACCATCCTCAACAATATAAACAAGTATTTCGTGCATATTAGTCCTGGTAATACATATTTTATTATTTAATGACATTTATTGATATTGCTTTTTTTTTTTTTAAATATTGAAAGGTTAGACTATATTAGGCTTATCTTTTTTTATTATTTATTGTTATTTAATTATGTTTTAGACTTGTTTGTTTTCAACGTAAGGGAAAAGGAAGACATTTTTAGCAATAGTAGAAGCAATGTATAGTCATTTTAATGTATGTTTTTTTTTCTTGTTTCTTATCCCACTTGGTCGACAGCAACATCTAGACCAAGGAGGGAAAGGGGGACAGCCTTTATTGTGATGGAGCACCAGTACGTAGAACTTGGTGGGCAGATTGAAGAAGGTGGCCGGTGCTTTCCGGGAGGAATTTAGGGGGAACTACCCAGCATTTGAGTACCGTATGGAAGAAAGCCCGCAAAACTCTTACCAGGTAGTCCGACTCAGAAGGCAAGATGCTGAACATCACAAATGTCCTCTCCTCGTATTTTAAAACAATGTCTACAACAATGCCGACAGCGAATGGATATAGCGGAGCAATATTATATATATGTAAAGTACATAAAACAAAAAAATATTTTACATAGCATTTCTCTCAACAAAATTTATTAACATGCCAGAATTTTTAAAATAATTATTTGCTTGTTTTAATTGTCATTTGATCTACCTTTCCAATGAGTGATTTGATTAAACAATCAATCTTAATAGAAGAAGCTTCAATTATAAAATTTTGAATAAAAAAAATAAGGAAATAAAATAATATTATAAAATGTAAAGGTTTTAATGTATAATCTGGCTATAGGCGAGCAGCTGATAGGAGAGCAGCTGCGTGATATTTAGCGCGTACAACCTCCTCTTTCATTTACTTTCTGTTCTTTGTTTTCAAAATGAGTTAAAATATAGACATTTTTAGTGATAATAGAAGCAATGTATGATGATCTCGAAAGTTGAGTTCTGGTTATAGTGGTTAAATTTTAGTATAAAGTGAATTTCTAGGATAAAAACAAGATAAAAACTTGCGTATCATAATTCTAACATTATCTATTTTCGGTTAAAAAAATGTTGTGAAACAAAACTGCAATTGAACGAAAAAAATATCCCTTAATGAGGTTGTTGTCCTAAAAATATGGAATAGAAAATCACTCAAAATATCGCGATAAAAAATTGGGTCACACAAATTCACTACAAAGAGAGAAAATGTGATGAATTAATGTCATTTCATTTGTTATTTACTTTTAAAGTTCAATGATTAAATAGGAATAGACAATATTTTTTTACTTTTAACATTTACTTTACATTTATTACATTATTTTTTTACTTTTAATATTTTTGAGGACTGTCAATATCAAGCGAATGAAAGATAACATAATGAAAACTAAATTATTTCTACTCACCTTCGAAAAATTAATCCTTGAAGAAGTTAATTAAAATCATTCCTATGTTTATTTTTCTTATATACATCAACTTTTGATGTACAAATAAATATTTTAACTCATTTTGTTCAATCATTAAATAAAATTACAAAACGTACTTTTAATTACTTTAATTGTTATTACCATAAATAAACAATTTATAAAATCTCATTAATATCACTATTTTCAGTAAAAAATTGGTAGCTGTTTTTCTTTTTCTAATGCAGCTGGCAAGTACTTAGTCTTTTACGTCTTAAGCTCGCACCGACGTTACTCATTTAGCACTGTCCAGGAGGTTCGTGTAGCTTGAAGATAAGCTACGGACGTGGAGTAACAATACCCCCGTAACGCTCTACGGGGGGTATTTTTCCATACGATGCGCAAACGCGAGTAATTCCCCCTAAAATTCCTCCTCGAAGGCATTCTTCAGCGACACGGAGCCAAGTCAGATTTCTACCTATGGGTGGTCCATTACAACAGATGCTGGCTAGATTTTTAAAATTCTAAAAGGGTTTTTTTTTTTATCGTAATATTGGTCTTGTGGAAATTAAATCTTTGTTTCTACAAGATAAAATTAAATTCCACTTGAAAAAAAAAATCGTCGTATTCACAACCCTAAAAACATTCTCAAAAAATCCATACTTTCTGAAACCTTAAATAATATAAAACATTTATCTCTCTCTTCGTTAAATGAAAGAGCCAATTGCCTCAATGTGGCAATTTAAATGACTTTATGTGGGCAACGCATTTGCTTTCTCTTTGGTTTGAAATCCACTCAGCCGTTACGAGAATGGTTTATCAATAAACAGATAATTAGCTTCGGAATTCAATCCGAATTGGTGCTCCAGATGATTTGGCTCAAATGAGGCAGCTTCTTAGAGGGTCTTTTAAGACGTGCGTCTCAATTAGAAAAGCGAGAGTGACACATTTAATTAAGAGAGTCTTCCCGGGTGATATTTTCAGGCAGCCAAAATCTTATTTTAATGAATCCTTGCAACAAATATTTGAATTTAAAACAAAACTTGGTTTTATTGCAATATATGTATATAGTATGTGCATATAATATACGAAATGTCTTATTATTTATAAATGTAATATATGAAATATTTATTTAATAAATAAGTAACTACTTTAGTAATTTGTTATGGTAACTAATTTATGCTGTAACCTTGCTCCCTTCTACATACTGGCAAGAGTTCACCTGGGGTGTTCAAAAAAATGTTTACTCATCTTCCAAACTATCACCGAGGCGGCCTGACGGACAATAGGCTAGTGCTCTGGATTTTGGTCCCGTAGGCTTCAAGTTCGAATCCTGGCGGTGGCATGGATGTTTGTGAATGGTTCGGAATCCACTTTTAACTGTAGGTCTCGGTCTGTTTAGTCTTCATGTGCACAAAATGACTGTAGAGCGCAAACCAAACCAAACCTATTCGATACACAAATACGGGGTAGTTCCCCCTAAAGATCCACCCGGAAGGTACTGCCCTGCTTCTTCAGCGACACGGAGCCTTGTCAGACTTCTATCTACGGATGTTCCGTTAGAACTGAAGCTGTTCCCCTGCTTCCACGAGACCACACGGGTTCTTAGACTTGGTCTAGATGTTGCTGTTGAATTATTACCGAAAGTACATTTATATAAAGGTTTTTAAAAAAAAATTAATTTCCGGAATATTGTTCTTGTGGAAATGAAATACTTGTTTAAACTAGATTAAAGTGAAACTCTACTTGAAAAAAAAATCGTCGTATTCAAAATCCTGAAATCATTCTTCAAAAACCCATACTTTCTAAAACCTTACATGCCGTAAAACATTCCTCTCTCTTCAAATAATGAAAATGGAAGAGCCAATTGCCTCAATGTGGCAATTTAAAGGACTTTATGTGGGTAACACATTTGCTTTCTCTTTAGCTTTGACATCCACTGCAGCCGTAAAGAGAATGGCTTATCAATAAACAGATAATTAGCTTCGGAATTCAATCCGAATTGGAGCTCTAGATGATTTGGCTCAAATGAGGCAGCTTCTTAGAGGGTCTTTTAAGACGTGCGTCTCAATTAGAAAAGCGAAAGTGACAAAGTCTAATTAAAAGAGTCTTCCCGGGTGATATTTTCAGGCAGCTAATGAATCCTAGCAACAAATATTTTAATTTAAAATAAAACTTAATTTTATTATATTGTATATATATACGTGTGTGGGTTTATTATGTAATATACGAAACGTATTATTATTATTTATATTTATATATTTTAATACATTTTTATATTATATTTTTTTAGAAATGTATTTATTATTATTATATTATTTATTTATTATTTTATTATTTATACATATAATATATGAAACGTTAATTTAGCAAATAACTAATTTAGAAATTTGTTATAGTAACTAATTTTTACTGTAACCTTTCTTCTACCTACACTGTGAAGAGCGCCCCCGTGGCGTTCAGAAGAAATGATTAGTCGCCCTCGAGACTCTCATACGAGAGAAAGTACAGAGCAATCTGCGCTTCTGCTGAGAAACGTTTAGTTTGTAGTCTCTTTTCCCGAGAGAAATATATTGAGTGCATCCCACCTCATTAGTTGGCTTATAGACTTTCACCCGGAGAAGTAAATTTCGCGCACCCTGAGCGTAGCCGAGTTTCGGGTATTTGGCTTAGAAGTGGAGTAATTCCCCAAATCTATAATTATCTGTCTCTAAATGTGTTAAATATTGTTTGTGTGGGGTCTTTGTACGTGTGTAAATAAGGCTGCGAGTTCTCCAATCTGTGCCTCAAGCAGCTCAACCCAAATAAACCCAATTACAATCTGGTTGCCCAACCTGCACACTTCAATGTGGCACCCGAACGTGTACCAGCACACTACAATACAGAATCTAAAATACACAGTGCATTTATTGTCAGTTAACAATAATAATTATCGTATTAACGCATGCATGATTTGAAATTTCAAGGACATTATCAATGTTGACATATCCGAGAAATATAAGTAAATCTATACAAGGGGTCTGATGGCCGAGGGACTAGAGCTCGGTACCACAAGCTTTGGGTTCGAGTCTAGGCGGTGCCATGGATGTTTTAGTTGTTCCGAATCCACTTTAAACCGTAAGTCCAGCGTTGAGCATAAGTCTGATAACCCTACCCGTAAAAATATTAACATCTGTCTCGAAATCTGGCAGTAAGCAGACAGCATTGGCCCGCCATGGGCTGTTGCGACAATGAAGAATAGTAATAAGAAATCTATACACATAATGGTACAAACTTGAAATAATATTTATAATTAATTACAAACTATTATATTAAAAATTATTTTATTCCAGAAAAACGGTATAACAATAAATAAATAATTATCAATGATTTAAACTATGTCAGAATTTTAGATTGTCAATTTGGCACAAAAGAATGTTAGAAGAAACGATGCTATATACGTTTGTAACAATTATTTTATTTTTCAGTCTTAATTCTAATAGTATCAAGTAATAATAATCTTTATTTTAATAGTCTTAAGTTTAAAAATAGTATACTTTCAACTGGAAGTCATGAGCGATGGTAATAAAAATTTTAATTACAAAAATCTAACTATTCTACCACGAAACATTTATTAAAATCAGAACTTACAAAAACACAAATATTTCCATCTAGTATTTAATATCAAAGAGAAAAAATTATGATATAATTCTTGACCTTGACATGACATTTACTTTGAATGTTAAAACTGAGACCTAAACCAACTAACGGCCAATAACATATAAAAAAGAATTCGTAACAAGTTCATAAAGCAAAGCGAGTATCAGGTGTCTCGTTGACAATCAGTTCTTTATTATCATTTGTTAAGCTTTTTATTGAATGGATTCTCTTTTTCCAGTTGGATGATTATTCTGGGTTAATTTTTTCTTTGATATTTCAAATCAGTGGGAAAATTTTTTTTCTTTTAAAAATTGGAAGAACAGTGAAGAGGTTTCATTTTTCGATTGATCTTTAATTGTATGAAATTAATTTTTAAAGATCAAATTTATGTCAAATCGTTATTCTAAAAAAAAAAAAGGTATGTATGCAATGAAATAGAATAGTATATTAAAAATACTGACTGCTGCTCTACTATACAATTTCATTCCTTTAAAACAGAGCGGGCCAACCCGCAGCCCGCCTTGAATATCTTTCCGGACCGTGAGATTTATCACACTTTTACAAAATATATTTATTTTATAATGGCCAAAGTAGTGAAAACTAATGTATTAAAAAAATGCATTATGTGTGCATCCCTATATTCAAAAATTAACTGCCGAAATTATAAAAAAAAGTTAACTTTGATTTTTTTCAACTTACATCTGCGAATCGTTATTTTCGAAAATGAAATTGACCCAACACATAACACGCTCACACATAACGGAAGCTAACCCGTGACACCCATTACGATGTGCCAATACCCAAATTGAGATCGATTTACAAAAACTAAGTGAAAGAATGGAGAAACACATATCGCCCTAGTAAAATAAATATTTTTTAATGATTTCATTTTTTAAACTTCATTTATATTTATATATTTTTTATATTTCATTTTTAGTGTTATATATTTCATTGTTATATATTTCTTTACAATGTGCGTTTATAATCATTATCTTCATATTATCTATGTTTATATGTAAGAATAATAGTAAACTCAAAAATAATAACTCAATTTATTTCAAGTTTTCCCTCCAAAAAATGTTTGTAGGGTGTCTAAATCTAATATAATTTTATATGCTGCCTGCGGAGTTATGATGGCGTTTCCAAAGTGGCCCGCAAGATCATTTGGCCCTGCTTTAAAACTTTACCAACTCAAATAACATCGCTTTTAGACTAAAGTTTTACCCATCAGTCACCTATAAAAACAAGAATACGAGGTGAAATGGCGTCATCATAAGGTTGTTGTGGTGGTATTCCCAATGACTAAGCATGATTACGTTAACCCATTTTAACTTGATTTACCCAATGTTTAGGCTTTTTTTGTTCTTCGTAAAAGTTTTTTACAGTAGACACTGAAAGATACTAAATATACTAAAAGATGTAAAGAATATTAAGAAAACTAAGCAATAGGATTATTTTATTGATATTTATATTATTATTTATTGCTCGATTCACATTCAAGTGAGACCTCAGGAAATGGTATACGTGTCATGATAGTGGCATAATGCTAACATTAATTATTTTTTTACTTTGAAAACAAATGATTATTATTTACTATTATATATTAGCTTATTATCATAGATAGTCAAGATAGTCTATGGTTAGTCAATTCTTATATAATCAACATAAACTTAAGTTATTGAAATGTCTAGATGCTATCATTTTCTTACTTCAAAGAATGTAGATATGATTTACTCGGGGGCTTTTTTTTTTGTAATACTTTATATCTGTTATGAGTTTAGATGCATTCTTTTATTTATCTAAGTTATTTAAAAGTTGTCGTTGGGTTTGTTGCTCTACGGTAATGTTTTTCACATTTTATGCTAATTAGACCGGGACCTGCAGTTTAATGTGGATTTCGAATCAGTAACAAACACCCATGCCACCGCTAGAATTCGAACCTGAAACCTATGGTACCAAAGGCCATAACGCTAGCCAATTGGCTATCAGGCCACGTTAGATATTTTTTAAAACTATATGTTATTTTAACAACCATGTGTTGTTTTCTTTATAAATTATATTTTTCAATTAGTTTTTATCCATAATAATGCATTTGATGGATTTTTTTTCTTGTATACATGGCACAAAAAAACTCCGTATCTCTAAAAATATTTTTTTTCTTGTATATACTCCGCATAATAAAAGGTTTGAGTGTATTACAACAAGTTGCAAATTCTGAACATAACAGGAGTAAACAATTTGTTAAAATTAACAATAATTTTAATATGAAATTATAAACAACATACTATTTAAGCATTAACATGGTTCATAAAAAATATCACCAAGAACAAAGTATTTACCACTCCTAACCCAACCAACCCAGAATACTTTGCAACCGAATAACATAACGAGAAACCGAAACTTATAAGACCCCAACTTCAATCCATCGATTTAAAATGAGACACCAAACTATCTTTCAACCACTGCAAAAGAGATTTCTTTATGTACAAAACCAAGAAAAAAAAAGCTCCATGAATAATCTCCCATCCTATCGATACGGAACACACCCAATGATATATGCATCTCCACGTTACCTGATCAGAAGAGCTCTAAGGAAAAATGGGATCGTTAAATTACGCAGATTTACGTAGACGGATCCATTTCCATCTGCGGTGAAAGCAACTATAACACATTCCGCAAATTCCTTAAAAGTCATCCAAGAACTCCTTTATCCTATAAATGCTGCCTTATGAAAGGTTGTATGTTCCTGGCTGATCGATACTCAATATGATTTTGGTATATAAAAAAAGTTTTATGATTTCATTTTGCGCGTTTCTTGTTTTATCTAAAATTTATTTATTTTTTTTTTTATTTATTTTTTTTTTTTTGTAAGTCATTGTGCAGCTTTTTTTTCTCATAAGAGAACTGGTTCACACTTTCGTCACAAACAGATACGACCTCGCATCTAATAAGATTTGTGATAATGTGATGATATAACATGGGTGGGCCATCTGTTGGTTTGGTTTGGTTTGTTCCTACGGTCTTTTTTGCACATTTTAAGATAATTAGACTGGGATCTACGTTTAACGTGGTGTAATGTGGTGTATTTAACCACAACAAACATCCATGCCAAGACCAGGATTCGTACTTGATGCCAGAGCGCTATCAAATTGGCCATCAAAGCAGCAGGGCCGTGTGTTGGATTTTTTTTTTTTTGAAACTGTATGCTATTTTGACAGCCATATGTTTTTTTCTTTATAAATTACATTTTTGAATTAATTTTTATTCATATTAATGCATTTGATGGATTTTTCCATATACCTCACAAAAACAGGTTTGAGTGTATTCCAATAAGTTGGAAATTCAGAGAACATAACAGGTTTTTTTCGCTCTACGGTTATTTTGTGCAAAGTTTAGACTAATTAGATATGGATCTACATTTTAACGTGTATTCTGAAGCACTAAAAACATCCAAGCCCCAACCAGGATTCGAACTAAAGCTTGTGGTACCAATGGCCAGAGCGTTAACCAATTGAACATCAGGCCACGAACATATTATAATAGGAGTAAATGATTTGGTAAAATTAACAATAATTTTAATATGAAATTATAAAAACATACTATTTAAGCATGTTAAATGAACATGGTTGATAAAAAATATCTCCAACAACAAAGTGTTTACCAATCCTAACCCAACCCATTACCCCTTGCAACCGAATAACATAACGCGCAAAGAAAACTTATAAAACCCTGAATTTCAATCCATGGATTTAAATTAAGGCACCAAACTATCTTTCAACCACTGTAGTAAAAGATATTTCTTTCCTCTATGTACAAAACCAAGAAAAAAAAAGATCCATGAATAATCTCCCATTCCATCGATACGGAACCCACCCAATGGTATATGCGTCTCCACATTACCTGACCAGAAGAGCTATAAGGGAAAATGGGATCCTTAAATTACGCAGATTTACGCAGACGGATCCATTTCCATCTGCGGTGAAAGTTACATAAAACACATTCCCCAAACTCCTTAAAAGTCATCCGGGAACTCCTTGATCCTAGAAATAAAGGTTGTATGTTCCTGGCTGATCAATACTCAATATGACTTTGGTATATAAAAAAGTTTCGTGGTGCATTCAATTTGCACGTTTGCTTGCTCTATCAAAGATTTTTTTTAATCATGTTGTAGCATTTTTTTTTTTCCTCACGAGAAGAGTTTTGGCATTTCATTCCCAGGAAAGTGCAATGTATGTTATTTGAAAAATATGTAACAAACCCATCACTCAAATTCGACATCAGACGAACTTTATATTGTGGGCATTTATATTACATGAAAAGTGTGTTGCACTAAAGAGAACAACCTGTCACTCAAATCTGATAGCAGATATCCGTTATCATGTACAATCAGACTCAGGAAATTAGCGAATGTATGTGCGACCTTGTCGAAACAATAACATGGAATATGAACTATATCATGAGTTGTTCGATTGTAATGGGTGATAGACCACGAGCTGAGAAATGTCTACTCTACTGAGAAGTGAGGGAAGTTAACCCTATCCTCTTCACGGATTGTCTTAAAAGGAGATTTTTTTGGTGAAGTAGAAAGAGTTCTGCGACGAGTCGACCAGAAGTGTTGTTTTTCTTTTTTTTCTCTGAAGTGACTGAACAGGCAGGAGTTTTTTTGCCTGTTTACAAAGAGAGCCCCTTTCAGTTTCGTGTGATAATTAAAGTTTGCCGTAGACTAGTGGGTTAGATTCGTCTGGAAATCTCCGTCCTTCAAGTGAACTTGACTTGTGAATCAAATCATCACTTGTGAATTAAATCATTATGAATCAAGTCACCTTTAATTTCCATTTTTTGTAAATAGACTTCTGTCTATATGTATATAATGCTTGTAAATAAAAATTAAAGTGTTTTTTCATTAACCTGAAAGTGGCTCTCGTCTTGAAGCCGTTATAAGCCTAGTATAGGCTGAGACGTTGCAATGGTAATGAAAAGAATAGCTAATGTTTAGTATAGTGATTGTTATATAATATTTATATACCGTATATTTCCGAACATAAGCCGATCCGTGTATAAGCAAAGAGTGCGGTTTTTCTTCAAAAAATTTACCAAAAGTTCAAAACCCGTATATAAGCCGAAATGAAAAAAATTCCTGTAACGTTTAAATATCGCCATGAACAATGAATTAACAAATAGATTTAGTACTGAGATTTTATTTTGATGGTTCGAATTTAATAATCCATTATTTTAAGGCGTCTGAAGCTCAGAGTTTACTAAGGGGTGAACTATCATCCACTATTTTTCTTGAAATATAATTGTCGACAAACTTAAAAAGATTGGAGGAAAATTCCGTAGAGGTAATAATTCCCTGCTCAACTGATTTCTTTCATACACATAGAAACTCATTGAACACGACAAAGTATTTGAATAGGTAATAAAAAAAAAACTGAAAAATGTAAAAACACAATAGAAAACCACCAAAAATTTAGACAAAAAACTTTTCACAAACACAATCAATTTCTGTGGCAAAGCCATGAAAATAACATTCTCTAGACGTAAATACTCAAGTGCTTTATTAATCACATCAAAAATAAAGCATTTGAAAGTTAATTAACTTAGTCAATATCTAAAATATGCATAAGATGCAATGGCGAAACTGAAAATCGTTAAACAAGTCACTACACCACTCAACATTAACCAGACCTCTTTCAACGATTTGTATATAAGTTTTTCGTTTTGACCCAAATACGATGAAAACTCATTATCTTTCCGTATAATTCGGAGCTGGTTTCCAACATTGTAAATATGTTTGTTATCGTTATTATGTCATAAACTGTGTAAAAAGTTTTATAATATTTCAATTTCTGAAAAAGCTAATACAACTTGCAGCAGTCTAAATTTTGTTACATTATATACTCGTATATATAGCCTCCATTCTGCTACTATATATATATATATATATATATAATGTAGCAGAATGAAGGCCGCACGTTGCAGTATATATATATTACACACACACACACACACACACACATATATGTATATGTATATATACACAAACACACACAAACATATATGTATATAAATATACATGCAAACACATACACAATCATATATATATGTTTGTGTATGAGTTCATATAATATGTGTATATGTGTATATATGTATATATATCTATATATACATACATACACACAAGCATATATATATATACACACACGCATATCTATATACATAATTGGATACCACAGACTAGATCACTATTTTAATCAATTCACAAATTTATCTCCATTCATAAAAGCAGCGAAGCCAACGTTTTCATATGAATGAACTGCATAGTACAGTTATTTATAGAACTAGTAGCTTCCTAATCAATACTTCCCTCTCCTAGCCTCTAGAGCCCACTAGTTCCCATGAGCCCTATAGGCCACAGACATCTCGTCTCCAACAAGAAACCTCAGAAGTGAGAGTGGACTTTTCCATTATCCCGTTCTCATAAGAGGATCGAAGGTGACACCTGAGAGATGATGGGTTTGGAAAGGAAACCCTCGCAAGTCATCTCCTCCCACCCCTTTTCATAGAGGGTTCAATGGTTTCGACCACATTAGGAAAGCTTATTTATGGACTTTTTGTATTTTGGGGGAGATGGGTCATTTTCGTTGAAGGGGTAATTTTTTTTTTTTTAGTTGTTGAGGTTTTATTTTGATGGTTCGAACTTCCTGATCCATTATTTTAAGGCTTCTGAAGTTCAGAATGTATGTTGCTGTTTTTTAATGATTAATAGATATAAAATATATGTCCTTTTGGTTTACAGAGAAAAATAACTGGAATTTGAACTGTCTCTATACTGTGATTTTCAAGATGACTTTGTTGCTAATGTGAAATTGAAACTTTGAGAAATTATGATTATGATTTCTTTCAGAGTCAGGATAAAGTTAGTTAGAGAAAAAAGAGAAAACAAAGGGTTTTTTTTTTACACACATACAAAATTGAAAACTATAAAAAAAATGAAATAGTATCATTTAAAAAATCATTTTTTTCACATTAAAATAAGCCGTGTTATAAGCCGAACCGACTAGAATGGTATTGTTGTGATGTTTATTTAAAGAAAATCAATTTTGCAAGTATTAATTGCTGCAAACACTAAATTAAAATCTTAACATTAAAATAAAATTATAGCGAATATTTTCTCACTAATAAGTGACAATGATTTTACAGTCATAATCACAGCTGTCACTATGATACAAAAATCACTGTATGCATCTTCACAAAATGTTCTTTTGGTGTAAGGCTCATTGCCTTCACGAAAATGAAAAAAAAAAATATGTTGAAACAAAAAAAAACTCATTTAATTATTTTAGATCATTCAAAATTGTAGAAAACTAATTGAAACAGAAAAAAAATAATTTTGTATGTTTTTTTTTTTTTTTTAATTAAAGAGATGGAATCGTTAATATTGCAACAGCAGTTTGAGTTAATCCAAATTGGTAGTTAAGTTTTAAAAAAATCCTTTTATTATTATTTTATTGTAGTTTATTTATTTTCAAAGCATTGAATGTAACCATCACTCAATATGCGTAAATAATGTTACGGAAACTAAATACCAAACAAGCTTTTTTCAATTTTCTAACCTTGAAAGAAACATCTGTTTTGCAATTATGTCTTGTATTGTAACTCTGAGATTTATTCTCGCTGATGATGCTTTATCTCAATTTATCTACAATTATATATTTCAGAATCGAAAACAATTGATTTTATCCTTGAGAATATATCAATAGAAAAAGAAAAAGAATTTCGAAAGAAAATTAATTTTACATTAAATATTCAATACCAATTGAAAAAAAAGTCAGATAACGGGATAAATTGAAATTCTTTTAAGCATCTCGATTATTTTTTACTTGTTTCTTTATTTTTTTTTTTACTTTTTTCGATATTTTGCTTAAATATATTGTATCAAATATGCATAATAATTTTTAAAATAAAAATAAAATAAAGATTAGAAAAAAAAATTTTATTTTTAGTTTGTGCTAGTGTGTGTTTTCTAGTTCATGTTAATTTTTTATATTTCATTTTGTTAAAATAAACGATGGGTCAATCAAATACTAATCAAAACGATGGGTGATTTTTTTTTAAGTGATTAGGGTTCATTTTTTTTCACTACAACAGTGTTTTGGAATAATTATTGTTGATTATTGATTTGTTAATATCTGAAAATCAAAAGTAAAAAAAATTCCTCCAAAAGTTCAAAAATAATTTTTTTAACTTTCAATATCAATTGAAGAAATGTGTTAACGAATTTCAATTTATGATATCTAAATTTCTATTTTTAAATTTTTTTGTTTAGTTTTTAATTTTTCTAATAATAGATAAATATATTAAGCAGGAAAATTTAAATATATTTTTGACTAGTAAAAATAAAATAAAGAATAGAAAAGACTTTTTTTTTATTTATAGTCTCTGCGAGTGTGTATTTTTTACTTCATTTTAAATTTTTATAATTCATATTGTAAATTAGAAATTACACTCATCACAACGATAGGTGTGGTTTTTTTTTTTTTTTTTTTTTTAGGGAGGAGGGTTCATTTTTCTTTTTCACTAAAACCGTGTTTTTCAATCATTTTTGCCGATTATTGATTTATTAATTCCCGAAAATCAAAAGGAAAGAAAAATTTCAAAGGAAAACTAATTTAACATTAAATATTCAATATCAATTGAAGCAAACTGAGATAACATGATAAATTGAAATTCGTTAACTCATCTCAATTTTTTTACATATTAGTACTTGTTTCTTTATTTATATTTTACTCTTTTTTTCACACTTTGCTTAAATATATTACATTAAACTTATACAATAAAAATAAAATAAAGATTGGATTTTTTTTTTGTTTTTAATTTGTGCGAGAGTGTGTTTTAATAATTCTAGTTATTTTTTTTTTTTTTATATTTCATTCTGTAAATTAGAAATTACACTCATGACAACGACAACGATTTTTTTTTTTTTTTTTTTTTTTTTTTTTTTTTTTGAAGATTGGGGGTTTTTTTTTTTCACTAAAACAATGTTTTGGAATTATAATTGCTGATTATTGATTTATTAATACCCAAATATCAAAACAAAAAGAAAAATTCAAAGAAAACTAATTTAACATTAAATATTCAATATCAAGTGAAGAAAAGTGTGATAATGATAAATTGAAATTCATTAACACATCTCAATTTTTACATAAATAGTACTTGTTTACTTATTTATTTATTTTTTTTACTTTTTAGCATATTTTGCTTAAATATATTATATCAAAAATATATAATAAAAATTAAATAAAGATTAGAAAAAACTTTTTTTCATTTTTTAGTTTGTGCGATCGTGTTTTTCTGTTTTTCTAGTTCATGTTAATTTTTTATATTTCATTTACAAATTAAAAAATACATTCATCACAACGACAGGTGATATATTTTTTTGAGGTAGGAGGGTTCATTTTTTTTTACTAAAACAGTGTTTTGAAATTATTATTGATTATTTAACACACAAGAATGAATTCTCTTTTCGATACAATAAAAAGAAGAATATTTTTAAAAAATGTATGACTGCATGAAAATTTATTTCTTGATTTATTTCTTTATTCTGCATAAATGATTACTAATTTATTTAAAAAATACGTTTTTATTTTTAAACCAATATTGATTTTTTTTAAAAATTTTCCTTTTGATAAAAACCATACTTAAAATCCATCTCAATTTGATACTTGATCAAATTGCATCCTTATAAAAATAAACGTCCTAGTTAATTGCACTATCTCAATTGTAAAAAAAAAAAAAAAAAAAAAACTTAATATAAATAATTTTTTTCGATCGATTTGTTTTTATTTTAATGTAAAAAGAAACCCGTTCAAACGATAGTGTTTTAGAGAAGGTTTTTTTTCAGTGTTTATAATCAAATTTCAAACATTGTTTTTCACACAGTCATTATTTTTTACCTTATAAGAATTTTTTAATAAGGTCTCATTTTCTCTTTGAGTTAAAAAGAAAGAAATAAGCATCACTGTTAAAGTAATATAAAATCATGATTAATCTGTTTTTAAAAACCTAATTAATTCCTTTGTACAACCTAATTATGAACTAATTATACAGATAATTTTTTTATTTAATGTCTCTTCTAAATGACGTGATTTGTTGTTTTATTTATTCAAGTGAAAAATATTTTTATTTTTTAACCGAAGGTCTGTTTTGAAATCCTCTTAATTTCTTAATTAAGATACGATGTTGTTAGGAATATAAGGTTTTCTCTAGAAAAAAAATTGTTTTAATCTTAGAATTATCGCTATTTATTGAAGAACACAGGGATTTTTTTTAACATCTGTGTATTACATTGAAATTTTTTAACAGCACTACAAACACCCATGGCACCACCGGGACTCGAATCTGAAACCTGGGACACCTAGCGTCAGAACGCTAGACACTCGGCCTCATCCAATTACTTGTAATTCAAGAGATCTTTAACAGTTTTTTTTTTCTAAAACATTCCGTTGTCCTGAAGGGAGGGCAAATCTGGCGATAGTGATGGCCAACTAAATGACATTCCATCTTACCCTTAAAGTTGTATACAGATAATTGTAGCATTAATGAAGAAATATATTAGTGTATCAACAACAGTCACTAAAAATTATATGTACCGCCAATGAATATGGGAAACTATTTCCCCCCTTATTTTCAATTGACTGTAGAGTGAATTTGAAAATGATACGATTTTAAATTTTGGTTTGTTTTGTATTTTACCGAATGCAAATGATTCTTTCATCAAAAATTTAAAAAAGAGAATGTTGGTTTTTTTTTTTAATTTTTATTATTTAGGAAGCATTTTTATGTATGCCTGCGCACGTGTTCGCATAATGCTGTATGAAAAATAAATGTTTTTTTTTAATTCTGTCATCTTGAAAGTGCGTTACAAAATAAGGAACTATTTAACGAAATAGAAATCTATATGAAAAAAATTTGATTTGAAAATAATTGATCAAAACAAAATTTTTGTTTTGATTAATTATTTTCAAATCAAGTTTTAAACAATAATAATTAATCAAAAAAATTTATTTTGATTAATTAGTTAATAGTATTGTTTCTACAGTATTTATTACTGAGATATCGGGTTTTTTTTAACGTTTCTATTTATTTTTTTCAAAAGGACTATAATTTTTTTAAATGTATTTTTTAATATATTGGACAAATATGTGCATTAGTTAAAGGATAAACCACTAAATATTTTACTTTTAAAATTAATATAAATAAATCACTTTTATTTGTAAGAAAATAAATATAATGTTTTTATTGCGAAAACATTTTTTATTATTAATTTCATAGAAATTTTCAAATACAACGCTAATTTATTGCATTATAAAAAAAAATTTACATTGAAATCTGTACCAAAACATTTGTAATTCTTGTGTTTTTAATTTACTCCCAAGTTTAAAAAAAACGATTTTGCCGATTTGCATTATAAATTTAAGAAACAAAATTCAATTATTAAATAGATTTTTATGATCTTTTTCCAAAGTCTAAACAATAATCTAATATCAAAATATTAGTTTTGTTCATATTAAAAATTATTAATTCATAACAAATTAATAAATAAACATTCATAACTTTTAGATCAATAAATAATCGATTCTAAGAAAGTTTTAAAAAAAGCGAATTTATTTACCATATATTTTTAATCAATTCAATAAATTTTATATTAGAAAAGTTCAAAACAAGTTTTAAAAAAACACATTGAAAACAACTTAAGCATCTTTGCCTCTTAAATAAACGTAACCATGGCAACCGTTAAAATGAAAAAACGATTTTCCAGACATCATGGCGGCATGTTTACTAACTTAAAATGGCAAATGTGGGAAGTCACTAACCCCGCTAAAGACAAAACTTTTTACATCAAGATTAATCAATAATTTTTGTCATTACGGCCATAATTATATTAATCAAGTTTTCCCTCTTCGTTTGACTGCAGACATATTCATAGCTGTGAAAAAAAATCCACTATCAAAACAAAGGATAATGGTATTGAGGGAAAAAAAAAGAATGCAGTTGTCTTTCTTCCCAAATGTTTTTACATCTATACATTATCAGATAATTCATTGTTTTATTGGGGTAATGTTTCTTGAAAGGAAAAGTTTATCTTCTCATCACATGATTAGAAAGAACTATTTATCGATCGTGTAATACGAAGACAAAACCACAATTAAACAATTCGAGTTTTTTTTCCTTATTATAGAAGTTTTGAAAAATTTCTACGGCTAGATGTTATCTATAAAAAGAAAACTCTTTTATTAAACAACGTTGTTAATAATTCTGTTGATTATAATTAAAATCATGTTGCATTGAATTTGTTTTTGTTGATTTAAGTTTTATTTGCCATGAATTTCTGTTAAAATAAAAATTATGAAAATTTCACATAGATTTCAGTTTTTAACTTTGCCAATGACTTAAACCAAAAATTCCTTAACTGATATTTTGTCGATTTTGATATCTAAAGAAAGATCGTTTATTTTAATCAGTATCGGTTTCCTATAGATAAATAAAACAAATTGTTAATAATATTAATGTGTTATAAATATTAACTAATTGTTAATAATATAAACATATTGTACATTAATAACAAATTGTTAATAATATAAAAATATTGTACATTATTAACAAATTGTTAATAATATAAAAATATTGTACATTATTAACAAATTGTTAATAATATAAAAATATTGTACATTAATAACCAATTGTTAATAATGTAAGCATATTGTACATTATTAATAAATTGTTAATAATGTAAACAAATTGTAAATACTGACAAATTGTTAATAATGTAACCATGTTGTAAATATTACAAATTGTTAATTATATTAATAAATTGTTAATAATTGTATTTATGATTTCTTGCTGGGTTTTAGTTACTAAATATTCATGTACAAAATATAAAAAAAAAATATGTTATGTAGAAAATATAAAATAAAAATACTTTTAGTTGAATATGCTAATAATATTGATTTTATCAATAAATCAATCTCGATTTCAAAACGGCATAATGATTTAAAAACATATTAATCATATATATTTTTTTTTAAAAAGTTATAAATACATATGGTATTTGTAAATTTTCCTTAAATAATATTTAGAAGTCAATTCGCAAACAATCAATAATTTTCTACTTTTTATCACACCTTATTTTTTTCTTCATACGAAACAAAAATAAGAAAAAAAAAAAAAAAAAAAAAACTCACCTAGCAAATGCAACTTCAGTTTATTCCTGAAGAAAAAAAAACGAAATCCAAATGCAAAACCGAGTAAATCCACGGTAAAATCCAAAAACGCACTCTTTCACAGAACACTTTAACACGCGCCACACAAGGAAGGGTTGACAAATCTAATCCCGGGAGCACTCACTCTTAAAGCATGGAAAAAGCCATTCCGGCTTCGCGTTTTGAACTGGCCGCCACGTTCTATCCGAACGTCGCTGCAACATGACAACAGACTCCCGCAATCCTCCACACGAGGCTTTTAGGGTTGCCTCCACATCACCACGAGACAGAAGGAGAGGCGAGAAAAAAAATGAGGCGGTACTCTTTCGACGCCAAGTTTGAGATGATGGTCGCCAACATTTTCAAAAATTGTATTTTCTCTCTTGGGTATAAAAGTTTAAATATTTAGTTTTGGTGCATTTTGTAAAATGTCTTTCATAAAAAATGGCAAAATACATAAAATAAATTTGTAAGAGATGGTATAATATTTTGGGAACATTTTCTATTTTTGGATTAGGTAATTTAACTTTTATAGAGAATAAACGTGAAATAAACGTTAAATGTATATTGCATTTAAATTGAAATGCAATAATCTTCCTAAATATATCTCGCTAAATATTCCTTTATAGCTTTTTATAGTTTATAGGACTAGTTGAAAATAACTTTAATTCTTCAATTCGTCTTCGTCTTAAAAAAAAAAAAAAAAAAAAAGTATTCTGAACATATAAAAAATACAGAAGATTGTTTGAAGATTCCAACTAAAGCAGTTTTGACAAAAATTTAGAATAGAATCAATTTTTCTTCATTGAAAAACTTATTTTGAATCATAATGATATCCCATAAAAATTTTTACAATTTGTTCACTTTAAACAGACTATGATTTTCAGAAGTGAATATTTTTTTTTATTCATATTGATTTATTAATTCTGTGATTATCTTTTCTCACTAATGTCATTATGGTAATAAATATTGTACTCTATTCGTATTTTTTACATTTCAACGTATTTTTATCAGTTCATATAATGTAAAAATATTAATTACAAAGCATATTTTAAAATATTATTTTATGTCATATATGTTTAAATGGCATTATAAAAAAAAATTATGTATTGTAAAAAACATATTTTCTGAACGCAAGTTTTGGGTTTGAAACCTCAAAAAGGACTTTTTCTGTTGTAATAATTTTTGAATTGTTCAACTAATCAAACTGTAAATTTTAATGCCCAAGTATATAGAAGATTCCAGATTTACGATTTTTGGTTTTGTTTGTCATTCTACGGTCATTTTGTACACACTTTAGGCTAATTAAACCAGAACTTACAGTTTAACGTGGATTCTGAACCACTCATAAACATCCATTCCACCGCCAGGACACGAACCTGAGGCCTGCGATAATAATGGCCAGAACGCTAACCAATTGCCGGAATTATGAAGTAGAAAATAGTACAAAATATGTTACAAATGGTACAAATATATATATATAAGACTAGGTTCGAAATTTACGAAATTACTATATATATATATATAGTAATTTCGTAAATTATATGCATTAGTAGAACACAGACATATATATATATATATATATATATATATAGATAGATAGATATGACCTCCGACATATATATATATATATATATATATATGTCGAAGGTCTGTGTTCTACTAATGCATATAATCCGCAAGTTATTGGTGGGAATGGGAAAATGATAATGTTTTTCGGGATTTTTAGTCCGAATTATTCCTTTTATACAGAACGAGGGGAGTTGAATAAATCCTTACAAGCAATCAAAGTATCTATGCGAGGTGCTTACAAACCTTGCAACAGTTGTCTTCGAGTCTCAGCGTTTCTGAAGGCAGTGACTGTAAAAGCTGTTCGAACCTACATCTCCCAAAACACTAGCATCGTGAATTATTACTAGGCCTAATAGTAACGTTTGCAGCTGTTGTACTGAAGACTCACGTTGAATCCGCTGTAGGTGTCCCTTACAGTCGTTGCTTTCAGTAACGGGGAGACTCGATGGTGATTGTGATAACTTGTTTAAAGCATCTTGCATCGATAGTCGACTACTTAATGGTAGAATTTCTAGTTTTCTCCCTTGGAATGCGCAAATGCAGGTAAGATAACCGAAAAAGTCATTTCGGACTGCAATGTCTTCTCCTTGTCAGTGTCTTATTCATGTCATATATATGTAGAACATAAGGCTCCATTGATAACTAAAAAACAACAATTATAAAAAACATGTTTTAAAAATAGATCAATGATAATACATAACAGAAATTTTCTTCTTCATTGGCAAAGTGGGCACAAAATGACCATAGAGCTACAAACCAAATCAAACCAATCTTCTTCATTGGCGCATACTGACAGATTTCGAGACAGGAGATGCTTTCTTTTTACTGGATAGGGTAGGCCTGCGCCCAACACTCTACAGTCATATTAGACCGGGACCTACGGTTTAAAGTGGATTTCGAACCACTGCAAACATCCATTGCTCCGCCAGGACTTGAACCCGACTTAATCCCCACCGGACACAATGCACTTATGCCAACTTTTTTTCCAATCCTCAATTCATGCTAAAAAGTCCTCGACTGGGATGGCCTTCAAACAGCCTGCCGATTCACGTTGAATCTCTTCAATCGACTCAAAACGGACCGGAGTGGTCTTTTGAGTTTAGGGAATAGCCAGAAGTCGCACTTTGTGAATACGTTGGTTGTGGAACGATATGGGTTTCATTTTTGGCGAAAAAGTCACGAAGAATCCATGCAGTGTGAGCTGGGGCATTCAGTGTTTTCGTACAAATCGAGATTTGACGCGTTTGAGGTCCAAAATGGAATTAACCGATCCTTTTGAAATTCCAACATCATCAGCAAGGTCTCTAATTGTAAATCGAGGGTTTTCAAGCACCGAATCTTTAATTTTTTGGATGCGGACTTCGTCGGTTGAGGTGGATGGTCGACCCGACGGCTCTTCGTCTTCATTCTTACTTCGCATTCTCTCCCTTTTTTGAACTGTTTTAACCACTTCTAAACATTCCTTTCCGATATGGGAATGCTCACCGAATGTCTTCTGCAACATTCTATACGTTTCCGCAAATTGAATGCATGTTCTTTGCTCAATTAATTAAAACATTTCCAAAATCGCCGGAATCAGTTTTAGTGTCGGGTGCGCAGAAGATCTACCTCCTCGTGGTGCACCTGGTAACACTTTTTAGTGCCTAAAAGATCTGCAACTTGGCATTATTGTTAGATTAATGAACTCTGTTTCAGTTTTTTTTGTTGTTGTTGTATGCTTTTTTTTTTTTCGTTGTTCCGTTTTTGCTGTAACTGTTCATAATCTGCCATTGGAAATAATAAAAAAAGAAAGAAAAAAATTGAAATTACACAAGCCCCGGGAATTTTAAATTGAAAATTCGTCTTACTTTTTGGACACAGTAATATAAAACGATCAGTTATTATGAGATTGTATCAAATGTGAAAATTTTTCTCTTGTATTCTCAATAAAATCTTTTAATATAAAATACGAGAAGTCCAAAAATGACAAAATTATAAAAAATAAATAAATTAATAATTAAAAATAAAGAAACTATCATAGACAGGTAAGATGTATGTTCACAAACACAAAAGCTCTATGATGTAGAGCTTATTTAAAATAACAACAACAAATACAACAAGAACAGCATTAAATTGCATTTTTAAAAAATTACTACAACAATAAAATTATCTATACTTTTAGGAAGGAGAAATTTACGAAAAGAATGCTATGAAAAGGTAAACATGATTTGGAGTCAAATTTGCCAAATAAGGAATAAGTCGCCGAATATGGTAAAACGCAGTGACTCCCCTTGACTCAATTTGCAGCCAAGGTAACGGACGGTTACCTGAGACACGCGTTGCTATCAGCTGGCGTGTAAACGGCCCCCTCTCCTGTTCGATTGTTCGAAAAGTTCCCACTGTTTACTCCCATCATTTACTCGAGAGATGCTGGCAAAAGAGCTCGTTCATTTCCTCTTGAGCAGCACCGAATTTCCTCTTCGTGTTCGAATGGAATATTAGAAATATTGATGAACGGGAAACGACTTTCGCTCTGCAAAAGTAGGCTTTCGAACGAGAAAAGTGCGTCGAAAAGCCTAATAGAATGGAGTTTTGGAATTGGAATATGGAATATTTAGTAATTTATTTTGGAAATTATCGTTGCTAGAGTAGTTGGCTCTCTGTTTTGAATTTGAAATTGGATGAAATTTTTCAATTGGGAAAAGTAAATTGGTATTCGGTTTGAATTTATTTTTTTATTTATTATTATTTGCATTTAAAAATAATAAGTTTTTTTTTTTTTTTTTTTTAATTATTTCAACTTATGTACTGAAGAATTCTAAGATAATCAAGTAATATAAAAAAAAAAATTTTTAAGTCAATTCCTATTTAGGTCAACAAAGAAAATTTTTACAACAACAATTACAATAAATTATACGAACAATTACAATATAAATATGTATATACATATGACAGAATCACAATATTAAGTGGTAAAATAGAAAGCGAATTTCCTTGCAATTTTCCATTTTCCTTTCTATATATGGTGCTGGACTATTATTTTTGTTTGTTACTATTCATTCGCTTTCTATTTTTTTTTTTTTTTTTTTTTTTCGTTTCTAATTTATGAAGCTGATGGTGGTCTATAATTTCTCATTCTATCCATCTCTTGTAATGCTTCATTATTGCAAGGAACCTTTCCAGTGAGTTTCGAGCAGTCCAGTTCTCCAATTAATTAATTAAATTTAATTACAGAATTAATATTTGATTCAGTGTCCTCCACTAAACATTCAAAAAACGTATTTGAACTTGAGTGGAAGAATAAAAAGTATTTTATTAAAGATTGAAAATTTGAACAAGATATATATATATATATATATATATATATGGAGAGTGTGAACTAATAGTGGTAATTGAAAAATCAACAGCAAACCACATAACAGTCAATATATCTAAACAATCAGAAAACATAATGTTTTCTATTATTTATAATGTAATTATTTCTTACCATTAATTCTGTAATATTAATAAAACAATATATATATATAAATATATATGTGTGTGTGTATATGTATACTAAAAAAATACACGCACAACAAAATGCTTTTGGGAAAAAAAAACTATTTCTATTAGTTACAATTATTCTAAATTTAACGTGATTCGCAGAATTTGTTACGCAGTTGCAGGTTTTAGTGGAAAATGCTTTCCGTCGCGTTAGAACACCTGCATTTAAAAACAATATATATTTTTAATTAAATAAAAGATTTTCGTGAGAACTTTAGTTTTGATTTTAATGATAAATGCTTTTACTTTTTTTTCATTTTAATGATAAATGTTTTTACTTTTTTTTTCATTTTAATGATAAATACTTTTCTTTTCATTTTAATGATGAATGTTTGTTTTTTTCATTTTGATGATAAATATTTTTTTTTTCATTTTAATGATAAATATTTTTTTTTCATTTGAATAATAAATTTTTTTTTTTTTTTTTTTTTTTTTTTTTTTTTTTTTTTAACATTTTAATGATAAATGGTGGTTTTTTTTTTTTTTTCATTTTAATGAGACATGTTTTTTTTTTTTTTTTTTTTTTTTTTCATTTTAATGATGAATGTATTTTTTTTTCATTCTGCTTTCTTAAAGAGTTTCTGCTACTTTTTTTTTTTATAAGCCAATTGGTTGTAATGCAATTTTAAAAAATTTGGGGGGCGATTGAACGAACATAAGTTTTAAATTTGTCTATGAAAGAGAATTATAATGCGCGATACCGTCATTTAAACACAATACTACTTAAGACGTAGATGTATAAAGAATCCAATGGATCAACCAAGTTCCCACAGCTATTAAACCCACTTACATATCATCCATCAGTAACTGCAGATAATTTGTCAGCGAGCGATATCGCAAAATTGTTTTGGGCCCGGAAGAAATCAGTTCTTCTGCTTCGTGTCTGTTGAAATGTCTGATAAAAATGCATCCATGTTAAAACAAAGACGAACAGAATCTTTTTGATCACGTCTTGCTTGAATATTGCTTAGAAGACATCGATTTTTTCTTTGCCTTTTGATTTTATATCTGCAATATTTATATTTCCTCTTAATATTCCATTCATTTTTTCCTTATTGTAAGGAATTGAGATGTGGATAAATAATGTTTGACCTACTTGTATTATAACGATACAATAGTATATGAGGGGAGTTTTTTTTTTTATTAATGGAAAGACTTTCACTTTTGTCACTAACTAAAGTAGGCATTCTTTAATCCGCCATTCGACAGTTGACATTTTCTGTAATCCGGCATTCGATGGTTCTGCACTTTCTGTAATTCGGCATTTTTAATTGTCCGACTTGTAGCTCAGTGGCAACGCACGATGCTAGTGAGCATTAGGGCTGTGGTTCAGTCCACTGCGTGCATTGTTGTAGAAACTGTTTCAGAAAACGGGGAGAATCGATGCCTTTTGGGATGTTCAGCATCTTGCCACTTGAGTCGGACTACCTGACGGGAGTTTTCCGGGTTTCTCTGATAGGATACGCAAATGCTGGGTAGTTCCCCTAAAGGTTCTCCTTCTTCAGTGACACGAAACCAAGCCAGACTTCTACCTACAGGTGTTCCATCACAACTGAAGCTGTGCCCCCTTTACCTTCTTCCATGAGACTACGCGGGTTCATGGACTTGATTTAGATGTTGCTTTCATATCAAGTGGGATAAGAAACAAACAAACATTGAATTAATTTGTTTAATTAATTTATTTAACGCCTATCATTAACAAACATTGATTTGAACACCAATCGTCATCAATCCAATAAAATTAGTTTCAATACGATATATACGTACGAGTCTTTTTAAAGTTAGAAGTTCATATATAGCAAGCACTGATGACGTTATTCATATCATTTATACGAGTCATACTGGGAATTCGATTCGTCTCTTACAAATTAACGAATCTTTTAACTGTTATTGAAGAACGGATCACAGAATAAACTGCTATAAGAGTTAATGTAACACTAAACTTTTACTTATGTTAAAAATTGTACGATGTATGTTATAATTATAAAAAATATTTGAACAGCTTTTAAAAAAATAAATGTTCAAAGAAGTAATATAAAATTTCTATTAGAATCGTAAATAGAGAACATACGACATTATTCATATCATTTACACGAGTCATACTTTGGTTAAATTGTTAGTGACGAATTGAATTCAATCTTTTAACTGTTATTGAAGAACGGTTCACCAAATGAACTGTTGCACGAGTTGATCTAACACTAAGTTTTAACTTTTATTAAAAATTGTATACTGCATAGTTTAAAAAACTATTTGTATAAATTTTAAAAGACAAAATGTGTCCAGGAAATATTATAAAATTGCTATTAAAATCACAAATAGAGAACGTAATGATGACATTATTCATATCATTTATACGAGTCAAATTTCCATTTCGATTCATATCTTACAACTTAACCAATCTTTTAACTATTGAAGAGCGGTTCACCAAACGAACTACTATAGGAATTGATGTAACACTAAAGTATTAAAAATTGTATGCTGTACAGCTTAAAAGATTATTTGTATAAATTTCAAAAGGCAAAATGTGTCCAGGAAGTAATATGAAATTGCTATTAAAACCAGACATAACACTGACATTATCTGATATTTTTCATCACATTTGCATATTAAGGTCGTTAATTCTTCAAATTGAGCCCTAACTAGTAAAAAACAATATTGTGTAGTATGCTAAAATTGCTGATTGATGAATGGTGAATGTTTTTACAATCATGAGGCACACCCAAAGGACATTGTGAAGGAAATAGGAAGTTTATTCAAATTCTTCTTAGGTGTTGATTTATGCCAGTGATTAATTTACGAAATTTACTCTCAGTTTTTGAAAGATCATTTCATTATATTTGAAATAAGATATGTTTAAATTTTGTAGGTAATTTTTAAAAACTTTTTTTCTTTTTGAAAAAAACATGTTTTTACGTATTTTTATGTTATGTATGGTGATTAAAAATGTAAAAAATTAGAATAAAAATATTACTTACAATTAGAATATTATTTTCAATATAAAAACGATATAGAATGAACATTAATTATTATTTAACCATTCATGAAATGGCAGATAGTTCAAAGAAATTTATGATATGCGTAGGTTAATAAATGTGATAAAAAATTTAATCTGAATGAACATTAATTATCATTTAACCCTTCATGAAATGGTAGATAGTTAAAAAAATATATGATTAGCATTAGTTAATAAATGTTCAGCCTGAATGAACATTAATTATCCTTTAACCATTCATGAAATGGTTTATAATTCAACGAAATATGTGATTATAATTGGTTAATAAATGTGATAAAGAATTCAGGCTATGAATTTGAAGAACAATATTATTGTTTAAAATATTCTTGTATAACTCAAGGTTCCCCAAAAAATTATTAACTTAAAAATTATTAATTATCATTAACAATACAATAATTCTACAATTATAATTTTATCATGCCATACAAATTTATAAGCAAGTTAACATATTCTTCAGCATTAAGAGATTCATAACATCATTCTCAATTACTTTTTTTTTATTCGAAATTACTCCCTTATGAGAGTGATTACTTCTTAGCGTAATACTAAATAGTGCCCTAAGGCTTATACTTCCTGCTACGTGCGTACTCTAATATGGGTATAAATGAGCAATTACAAACAGTTGAGATGATACCGAATAAAAGTTGTCAATTTTATGTGTGTTTGTGGCGAATAAAATAATGATTATTCATAATATTTCTGTCTGTATACCTTAGTGGCAACAGACATATTTGTTATTTAAAAACATGTGATTTTTAATATTTTTTTTTTTTTCAAATAAATTTTTTACATAACTATCATAGAGTTTTAAAAAAAAATCGAGCAAAAAAAGTTTATAAGCAAAAGGGGAAAAATTTTCAATGAAAAATGTACAGATGGCTACTTTTTTTATTGTGGCAACTACTATGGCAATCTTTTTAACTGATAAGGAATCTGTACAAGTTTTAAATTCAAATTTAAAAATTATATCAATCTAAAAAAAAAAAAAAAAATTTAGTGCTTAAATTTAGTCACAAAAAAATTCGAAAATTTTTGTAAAAGTAGTTATGTTGTGTCACATAGACAAAAAAAAAAAAAAGAGTTTATTATGTATTGAAATAGTGAATATATTGATCTCCAATGGAAAGTTTAATAATATAATTTTCTCTGATGACAAAAAAAACTTTCCTACAATCAGTTTTTAGTTTTCAGATTAATTAATAAAATAGGAAAATCTATCGAAGAAATTTGAAAAATAAAGCTAATTTTTAATTTTATTGGATACAGACAAAACTATTTTGCAACTAATGCAGTTCAATTTGTAATTTTTACTTCAATTTGCAATTAATCCAATATCCTTAAAGAAATTACTTCTTTAATGCTGGTGTTTATTTAAGATAGTACTCAAAGATCGTAAATAGAGATGAACCTGCAAAATTAATAGAATACAATGCAATTATTGGATAATTTTTTATATGAAGAAATATCATGACATAGATTAGTACATACATTAACAACAGTTATGCTGAAAGGCTTTAAAACTGGATAAGTCACTGACAGGATAGTCAATATATCATGACTATTGTCATCAAAGCTATAAATTTCAAAAGGGTAAAAGAATTGAATCATAGTCGTATTCAGAGATTCTTTAAATTTATGGATACTAATTATGAGAGACATAGTTTTGTGGGAATTAAGATTGAAAAGTTGATTAAAAGTGTTGAAAACATTTTACGATTAACGAACTTCCATCTAAGAAAATGAATCAAAAACAAAATGACTGCCCGTACTTGACGTTGAAAATTGGCTGAAAGATGTGCTATTTTTAGATTTGTCCATTCATTTAAATGAATTAAACATTTTTCTTCAATGTGAAAAGCCAACTGATCAAAATACAATGTTTGAAACAATAATAGCAGCGTTAACTGAAACTATGGAAATTTCAAATTACGGTGATTCATTTTATGCATTTGGACACATTGGCTAAATACAATCAAATAGACCAAAAAATATGCAACCTTGATTTTAAATTGGATGGAATAATTTGTTTCTGTCATTGGTATTATAATTAATTCATATAATGAAATTAATATTATTTTATAAATAAAAAACAACAAAGAAAATAAATAAATAAATGTTTTTTTTTAAATTGCATTTTATTTGAAAAAAAAAAAGTCTTTTTAGTTAAAGGTCGGTAAATAATTCGTTCAAAAAAAATTTGTTTATTCAAAATTTGTTAAACCTAAAAGTCTACTTCTACTATATATTTTAAATGTTTTTTAAAGTCTTGAAATTTAAATAATTATAATAGCTAAGAAATATTACTGTACAATTAGCTAAGAAATATTACTGTTTTCCATTACAATATGGATATTTTTTTTTATTAAAAAATCGGAAATATTCTTTTTCATTACAATATGAATATTTTTTTTATTAAAAAAAATCGGAAACATTGTTTTCCATTATAATATGGATATTTTTTTATTAAAACATCGGAAATATTGTTTTCCATTACAATATCAATATTTTTTTTTCCAGCTGCTGATTTTCTTAATTCCTAACTTTTATAAAAATCTTGAAAAAAAAAGAATTATAGAATGCTTTTTATGCATATAAATGCATAACAAGAACATCTTTCATTTCAGATTTGTTATCTATCTGTACTTACACTTTTTTTAAAAAAAATTTAAAGATTTTTACTGCATACTAATCACATCCCAATCAAAATGTCTTGAAGAACGTTGCACTGTTTTTTCCAGAACAGGACAACCTAATCCTTTTCCGATACTTATCATTTGCTGTATCAGCACATAATACTGTTTAGGCTCACTGAACAGCCTGAAACAAGCAGGTGGTAACCATAGCAAAGCGAGAACCATTTAACCATTCATGAAACTGCAGATAGTCCAAAGAAATATATGATTAGCATTTGTTAATAACTGTGATAAAAAATTCAACCTGAATGAACATTCATTATCATTTAACCATTCATGAAATGGCAGATAGGAGAAATAAATTTATGATTGCATTAATAAAAAATTGCATTTTATTTGAAAAAACAAATTCTTCTTTAGTTAAAAGTTGGCAAATAATTCGTTCGAAAAAAATTTGTTTACTCAAAATTCGTTAAACAAAACCTAAAAGTCTACTTCTATTGCTTTTTTTATATGTTTTTAAAAGTCTTGAAATTTAAATAATAATAATAGTAATAATTAGCTAAGAACCACCTGCTAATTTTCTTAATTCCTAACTTTTATAAAACTCTCGAAAAAGAGAATTATAGAATGCTTTTCATGCAGATAACTGCATAGTAAGAACATCTTTCATTTCAGATTTGTTATCTATCCAAAATTACACTTTTCTTTTTTATAAATTTAAAGATTTTTACTGCATACTAATCACCACCCAATCAAAATTTCTTGAAGAACGTTGCACTGTACTCTTCCAGAACAGGCAACCTAATCCTTTTCCGATACTTATCATTTGCTGTATCAGCACATAATACTGTTTAGGCTCAAAGAACAAGGCAGGTGGTAACCATAGCGACGATACACACTGCTGCAGGGAAAATCCAGCTGCCGATGTTCGCCGGGAATCCAAAAAGGAAGTTATATACAAGGGCATCATAAAAAAGCGCCGTTTGTGTTGTGGATCTACTACAACTAACAGCTGTTTTTTCGGCTTGGCAAAAAAATAAATAATAAAAAAGGTAGAAAGAGCGGTTACGCAGAAAGCAAAAGGGATGTGAGATGACGCATTGCATAGGTTTATAATGAGAGGCGTTGTCTGTCTGTGTTTCAGATGATTATGCATGCAACAGATGAAAATGTTTCGAATGGTGGTAGGTTTTAGGTGGTTGGAAGTGGCAACAGTTTGACGATTTCGAATTTTCCGTTGATACAAGAAAGATTGATTACTTGATTATTTTGTTTTTGGTCGGTTATTTTATTTTTTTATTTATTTTTTTTTTTTCATTATAATGCGGATATTTTTTTTTAATTAAAAAATTTTAAATATTGTTTTTCATTACAATGTAAATATTTTTTTTAATTAAAAAATCGGAAATATTGCTTTCTATTACAATGTGGATTTTAATATGAATACATTTTTTAATTAAAAAATCGGAAATATTATTTTCCATTACAATGTGGATATTTTTTTTATTAAAACAATCAAATTTTCAAAAAGAAAATTTAAATTACAATTTTTTCAAATTTCAATTATTATTTTTTTTTTTTTATTAAAACTCAAATTTAGTTAAAAGTTCAAATTTTCCATTGATACAAGAGAGATTGATTATTCGATTTGTTATTGAATGGTTATTTTTTTATTAAAAAATCGGAAACATTGTTTTCCATTATACTATGTGGATATTTTTTTAATTAAAAATCATAAATCATATTTTCCATTACAATATGAATATTTTTTTTATTATAAAATTGGAAACATTGTTTTCTATTACAATGTGGATATTTTTTTTATTAACAAATCGGAAATATTGTTTTTCATTACAACGTGGATATTTTTTTTTTATTAAATCGGAAATATTGTTTTTCATTACTAAATATTTTTTTATTATAGAATCGGAAATATTGTTTTTCATTACTAAATATTTTTTTATGATAAAATCTGAAATATTGTTGTTCATTACAATATGAATATTTTTTTTTCATTAAAAACTCAAATATTGTTTGTTCTCAAAATGATTGAATGATAGATACAAAGATTGTTATAGAAGTTTAAGAAAGATGATGTTATTATATTTTCTAATTTTTGTTAGTTATATTTATTGGAAAATTGTGAACGTTTATTTCTATTTTAAAATTTTTTGTTTAATTCCTTCATATATTATGAAAAATTTGGGCAGTTTATTTAGTTTTTTGAATAATTTTTTTATAAAACGTAACGGTTGTTATTCAAATAATGTTCGTGATGTTCTTTAATAAAAATGATAAAGTGAACAATGATTTACATTTATATATTATTTAATCATAATAATTTTATAACAATGACTTATATTTATTTTATATTTCAATGATTTATATGATGAATTTATATTCTGTATTTATATTTAGAGTAAACTCTAAACATAAATACAAAATATAAATTAACGACAACTTTCTGTTTTATGCTGGGTCAGTTATGTAATTCAAAGATTTTAGAAGTTTTCCTAAATAAAATGATAATTTAATTTAACAAATTCTTATAACTTTTTTAATTACCAATTTTTTTTTCTACTTTAGATTTCTAGCTGATCAGGTAAAAGTGAATAAAAATGGCATAGGAATTCATTTTTTTTTAATTCTAATTTGCTTAAAAAAGGAGGTTTAGTGTACAACAATTCTTAGCGTATTAACTTTTCATTTCAGACTTATTTAATTACTTATAAGTTTTCTTTTTTTTTTTTTTTTTATATTTTATAATTAACACACTCTTTTCGCTGTTGCTTAATCTGATATGAATAACATTATAATGTCTAATAAGTGGCAATAAATTGCTAAATTACTTTTAATGTACTATTAGTTGCATTTTATGGGTAGCCAATTTATTTTTAATCATTTAATTTTTGTCGTATAATAATATGCAGAAAGAAGTTGAAGATCAATTTCTCAGAGGGCTTTTAAGATGGCTTTATGACTCTTTTATGTGGGGAAAAACTAATAATTTCAGACCTCGGTAGGATCCATCGACCGTTATGGTATGCTTGTTCATTTTACAGTTCTAATAAGTTATTCTAAAACTTTACTAGTTAATAAATAAAATAAAGTATTTGGCTGTTATTTTATGCTTTGGATAATATATTATTTTATTTAAAAATTTGTTAATGAAAATGTCACGTCTAATTTATTAAACATATTCAAATTTATTTTAAGATATTTATCAATATTTTTTTTTTTTTGCTGTCTATATTTAAATAATATTTGATATTACATTAATTTTATTTCAGATATTGACATTCTACCCTGAGATCATTTTTAGCAACAAATGTTAAATATTATTTTATATGAATTGATGTTAATAGCAAATAATTGTTTTATAAATAACACCTTAATATAAACATCAATTTTCTGCATTATTTATTTTTACTGTTTACCTTTATACTAGAGCTTATAATATTTGTAATAATTGTTTGATATTTAAAACTGCAACTGTCCTAAAAGATGACATCATTTTTATATGGTGGACTTATAGCAGATTCAGGATTACTCAGGATATGCCATGGAAGATCACAGCTGCTGCCCTACATGCACAAGCCAGAAAATTACCATCATAAAGATCTTTATCAAATCAACAAAAGTATAAATCTAATAGTAGAATTCCATAGTAGAGTAAATAGATGAATCCAATAGTAGAGTAAATCCAATGGTCAACAAAAGTATAAATCCAATAATAGAATAGTAAAATGAACGATGATTTAGATTTATATATTATTTAATGATAATTATTTTATAACAATGATTTATATTTAAAAGGGTACTTACTTATTAACGGTACCTTGGCGACAGACTTGGCGGTTTTTAAGTGTAGCCAATCTTTATTATTTGGAATAAAAATATTTTGAAAGTGTTTTGATTTTAAATGAAGTGTTTCATATATATTTTATTATTTGGAACAAAAATTTTAAGTGTAGATTGGCGCCAAATCTGTAGCTGCGGTTGGCGCGTGTGCTCTTTATTGGCGCAACTGTCGCCAAGGTACCGTTAATACGTAAGTACCTTTAAATGTAAACATAAAAAATACTGAAATAGCCGGCTGACTACAGAAAAACACACCGAAAACAGCACCACAGAAAACTTTTTTTAAGATATTGGGAGATAAAAAAAAGAAAATGGCTAATTTTATTTAATTCAAAAGTTATAATATTTATTGTCATTTTTAAGTAAAATATCAATTTATTTTCTTTAATAAAAAAATTAATTTAATGCTTTTTTACAGTATGTGTCGTAAGGCGAAGCAATTAATTGAATAGCGCGTTTAGTTTTGTAAATGTGGTTATATGGGTGTATAAATTCAAAACTTTTAAAAACCGAAACTAAATTTTAACTACTTATTTCTTTAGTCCCTGTGAAATTTACAATGAAAAAAAAAAATTTCTTTTATATATTTTGAAATGCAGTTGTCGGAAGACCACTATTTCTCAAGCCGCCAATTGAGCAATGAATGTTTTATTCTCTATGAATGCAATGAATTGTACACTAATGGATTGTTAGACGAAAAAAAAAAAAAGTTTTAGGTCATCTTTCAAAAGTTACCGCTTACTTTTTCTGACCACCATTGATGTCGACGGGTACACCGGAACAATCGAAAAGTTCACATCTTCACTTTCTCACCACAGACGAAAGCGATTCAGGTGAATCCATCTCAGACTGAATCAAATTTGGACATAAATATTTTAATATAAATTTTATTTTTTCCCTCCTATAATATTTTACCATAAATACATTTACACATAATACATAAGTAACATATAATACATAATACATAAGTACATTTTGTTTCTCTCTTATAATAATATACTATAATTTTTTACCCTAATAGCTTACCATAAATATCATATTTTAGTATATTTAATTTTTTGTTTTCCACCTTTATTAACTTACGATATTTTTTTACTCTAATAATTTACCATAAATATTTTAGTATATTTTATTTTTTATTTCCCTCCTTTAATAATTAATTCACCATAATTTTTTTACCCTAATAATTTATCATAGATATTTTTTCCTTGCTATAATAATTTACCATACGTTTTTACCATAATTATTTTAGTATATTTTATTTTTTATTTCCCTTTTTTAATAATTTACCATAATTTTTTACCCTAATAATTTACCATAAATATTTTAGTATTATCAAGTTTTAGTATTCTCTAAAACTTGATTTATTTATTTGAATCAAGTTTTAGAGAATTATTTATTTCTTTGGTCACTATGAAATTTATAATGAAACAATTGTTGTTATCTTATTTTGAAGTGCAAGTGAAGAAAAGTATCATTTCTCAAGCTTCAATTGAGCAATGAATGTTTTATTCTTGATGAATGCAATGAATTTTACACTAATGGATTAGAAGTTTTAGGTCATCTTTGAAATGTTACCGCTTACTTTTTCTTACTACCATTGATGTCGATGGGTACATCGGAACAATCGGAAAGTTCACATGTTCATTTTCTCACAGCCAAGAGCGATTCAGGTGATTCCATCTCAGTTTGAATCAAATTTGGGCAACCTTTTGTTACAGAACGAAGCAGCTTCTGCACACACAAGTAGAAACATAACTGTTTTTCTGTTTACACTCGCAGATGGCGAAAGCGTCAGAAACAGCAGGCCATCCGTTTCTACATTTTGTTTATTCTTTTCTTGCTCGTGAAAGTAAATATCGTGCCTGCTTCTGTTGAAAACGGTTGTTGAATAAATAAATCTTCATGCTCGAAAGAGTCCATTGGTTGATCGTTTTATACTGATAAAGCTTCATCAAATAAAATAACTATCATAATAAAATGATTTATTGAAGAATATGTTAACCTATATTTTGATGGAAAATGAAAGTATTTGAATTGTAACGTGGACATTGCTTATTATGGATCTATGAAAAATTCTATGAAACTAGATATATGAAACTTTGAAAGAAAATAAAAATATTCCATTTCAGTTTTGTCAATAGATATTTGTGTATTTAAGAACTAATAAATCACTACTTGGCAGCATAAAAATTAAGTACCCAAAAATTAATGTCCCATGAGAATTTAATTTTACCAGAAAAAAATATTTAACCGATTTTTTTTTTTACTGAAAAATGTAGGATGTAATGATATCAATACAGTTTATTAAGTTTGTATTGTAGCATTTTTATTGTTCCATCAGAATTTAATTTTAACAGACAAAAAAAAAATATTTAACCTATTTTTTTATTGAGAAATGTACGACGTTATGATATGAATACAATTTATTACGTCTGTATGAAAAAAGATCTTAAAATTGTTTTTTAAATAAAATATCTACTTTTTTCATCATATATTATGTAACTGTAACTGTTAATTTGAGTTTAGTAACTGTTTCTATTTCAAAAAATAACGCAAATTACTTTTAATTTTTTCAATAAGTATCTGTGTATTTAAGAATTAATAAATCAGTGCTTGGCAGCATAAAAATTAAGTGCAAAGAAATTAATGTCCCATCAGAATTTAATTTTACCAGAAAAAAATATTTAACCTATTTTTTTTTATTGAAAAACATGTTGCGTTATGCTATGAATATAATTTATTATGTGCGTATGAAAAAAAATCTTAAAATTGTTCCTTAAGTAAAATATCTACTTTTTTCATCATATATGTATCTTATGTACATCTTTAAATTAATTTTATATATTTATTATGAATTTTATATTATTAAATTTTATAAATTAATTGAATTGAATTTTATAAAGTAATTTTATATTTGTATTATAAAAATTTAATTTTCAATTATAATTTTTTTAAAAAATTAAAAAAATTTAATTCCTTAGTTAAAAAAATGCTTATAAGTGACGAATTGTAATTTTACTATGTATTCATTTGCGTGTTTTTCATAATTTAATTTATATACATATATGTAATTGTACTAAAACTAGTACAAGTATTTATAATTATTTTAAAAAAAATAATTATAAAATTCTTAAATACATTAAGATTCCACCAAATTTTTTCAAATCAATTTAATTTAATTGTACTTATTAATAAATCAAATAAAATACATTATAGTTTGTTTTAATATATAAAAAAAACTTAAATGATATCAGTTTTTTTTTTCTTTTCTCTTCTTCGTCGTTTATTTTTACCAAGAATTTTATTCAGTCATGATGCAATTTATTTAATAAATTTTTTAAAAATTATTTTTTTTTTAAATCGTAGGGCAAGCTTAATACAGTTAACTAAAATAAAATTATAAAAAAAGGATTCTTTTTAAAATTTATTTACGTGATTTGTAAATAATAGTTAAGATGTAATGATGGAATAAAAAGTACCATTATCAAAGAAATTTCATGTTTATATAATTTCTTTTATATAACAATTTAAAATGTTAAAAGGTAAAATGCTTAACTGACCGTGTTAAAAAAATTTTTAATTAAAAATTATTTCATTTTAATGATTTTTAAAAGACATGCATTATTTATCATTAAAATAGCTTTTATTTTTGAAAATGATAGATTGCTTATTATTTAAATTTAAGCAATTTTTATAAATCTATTAAATATATATATATTTTTTTTACTTCTAAAATGTTCATGTAAAATTATTGTTAAGTTACTAGAATAAACTAATCGATGGTGCTGCCATCTATGTTTGAAAGTTAAAAACAATTGTAAAAATAAATTTTGGTAATTTGAATTAAAAGATGTATTTTACACAACGTTTTTCAATATAAAAAATTTTTATATTAAAATTGTAAAAAAAGTGATATTTATATATCGCATCCAGACGCTTTGTTTTCTAAATGTCAATTAATACGGTTAAACATTTTTGAATTGAAATATGAAGAAATCAGGAAACAAGAACTGTTAATTTTTTTCTAGCATCTAGTTGTTGATCGTAACTGTTATTTTTTCTAGCATGTAGCTGTTGATCATTACAACTCTTTAACAAAGATTTATAATATTAAATTACGAAATTAAATTTTAAATATCCATTCTGTAATTTTAAAATTGCAGAGCATTTCTACGTATAGTTAAAAGAATGCTAATATTTTGATGATTGGGGAATTATTACATGCGGTTACAGTGTTGTTATTGTTGAAGTTATAAATATTACTTTGATGTACTTATAAAATGCAAGACACTGAAAGAAGCGTTAGCATTACTGTAAAGGTGTTCAAAACTATTCAATTATTAGTCAATGAAGGTTTTATTAGTATTACTCTTAATATTTAGAGAGAATTTCAAGGATTTTAGCATTAGTTTCTCTTTTTTTACACTCACAATTATTTTTCATTAGAGTTAAAGGCATAATCATGCATTTCCTTGCAATGAGAAAATGAAGAATAATAATTATAAAAATACAGAAATTTTTTATTATTAATACGAAAATGTTTTATTATCAGTACAAAAATTCTTAATTACAAAAATTCAAAAATTCTTTATTACAAAAAATTTCTTATTATTAATCACTGAATAATATTTTAATATTTCTTAAATATTTATAGAGTATTTCAGGTATTTTTTTTCCTTTTTTTTTTTTTTTCCTCTTAAATTTCATATTGATCAGATCTTAAAAGATTATTATGTAATGAGTATTTTATTAGATGGGTCTATAAATAGATTTCAAAACTGATAAAAACAATGGATTTTTTAAATTTCTTAAAAATTAATATTAATATTAACTTTAAATTAATAATAATATTTAATACTATAATTTTAAATAATTTTAATACAATTTTAATTAATAATTATATTTTATATTAAATTAATATTCTTTAAAATTAATAATTTATATCACCATTTATATGTGTACAAATAGTCAAATATTATTTTTTCTCATAATTATAGCCACAATTGCAGACAGAAAACGTTTCTTTTCTCAAACAACTATGAGAGAAATGAGCAGTATGTTGATAAAATATTCTACCATTTACAAGGGTCAGTCAAATAAAAGCATAAAAAAATTTTAATAGAATTAATTTACTTTTTAAAAACATTTTTAGGAGATAGAACTTTATTATTTTCTAACATTTTCCACATAGTCTTCCTCATGCTCAATATAAGATTTATAAGGCTTAAAAGGTGATTAAGGACCTGATGACTAGCGATCTGGCACTCGGTGTGACAAGGTTCAAGTCCCGGCGCTGCCATGGATGCTTGTAGTGGTTCGTCCCTGTCTAATACGAGTGTAGAGCGGGGTAAGGTGGTTCGGAACCCTCGTTAAAACCTTACCTTACGTACCTTATCCCGTAAAAAGAAAATATCTCCTGACTCGAAATCTGTCAGTAGGCAGACGGCCTCGGACCACCATTGGCTCTTGCACCAATGATGAAAATGTGACTAAATTTTCTGGAAGAAAATCCTTTTAGTTAAATGTGTCACCGTTCCTCCACCTCTCGGTTATTTAATTGAAACATAAGTGACCACTAAATCTCCGCAACAGCGTTCATGCGCTCTCTATCTTACTACGCTCTCTCTGACGATTTGTCAGAAGTTATGCGAGAGCATTTGGCAACATGCATGCTTTTGGTTTCGAAAGGTGTGTTGGTAGCAACTCAGGCTGCGTTAGTGTTCTGCAGCCTTTGAGCAAAACTAATTTAATAATATAATCTTATTTTAATGGAATGAGCTCTTGCACACTTTCTTTATGATGTGTCTCGATCAGTGACGGATTTAGGTTCGATGGCGCCCTAGGCCCAAGTCAATTTGACGCCCTTCTATATATAATAATGATAATAACAATACGAATATTAATAAGGAATTCGAATTAAATTTAGGTAGGAATTATATATATATTAAGTAGTAATATATATATGTAGATTTAGCCGCTTCCTATAGATGTATCCCGGGCGAACCCCCAATTTTTGTAGACTTCAGCCGCTTTCAAAAGATGCATCCCAGCCGAAACCCCAACTTATGTAGGGTTACACCGGTTGCAACTGATGCATTCCCGCCAACCTACAGTTTTGTTAGACTTCTCTACCAGTCCAACAGTGGCTTGAACTTTTGAAGTGCGTGTCTGGGGGATTTGACAGACACAATAAAAGTCCTGCGTTTCTTTAAAGACAGCCATTTAATTGGTTCTATATTTTACAATGATATTTACATTAACAATTATTATATAACAGCCATTTTCTACCGCTGCTTCAAGCAGCCTCCTGCCAGCGTCTCTTCTTCTTTCTTCATCTACGGGGATCTTGCCCCTTCTCGTGGGGTCAGAGTTCAAAGTTCAATACACCCCCACGTTGTAATATCTCCAAAGAGAAGCGAAGAGAAGCGTCAGTAAGGTGTCGCTATCTGGTGATTACCAGATAAATAAATCCCACACACATATATATATATTATATTCGTATAACAACTAAACATACAATTTAGAATAAATTGCTTTTAATTTAGAAATAAATCATATATATCTAATTAATCATATAATATATTTGTTTGTTGCCGTGCGAAAGTATTAATGACATCCTCATACTTAACTTCGTGAACTAATTGTATTCCAATACTTAATAATGAAAGTGCATTGAGCCTATCTTGCTTCATACCTGCACGTGAATAATTTTTCACTCTTAAACTTTCACTTTTTATTTAGTTGATAAAAAACAAAATCGATTTCAAATTTTTGCCGTCTCGAAAATTTTGGCGCCCCCCTGGCGGGCCTAAGCCTAAATCCGTCCCTGGTCTCGATCATCACATGCCATAAATCGATCATCACATGCCCTTTCATTTACAGCCAATCAACCGTTTTTGTTTTCTTTACGCTTCAAAGACATATTACTTTCCAGCATTGCAACTCAATTTCCTTGACAGGATTAGGAGTTTGTTTCACAGTGTTTTCACGGGATTACGAATGTCATATCATTTTTTGAATTTTCTACCTTACTCATTTACTTGCTGTTGTGACATCATCCTATTTCTCTTTCATTTGATCATTACTATCAGTTGTGAGTGGTTGGCGCTTAGTATGAAAGGTTTTGGGATCGAGCCCCGGCGGTGCCATGGATGTTTTTAGTGGTTTGGAATTCACTTTAAACCATAGGTCTTAGTCTAATATGATATAGAGAGTTGTCTTGAGGTTTAGTCAGATTTCAGTACTCGTGGTTCCTCTCTGAAGTGAAGTTGCATATTAATTGCCCGTAACCATGGACCTGCGGCGGGATCTATTGGACCGGGTGTCCCCCCCCATCCTGCACCAAGGGGATTGGTTATAGCAGAACAGAAGTTGGAACAGAAGTATTGATTGGAACAGAAGTTTTTGCCTTTCCACTCATCAAAATATTTTTAATAAGAAACGTTGTTCTTTATAATACATATCACCAATAGTAAATCATATTTACATTGCTATTATGAAAATGCTTTTTCTCTGCACTTTTCTGCAGACTAATTTGACGTTCCTTACATTACGAGTTACAATATTACCAATTTACTTAAAAGTTCATAAATATTCGAAATTTTCTAGTATGTTTAACGTTTTCATTCGATTGGCCGTCGTATATTCATTATAATATGGGACTTGAATGGCCCAGTGGCTAGCGCTCTGGCGCTCGGCACCATAGGTTTCATGGTTCGTATCCCGGCGTTGTCATGGATGTTTGTAGCTGTTCAGAATTTACTTTAAACTGTAGGTCCCAGTCTAATATGGTCATAGAGTGTTGTGGGGGTAGTGTTATTTTCAAACCACACGTCCTCCCTGGGTAGTGCTAACTTATTAACTATTAGATTAACTGTCTCTGTATTACCAGCTGCATTAGAGCAACAACAACATATTTATTAATTTACTTTTTAGCTTCACAAATTTTCATAAAAAATAAGTTTAGCCAAAATTAAAATTTGAATCAAATCGTTGACTAAAGAACACTTCTTAAATTTCAAATGCAAAATCTCTTCTTGCATTGTTAAGTTGCATTAATTGTTTATGTTTTTCACATCGGTGGACGTTATTAATTGGGGTCTTCTTCAGACACATAAAAACTGAACTTAAACTTGAATAAATTTGGAAAAGTTTCTAATAGATGGTGCCATTAGGGAAAAATGTTGAAAGATCTTTTCTGCGTCTTTATTGTTTTATAACTTTTTCTCCTATCAGGCAATGAAGGGAAGGCCTTCCCACAACGACATTTAGGAACTTACATTTGCATATCGTAAGAAGCAAAGTTTACCATCCTTGGCTACACTTAGTCAAATTATCAAAGCATGATTGAACCTCTTCGTTTTAGAAGCAGTAATTGCAAATGTAGCAGCTAGTGGATTCCAATTCGAGCCTGCTTCGATATTGCACTCTAATTGAGCATGTTGCCACTGGGTTTATTGATAGTCAGAATAGTACTGACTATCAACCAACCCAGCCCCAACTGACAGTACTCTTTCTTCCCTTGCTCTGTATTAGTTGGATTTGTGTCTCACTTATGTAAATCGAGAACAGACCATAATGCTCTGATGAGCGATGAAGGAAAAAGGGATTCCCTTTTAGAAGCAGTTTTAATATACTATTATTTTTGTGCTGTTTAATACTACTGTTTTAAACAGTAGTATTAAATTACGTAGTATTAAACTACTGTTTTAATATACTGCTGATATATACTGTTTTTGTGCCATATTGAAAAAAATGGATAACTCGCAACAATACAGATATAATGTTTTTTCTAGAGAATTCATTTGTTGTAATCATAAAAAGGTAGAAACTTCAGACCCACAAAATCTGAACTTGAATAAATTTTAAAGTGTCCAATAGATGGCGCCACAAGCGAAAAGTGTTGAAATGCATTCTCTGCATCATTATTGTTCAATAACTTTTTCTTTGTAATAGTAACCCAGACTAATTAATATATGTGATTATATCAGGTTGCATCAATATATATATATATATATATATATATATATCAGATTGTGTTTCTGAAAAGTCCATTGTCTCTTTATTTCTTTTATACATTTTTTTGTTTATCTTAAATTTTCTATAATATTCACTTATATACATTTAAATATATATATATTATTTATCAAGATCCATTTTTAACTATGTGTTATTTGCATAGATATTATTAAGCGCTTATTTTTAAAATCGTCTCTTCACAAATTAAATATAATTTCTTGGTCAATCTGTGCTGGTGGCGCCATCTGAATCCAGTGTGATAAATCAAAACATTTTTACTAGCTTTCTTTTTCTTCAAATATTTCGAAGAAGATGCTTAATTTTCACATTTAAATAATATTCAATGAGTTCAGCATTGAAGTATTTGTGACCTTAATTATTTTTCATATTTTATTAAAATTTTAAGTTATCTTTGAGTTATCAAATATGTAAAACATATAATAAGAATACAAAACTTCCACTAGATGGCGCTTTAATAATTAAACTGATTCAAAATTTTTTAATCTTGTTCAGTTTTTCTAAAATTTAACTTTATTATTATTATTATTTATTTATTTATTTATTATTTTTTTTTTGCAAGGGTGCTGGTGGCGCCATCTGAATCCAGTGTGATAAATCAAAACATTTTTACTAGCTTTCTTTTTCTTCAAATATTTCGAAAAAGATGCTTAATTTTCACATTTAAATAATATTCAATGAGTTAAGCATTGAAGTATTTGCCACCTTAATTATTTTTCATATTTTATTAAAATTTTAAGTTATCTTTGAGTTATCAAATATGTAAAACATATAATAAGAATACAAAACTTCCATTAGATGGCGCTTTAATAATTAAACTGATTCAAAATTTTTTAATCTTGTTCAGTTTTTCTAAAATTTAACTTTATTATTATTATTATTATCATCATTTTTATTTATTTATTTATTTTGCAAGGGAAGTAAATTCTTTTAAAATTCTCTCTTTTTCAACATTTGTTAATTATTCTTAATTATTCAAATACGTTATATGTTCTTTTTTATAAATATAAATTCATAAAACTCATGTTTATTAATATGGTATCAGTAGGTCAGATTTTAGCGCCATAAAAATATATTTTTAAAAATACTTTGTCTCACAGCATGTTTATTGAATTTTAGTTAACAAATAAATTTAAGAATTCATTAAGTTAACTTAATTGCTAATAAATTGCTGTTTAAATACAAACATAAGTAATTCTCAATAATATTTGTACTCTGATTATTAATTTTTTACTCAATTTAACAAATATTTTGGTGAAAATCAATTGTGTTTTTATAAAATTTGTATTAATAAATAGTTTACATTTTCCGTTTGGAAAATTAAGAAAAATTCTTATTATATTTATTTGATTAAAGTAATAAATTTTTTATTATTCATTTCGAGCATTGATTTTTTTTATTTCAAAATAAATAAAACAAAGATTTGCATATAATTGTAAACAATATTGAAATTTTAGTTTTAAAAAAGTCATGACTAATTCAAAAAAATCTATGTATTAAATTAATTTTTCAATAAATAAATAGTTATAAAGATAATAAAAATAACTACTGAATAGATAAATTTAGTATATTTTAATCCGAATATTGAAATAGTTATTAAAATCTATTAATTTGTAGTTGTACATGAATTATCAATAAATTATGTTAAATTTCTACTGAAAATAATATTTCTTCCATAACTATTTTGCTGCTAACTATCCTTCTACAGCCTTCCTTGAAAGTAAAAATAAAAAATAAAAACAATGTTATGCAGTGTTACAGTTTTAAATTTTAGGAAATACCAACAAACAGATAAACAAATCTGTTATCTGTTTATACTTAGAGAAAAAACTTAATTTGTAAATATAAAATATTTCTTGTTATTATGATCAATATATTTAAATTATAATAAAGCTAAAATTAATCAACCAGTAATAGTCATTAAATCCCAAATGGTAGAGTTGCACTTCAATTATCCAGTGAGTTCATTATTTATAAGCCTTCTCTATCTAATGCAGATATATTACTGTACTATTTTTCTTAAGATTTTAACTGCATTGCAATATAACTGGTTTACTTCATAAATTAATTTTATAAATTAAAAAATATATATATTCTGAATTGGTTTTCACTGCTTTCACCTTGTAGACAAAAAATCATTGCCCTCATTTTACTATCTAAAGCAGGAGTCTCCAAATAATGGCCCGCGGGCCAAATCTGGCCCGCCAGTGTCATCAATCCGGCCCGCGACTGCGAATAGCTTATTGTTGCTGTAAAAGTTGGATAAAAAAAACACAGAATGATATTAACTCGGTTTTATTTACTTGCTAGGTTAAGCTTAATGACAAGCATAATACGCAGAAAATTTAACTTAAGCATAACAACTAACAAATAATCGAAATGAATCCCACCAACGTTGTGAACATTCCGCGGTTTCCCTCCGTAGTTATGTTGGGGTGAAGAGTATCGCATATGTGTGTATGTCGATGTTTGGAATGCATATATCCTGAATCAAACATATGATTTTTATCCTGAAAATCCCTCAGGAACGGAAAAGCTAAATTAACGCGAATGAAACCGCGGGTATCCACTTGTAAAAAAATACTAATGAGATTTATGTAATTGCGATTTTTCAATGACAATAGTGGATCAGTTTTACTTGTACCAATTATTAAAAGAGATTTAAGATGCTCATCGGTTAACTTAGATCTGTACACATTCTTTGTGTACTTCATTTTGGGGAATGAAGCGAATTTAGCAAGCGTATGATCACTCAGAGCGCGTACTCGGCGACTAGTCTAGAAATTATAGATAATGGCAGAAAAATTAAAACTGTTTTGGCCCTTGGTACATACTGGAGTAAACAGAATGGCCCTAAGGCTGGAAAGTTTGGGGACCCCTGATCTAAAGAATACAATGAGCAAAAATTTTCTGTTAAATTGCATTATTTTAAATTGGACCTGTCATTATTTTAACAATGTATCCATTCTTTGAAAAGAAGGTCTCTGGTCAATGGACATAAACTGTTCTTCCATCTATGAATATCTAACTTATTGTTGGTCACTTAAATAAACAAAATTAATAAAAAAAATTAAACGTTTTAACTGCTGTCCCCGTGTGGACAAAGAAATCTATTGCCCTCGTTTTACTATCAAAAGAATACATTGAGCAAAAACTTTCTGTTACATTACATTATTTTAAATTGGGACCTGGCATTAACATTTATTTTAACTTTAAATTACATCTTGTTGCTTTCATGCATTTAATGTATTTAAAAATTCATTCTTTGAAATGAAGGACTCTGGTCAGTGTTATCTGGTCATTAATTGTTTTTCCATCTATAAATGTCTAACTTATTGTTGATCACATAAATAAACAAAATTAGAAGTTTTAACAGCTTTCTCCATATGGACAAAGCTGTTAAAACGGACTATTGCCCTCATTTTACTATCTAAAGAACACATTCATCAAAAATCTGTTACATTACAATATTTTAAATTGGGACAGGCCATTAACACTTATTTTAACAATGTATCCATTCTTTGAAAAGAAGGACTCTGATCAGTGGACATTAATTGTTCTTCCATGTATAAATATCTAAGTTATTGTTGGTCATATAAATAAACAAAATTAATAGAAAAATTAGAAGTATTAAATAAACTACAAGATACCAATATATATAAGACAAAGAAAAAATTTTTTGGAAATTATTTATTTCTGAGCTTTCGTGATATTACATGTTCCAAAGTATGCGGCATCTTGAAAATGTACACAAAAATATACTTTCCAAACTATAACATCCTATATCAAAATTTGTGAGCGATTGATGCAACAAAGCAAATAGTATAAGGAAGCAAAAAAAAAATAAAGTCTATGGTGTCGCATTTATTGAGAAGCAAAGAGTAATAAAGGAAGCAAAAATATCTCCTTTTTAGAAAACAACAACAACAACAACAACTCGATAAGTGGATGCTTCAAGCAGCTTGCTCTGGAGAGTACAAAGACGACATCAGAGTCTTGAAACTTCCTGATTGGTGGATGACTTCTTTGAGGACCCGAAACTATTGACCCTCTCTTGGTCAGCGTAGAAGGGCCTGGGCCCCTGCGCAGGCCCGGGGGCCCTTCGAGGGAGGGTGGGGGTCCTCTGCTCTGGCAGTGGGCTCCCTGACCTGTTTTCGACCTCCTGGATCATCTGGAAGGTCGGGGACAAGGTGATGTCTACTATGTTGGTGAGTTTTGTTCCGGGTCTGGCCGGAGCAAGGTTTCCTGGGGTGCCAGGAGAGAGTGGGCCGGACTGTCCTGGTGGTAGGGGGTTTCCTACGTTTAGCGTTGGCTTCCTGAAATGGATAAATAATTATTGATAAGTTGGGAAGTTAAGTACTTGTTGTTTTTAAAAAAGTCAATGTTGTGAGAATATTTTCTGCTCATAAAATTATAAAAATCACAATCTAATTTATTTATCTTATCCTAAAAAGCATATAGAAGCTTGGTGGTAGAGTGACTAGAGCTCGATGCCGCAGGTTTCGAGTTCGTGTCCAGGCGGCACTATGGATGTTTGTAGTGGTTCGGAATTCTCTTTAAACCGCAGGTCCCGGTTCTAATATGACTGTGAGCGTAGGGATGACAATCCTATCCATTATAAAAGAAGAAAAACATGTCATGTCTCGAAATCTGCTAGCAGGCAGACGGTCTTGGCCTACCATGGGGTTGTTGCGACATTGATGGTGATGATGAATAAGCATATAAGGATGCTGATGGCCGAGTGACTGGTGCTGGGTGCTACAGTTTTGTGTTCGGATAGTGGCCATGGGAAGTAGTCAATAGTACCATGGTGGCCAGTAGTACAATGGACGTTTGTCCATTGTACTACTGACCACCATGATATGATATGAAGGTCATACTATTAGCATACATCATACTACCGGCATACAACATGAATATGATATGTCATTTGAAGGTCATACACTATGATATGATATGTCATTTGTAGTGTTTCGGAATCCACATTAAATTGTAAGTCCTGGTCTAATAGGACTTTTGGGTATAGGAAGCCGCCGCGTAGTGTGTGTACGCTGTCATGACTTCAGACACCGTCCCTCTAGAAACTCTTTAAAGCTGGATGTTTCGGTCACAACTGCTCCAACTAGTATGCTCCAACAAGTTGGCCTCTATGAAAATCTGTGATTCTGACATTTTAAGCTTGTCACAAAAATCCAGAACATATACAACTTCACTAAAGCTACCTCGTACTATCATGTTATATATTCGCACTTTTTATATTAAAAAAATGGTAGCTAAGATTGCATTTAATATATACAAAGAGGATTCTTCAATGTCTTTATTCGCAAGTGTTTCTATTATTTTGATAACCGCGATAATCTATTTTTATTTCATATATATTACATTAAATAATTAATATATTGAACAAGCAAAAACTCAAGATATTCGTGGAAAACCCAAGCCTTTGCAACTCTGCGGTTTGGTACGGTTTATCACTCTACTGCCATTCTGTGCACACTTTAGGCTAATTAGACCGGGACCTACAGTTTAACGCGGATTCCGATCCACTCACAAACATCCATGTTACCGCTAGGATTCGAACATGACACCTGCCGTACCAATGTCCACAGCGCTAGCCAATTGCCCATCAGGCCACTGTAACTGTGCGGAGATAGCAGAAAAAAAATCTATAGGTACTTGTTTAAAACAGTTCCTGATCAGATTACGTAAACCAACAGCATTAAACTTAGAACACGGAAGGAAATATTCTGTTTATTCTTAAATTAATAGATTTATAAATTTTTGAATTTTGCTTTTTCATAATATATTTTAAATATTTAATATATTTAATATCATAGTGTTAAATGATTTCAGCGTTGATTTTCAATAATTTTTAACTACTAGCTGTGCTCTTTTTCCTGAAAATCTTCAATTTGTGTATTTATAAGGTTTTTTTTAAAGTACAAAAATAAAAGATAAAGTAATTTTAATCTAAAAATTTATTTTACAATAGTATTCCGATTCTTTTTTATTTTTAAGACTTTGACAAGCAGAACAAGGATGTATCTTCACGTTTTATCTTTCTTTGTTATTTACTTTTTTCTCGAATAAAGAGATGCTTGGTTACGCTTTGACACATAAAATCGACAAGCTGTTGACAACTTCATTGACAGAGCACCACTCTGATATGTCACTGCTCTTATGGAGACAAAGAAGGATGTCTCCTGAAAAAATTGAAGAATGTAAATGCGTAACTTTATTCAGAATTAATTTTTACATTGAATTTTGTTTTTTCATTGACGTTCAGTAACACTTATTTGCATGGAATTCAACACGATTATTATAATTTGTTACAGTACGGCATTTCTAAATTTTAAAGCAAATTTTGAGAAAGATATAAATTTCTACACAGCACTAGACATAGTTTTTACCTCACCAAAACAATCCACCAAACTGGAAAAATTTCTTATAAAATTTCTCTTACCCTTCCAGTTCAGCGAATTGCACTGTCAATGAGATATCCAAAAGGATGGGATGTAGACAGTTAATTCAAAAATATTTACAATACTCTAATTTACACATGACAATATGACACACAAAAATAATAGAAATACCGACACAAAAAAAATAGAAATACCGACACAAAAAACCCGCGTCTATCACAGATGACTACCATCAAGAAAGTTATAAAGTCCAGCAAGAAAAATTCTTACACCGAAGTACGGTTACAGTTAAGAGTACTGGTAAAGAGTTCACTTGGTAAATAATTTAAAAAGATAAAATTACAAATTCGACAATGGTAACAGCTCTTACAAGAAAGCATAATCTATTCATTTATTCGTTTCAATGTTTTTGCATTGAATTTGCATGCGGAATAGAGACGGAAAAAACTGTTAATTTCGGTTAACGTTGTTAACCATTACTACTACTATACATTAAGAGTTAATTTTAATTGTTAAATTTAATGCTTCTAACTCTTAAATGTTTAAATTAAATTATGTAGACTAATGCTATACAATCAACAGTAATAATTTGAATTGTAACATAGAATAAATTTAGTGAGAGATATTCAACAACTGCAATAACTAACAAACTACAGCCCATGGCTCAAAGCCGCCTGCCTTATGGCACATTTCGAGACGGAAGATGATTTCTTTTACTGGGTAGGATTGTCAGTCTTACGCCCAACTTTCTACAACGATATTAGACTGGAAACTACGGTCTAAAGTAGATTACGAACCACTAAAAACACCCATGGCACCGTCCTAGTCACTCGGTCATCAGCCTCCTGACATTTATTCTCCATAGTTCAATTGCATGAAGCAATATATCGCCCATTTCTCTATCTGATTTGAACCCCGGCTGTACCATAGATGCTTGTAGTGGTTCGGAATCCACTTTAAGTTGCAGCTCCCTGTCTCCTATGACCGTAGAGGGTCACAGAGCCCAATCAGACTTCTCACCCACATCATTCTCAAATTGTAAAGAGCCAACTCAGCTCTAGGCACAATGATGTGGTGTGGTGTAGTAGTAGTAATAGGAACCAATGAGAACAGCAAGGCTTATGGTTATATGACTTTTTCCCCTCGCAAACTAGTTCGCCAGAATTCATGATTTTAAACTTTTTGTTTGAATGGTAATGTTGGTGTTTGCTTCATACTGAAAGTAACGAAATAACCCCGTGTGATATGCATTATATACATGCAACATTTGATCATATTGGTTAAATGAAGGGGTGCTCACTTGTTAGATACGCCCGTCTGCTCCTGGATCGTCTGATCAATGTTCTTCTGCGAGTACAGGAACATGGGGGAGTTGTACTGGTGGTGGACGAGCTGAGCGCTGTCGTTCAAGGGGCGCTCGAACATGGGGGCCCCGGGTGGGGGGCCCTGGGGCTTTCTACTGTAGTGGCCGATGGTCGAATACGTGGGGGTCGGGTAGCTGTTGTACTTCGGCTGGAAGGGGAAAAATTATATAGAGTTAACTGTGTCGGTTGAAAATTCCATTTAAAATCAAGACTCATAGTCATGAATGCAAAGATTAATTTTTAGAAAGAATGGGATTTGTAAAAAAGTAGTTTTTATATATAACGAATGCTGATAAATATCAAATAAATTTTATATATTTTAGTAAAAAAAATTGAATGATTTTTTCAATGTAAGAAAATTATAAAGCACCTATAAAATCTATTCCCTATTCCTCACATTCATGAACTTTATAATAAAAATAAAGAAAACTAATCCAGGAGTTTAAGGTATACATTAGATGCAATACATTCATGTCAGATGCCATAGATACAGTTAAAGATGATATAAAATATACACCATTACATTTATTTTCTGAAATGAAATACGTTACAAAGAGAAAAAATTCGTACTTTGTTAAATTTACATTTGATTGTAATGAAAAGGTTTATTAGAGTTAATCCATGGAAATTCATCTGTAAAAATAGTGAAGATTGACAAACGTAGCTTTGTCACATTAACGTATAAATTAAAGTATACAAAAACAAATACGAAATATATATTTTTTTATATTTTATTTGAGCATTAAAGACATTTGATTTGTGTTTGAGAATAAATCCACATTGAAAATAATCCTGCTAATTTGATTGTTCAAATTTAAATGACAACAAGTTTTAGAATTTAACCACTTTGCAAATGATATCCTTTAGTAAAACCAACGTTGAAAAATAATTTTCGTAACATTACCTCTGCTTATGATACTACATTTGCAAATCACAAGAGGTGCATTTCCAAGTGACATTATGCTGAAGTACAGATCTAAACTGAAACGGTACCTGGTGGAAAACTTATTTGAAAATAAATTTAAGCAGATCGTATTGAGGTTAGGCATCTTATTTTAAAATTAAAAGAACAAGAATGCTGATGAAGAATTGAATCAGACAGTCTTACTAAAGATGGCCCTATGGTAGATCTTCCTTTCCAGTTGGGGTCTGGAGCATGTCTCAGATAGGAACCCATGGGAACATCGTGTCTCGTTTTGGGCTTGGGTGCAATCAATGGCAACGTTCTGTAACCCTGAAAATATGAAAAATTAACTGTAAGTTATTAAAGTCATCGATATTTTGAGTATTTTTAAGCTTAAAATTATTATGTTGCCAATTTGATACCATCAAATGACAAAATCAGTAAAAAAGCAAAAACAGGTTTGATTTTGAGCTAAAAATTTTTTTTATAGCCATGCGAGTTTTTTTTAAACCATTTGTGAATTTTACAACTTTCTGTGGAAGATCTAAGTAGGAATATAATGAATGTTTTTCAATTTTGCTTAATGTTTATGTAAAAACAACTATTGACATTATGAAGGATTATTACCAAAAAAGAATTTGGGAGATTATTATTTTGAGAGATTATTATTTATTATTTAGTCATTAATAGCCCGATACCGGATAGGTAAAGTTATTATGTTCAAATAATAATTCAATATTATATTTAAATGTTCTTTAAGCCTTGCAAAAATTTTAATGTTCCCAATCTTCTAAAAATATCACCTGGGTTTAAATTACACTTTAGTAAAATAAACTATACTTAGAGCTGTTAAAATATTAAAAAAAGTTTCAAATTCTTCACTAGTTCTATTTTAAAAAATGCGTAGATCCTGGTTTTTTCTGCAAATAATAATAAAAAAAAAAAACTTCTGTCTGGAAAAAAAATTTAAATATCTCTTCCCACTTTCTTCTAACAGCATTATCATTAACTTTTCAACGTCAGTCGTATGCGGAAACAAAACTCGTTCAAGCTTAATTTAACTTCTAAAAATTCCCTTTAAAAAAAAGATAAAAAGGAAGGGAACGTTAAAGAATTTGCGTCGCATTTCTTTATTTTCCCCAGTTTTATGAGACTGTCTCTCCATTCGCCAAAAACATAAAACGTTTATACTTTGAGAAGAGTTTTTGACCCCGGCTGCAGCCAAAAATAACGCGTTCTGTCTTCTCTGTTTACCGGGATCTAAAATACCTCACGGAATGATACGAAGTGTCGCCATTCACTTTTGCACATGTTACGAGAAATTCCGTCTCCAAAATTCTTCTTTTATTCTGGGTTTTTTTCTGTCCAATTAATTATGTTTTCGTAGAAGATAAATTTCGACTGTATTGCTTTTATTGGCTTGAATGAATACATTCATTAAAGTAGATATGAAATATTATTTTATTATAATTATTAATATAATTTACATTGTTTTTAGAATATATAGTATTTAAACTTAGTCATCCATGGGTGTTACCTAGTCTACTTCCCAATTTACCACTATTATTTACCACTAATATTATTATATAATTTACCACTATTATTATATTATTATATATATCATATAGTTGGAGGGGGCGGGGGCCTGAATGATCGAGTGGCTAGCGCTCTGGCGCTCGGTACCACATTTTTCGGGTTCGAGTCCCGCCGCTGCCATGGATGTTTGTAGTGATTCGGAATCCACTTTAAGCCGTAGGTCCCGGTCCTAATAGCATCGCAGAGCGTTGCGGGGGCATTATTACTCCGCGTCCGTATCTTCAAGTTACACGCGCCCCCTGGATAATGCAAAGTGAGTAACGTCGCTTCAGCCCTTATGGCATAAAAGATCACGGTCTACTGCCAGCTACATTAGAAAAACGAATGTATATCATATTAATAATTATAACGTTGTTATAATTATTAATATGATATTATATTAATAATTATAATAACGTTATAATTATTAATATGATATACATTGTTGTTTTGCTTCTACCTACGGGTGCTCCAATCACAACAGAAGCTGCTTCCTTCCCCTTCAATCATGAGTACGTATGGGCTCGTGGGCTTGGCCAGCCAAGTGGGATAAAAAACAGCAACAACATTGTTGTTTTAGAATATATAGTATTTACGATTAGTCATTCGTCTCTTGAAATGCAAATGTGTAACAATTTCAACAATACGCAGATAAACGATAGAAGGTCTACTTCTCAATTTACCCCTATTATTATGAAAGAATATCTTTTTCACTATTATTATGAAAAATAACCTTATACTTAGAGTGTTACACCTACATCTTCACCTTCTTAATCCCAAAGGAAAAGATTTCAGTCTTATGCATATACAGCACTATCCCAGGACTAGATGTAGAGACTTTCGATTTGGCATCACTTGTCAAGTTTTAAGCCAAAGTATCTTAGTTAAGCATGATACAGTTCATGCTTTACAATAAGGAATTTCAACTTTCATCCCCACACTCTTGCGACCAATGCAAAAGGAATATATTCCAAGAATAATTTAGATATCTTTTGAATAAACACACTAGAGCTAAGGATGCCGTTCTAGAGTCCATTAGAGGAAAATATACATTAGGCGCACTACAACAAGATATGCATTGTGTGGTATGGCAATAAGTAATTGCACGTGCGGAGAAACATCGTCTTCATGGTCACAGGCTGTTTTGCATCGTATCCTTTTTTTTATTTACCTTTACCATATGCATCAACGAACAAAATGAGACAGGAGACAGACAAAATGAGATCGAACAGGTGGAAGAAGGTTTGAAATCCACATACATATTCCATTGGCGCAAAGAAGTCCAGCTTTTTTTATGGCAACGGTATCCTTTCTAGTATGATAAGTCTGATTCTGATTTATATGCCTTCGCAATCATCATAGTAAATAAATATTGAAAAGCTCACTTTGGCACATAAGTGGATTATATCTATTCAAATGTGCTACTCCATGTGACATAATGGGTATATCTACTGAAATAATGAGCTAAACTGTAGTGGTGTAAGGTAGAACTCCACAGGTGGTGTCACAAATTCCAATGACACAAAGAAATCCAACCTACTTTGTGACAATGGTATCCTTTCTAGTAGGATGAGTCTGATTCTGATTTATACGTCTTCATCAACATCATCTGAATGAATACCGAAAAATGAACTTCGACGCATAAGTGGTGTAACATCTATTCAGACAAAATTTTCTTTTTTATGTGACATAATGGGTGTATCCACAGAAATAATGAGGTAAACTGTAGTGGTACTACATCTTGCATCTCTCAGCAAATGTGTGATTCTGATTTTGATGCACATAGCAATCATCATCAAAATAAAAGGCTGAACTCAGCTGCATGCGTTGTGTCACATCTTTTCTATTCTTAAGAAATCTGCTTTTGCATAATATATAACGGAGGAATCCTATATAAATTAAACTATGATGGTAGTGGTAGATAATTTTTTATAGTTAGATATCATGTTAAGTTCAAAACTGTTTTTTTTCCTTTTCTTAAAGTGAAAAAATATGACATTATGAATAAAGAATCATCGTTTATAATTCATTGATTTGATTCAAAATACGTAAATAATGCATGTTTCATACAAAAATAATTTCCCTCATTTTTTCTACAGTGATTGTTTTTCATGAATTAAATAATATTATGGATATAAGTTACATAAAATGTAAAAAAATAAAGCTTATTTTACATCTTCATTAATTGAAATCATTATGTCTTAGTTCTTAAATATCAATAATGGATCTTTTAACAAAACAGAAACTTAATGTGTATTATATTACACATGGACAATACATAGGCACAGACATGGTTAATGCATATGCATAGACACCTATAACACATATGCATAGACATGGATAACATATATGCACAGACATGGATAGACTTATGCATACTTATATTTTCTTAATATATTAATCTCAATAATAAAAAATTAATTTTAAAAATAAGGGCATGAATTTCAAATGTATACATGGCTCCTTATATTTAAAGCATAATGTGACAATCTAAGTATATTTGTATATCAATCTAAGTAACAACAACTGGAAATTTTTCAAATAAAGAACGTTTGGGTAAAAAATCTCAATATAATACAGAGATAGCACAAATAAATGATGAGATTTCAAGAATTAAAAAATATATAGAAGACAGAAAAACATAGTAAACACAACATTGCTGAAACATATAACACATTTTCACAAGGTCAGACTTTTTTATACCACTGCAACATACCACCATATAACTAATAATACATTAAAATAAAGGAAATAAATCTTTTTTTTTTTCATTTATAAATAACAGATGTCTGATAAATATCTAATCTTTAATCAGGTTTGTTCAACACATTTTGCAATTGTACACTGCCAACGGTTCTCAATTCAAGACTGATGTATTCTTCAAGTTCGTTAAATGTTTCTGACAATAGTGGTTTATAAACAAAATTTTTAATCAGGTTGATATTGATGATAAAGGTGTAACATCTTGTCCTATACTAGACCTATAACGGCTTCTAAAAGAGGGCCACTCTCAGGTTTATGGGAACACTTTAAATTTTTATTTACAAACATTCCTCGTATATAAACATTAAACATTATTACATTATTTTAGTAAACATCATATACTAATATATAGAGAGATACTAGAACTAGTATATAGAGAGAGTTCTGTATATATATATATATATATATATATATATATATTTTCTATTTACAAAAAAAAATGAAAAATAAAGATAATTTGATCCACAGGTGCAGTTCACTCCAAGGTCGGAGATTTTCAGAGTTCTTGTGTCTACGACGATTCTATTTCACCAGGTCTGCTGCAGACCTTAATCATCACACGGAGTGATACACGAAAACACAAGGGACTCACTATGAAAAGCAACCTATTCATTCCCTTCAGAGGGAAAAAAAACTCTTATTGTCGACTCATCGCAGAACTCTCTTCCTCCTTCTCCAAAAACTGAAGGATGGGGGGGAGGGGGGTAGCTTCCCTCACTTCTCATCAGAGTAGATATTTTCGCAGCCCGTGGTCTATTATCCATCACGTGAACAACTCATAGCGTAATCCATCTGTAATTGTTTCGATCTGTGAAGGCCGGGCAGACAATGAGGTCATGAAATCTCATTATCCATGACACTGAATTAGATCAGAAAGCTATCAGATTTGAGTGACAGGTTGTTCTCAATAGCACAAACCCTAATTGCATGTAATAGTATAAGTATCCACAACACTGCTTAGTCGTCAAATTTGAGTGATAAGTTGTTATTATGTACTTGTTAAAGAATATACATTCTTCTTTCCTGGGAATGAAATGCTACAACTCTTCTCGTGGGAAAAATGCTACAAGGGTTACCTGGGTTTATTCAATTGTTATTATCCAAGGTTATCCAATCCAACATTGTGGAAGCTCCTCGTTTCAATAATTATGAATAAATTTAATTAATCTTTCACAGGAAAGAAGAACTTGATGATAAAGAATATATTCTTTAACAAGTACATAATAATAACTTATCACTCAAATTTGACAGCAGATAAGCAGTATTGTGGATAGTTATATTACATGCAATTAGTGTTTTGTACTAATGAGAACAAACTCAATAGGGTGGAAGTCTATTTCGGAAAAAAGTTTCGCACTTTTTTTCTTTATTTCTATGTCTTAAATTACGTGTAATAGTTTTGAAAATACAAATATTTGAAATTCAGTCATTTATGAATTATCAATAAATAAGTCATATAAATAATAGTCATCATATAATATATAGTCTATAAGTAAGTCATCAAGTCATTTATGCATTATTAATATATAATTCATAATAAAAGAAGAATAGAAGAAGAAAGAACTTACCTGATGGCTCATAGCATCCCTCTCTTTATATTTTTCCTGCGCATACCCGATCAGTTCGGCATCGGCTAAGTTTTTCGGGGTGGGCGTGAAGTAGGGGGTTCGAGAGGTCGGCAGTGGGGAAGAGCAGTAGTCCCTGGGCGGCTGGGGGGTCATCCTCGGGGGTGGGGGTGTCACCCTCGGCGGGGACATGGGCTGGAACATGGGCGCCTTGGGAAGCGATCGAGCGGCTTCGTTTTCTCAGCAGCTTGGCGTAGGGATGCATCCCGTCGGTTGTCGGCAGAGGACTTGTGGGGGTGAGAGGCGTTTGGGGTGCTCCTGGCAACCTTTGGGGAAGGTCGTTAGGTAATACTTAGTACATACGAAAAGGATGCCAATAATTGTTTTACACACACAAAAAGGATGCCAATAATTGTTTGACACTCAGAAAAAGGATGCCAATAGTTCCAAGGTCTTTAGTTCAGAAACTGGTAAGATGAGTCTTAGTTAAATTGCAACATAACAATGTAAATGTTTTGAATCAGAGTACGTTGGAAAGAAAAATATTTGGTGTGAACTATTTTTGGAGGTTATTGTTTTGTTTTTTTAACCTACATGAATACTATGGAAGCTTCATATTCTTATATTCTTCTTCTTTTACTATGAAATTTCATCGTAAAATTTAAATCTTATTCAAGCCAAAGCGTTGAGCGGCAAAATGTGAAGCATCAACCAATCACAACCTTTAGGCATCTCTCACTGAGATTGATGGATGATTCACGGCTCGTTTCTCAACGCCTTGGTGTGAATGCGGCTTTATTTAGGCGTGCATCAAATCAATGCAGTATCAAAACTTCAAGAACTATATGGATAAGTTTAAAATAAAATATTATTTTTATTTTTATTTATTTATTTATTATTATTTTTGTTTCATTTTATTTTCTATCGATTTATTTTATTTTATTTTTATTTTTTCCTGTAGAATGAAGATTTTTGAGGCGCAATACATTTAATAAAAGTATTTGGTGTGAACTATTTTAGCTAACTAACTCTTTCTTTTTTTTTTTTTTTTTCTTTTTCTTTCTTTCTTTTCTTCTTCTTTTTTTTTTTTTTTTTTTTTTTTTTTTAGCTTCATGAAAGCTAACATTAGTAAAATTAAAGTCTTATTCATGTTAAAGCATTGAGCGGCAAATCATGAAGCATCGACCAATCACCTTCAGGCATCGCTCGCTGAGGCTTGTGATTGATGGATGCTTCACGACTCGTCTCTTAACGTCTTGGTGTGAATGCGCCTTTATTTAGAAGTGCATCAAATAAATGTAGTATCAAAACTTCAAGAACTATATGGATAAGTTTGAAATAAAATTTTTTTTTATTTGATTGTTTTTATTTATTATTATTATTTTATTATATTTTTATTTATTTAATATATTTTTATTGTTTTATTTAATTTTATTTTTATTTATTTAATATATTTTTATTGTTTTATTTTATTTTATATTTATTTATTCATTTATTTTTTTGCAGAAATAAATCAAATATTGGAACAAAAAACAGTGGGCCTTTTCGAAGACCAAGTATTAACCTTATTGGTTTTTTTATGGGAATATGTAAATAATACTATGTATAGTAATCCGAAAAAGTTCGCGATAATTTATGAAATAGGATTGCATAAACAATTGTAATCATACATTCTTCAGAAGGCTTAGCTGGTGATTTATTACTGTCTGCTAAATAATGTTACGTAAAACATATGAAAGAACTAAACATAACATCAGAAATTTTGCAAGTTGCTAGTTGTTTTGACAACTAGTTTTTGTGAGTTTATTATTATTTTATGCTTTTCGAAGCGAAAAAAAAAAAAAAAAAAAAAAATAACAGTAAATAAATAAAAATACAAATTGCAATTATTATTAGTAAAATTTTAGCTATCATAATTACAAACAATTATAAGTTATAAAATATAATAGTTATTTTTAAATTATTTTTATTGTTCCTTCCACCTGATGGGCGTCAGCCAATTTTTAAATACCATATTTACGAATTGCAAAAAAATCACTTATTTCTTTATGCATTCTAAATCGTCCTTTTATATATGCAAACCTCTTCCAGATTGATAGTCCACGTCTGGCACATTTTGATATTTCGCTTCTGTTGGCGTTATCACTCATATTTATTATTTAATTTTTAATTACTGTGGAACGTTTCGTACTTTTGACTGAGATTAATTAATTTAATATATGTATATATACACTGAAATGACAAAAGTCATGGGATACCTCTTAATATCGTTACGGCCCTCCTTTCGCCCGGCGAAGTGCAGCAACTCGACGTGGCATGGACTCAACAAGTCGTTGGAAGTCTTCTGCAGGAATGTTGAGCCATGCTGTCTCGATAGACGTCCATAATTGTTGCGTTGAGGATTTTGGGCACGAACAGACCTCTCGATGATGTCCCATAAATGCTCGATGGGATTCATGTCGGGCGATCTAGGTGGCCAGATCATTCGTTGGAATTGTCCAGAATGTTCTTCAAACCAATCGTACATAACCTTTAATTTCAACATCTGTCTATCTATATCTGTATCTATCTATCTATATCTGTATCTGTCTATCTATATCTATATCATCAATACATATATAAATAGATAGATGACCTACGTACACATAACCTCTAATTTTCTTTCATCCCCTGTATTTCATCTTATTATCAAATGCAGACATGGTGTTCTAATATGAGCTCCGTAACGTCCACAGGAAAGGGTATGAGTTGTTAATAATTAAGTACATTGTTATGCTAAACAGATTCTTCTTCTCGCTCACAACGATAAACATCACTTCAAAAACTTTTATTTGAAACTAATTGGTTTAAATCGGTCACGTGATTTGAATGACGCGTGTGTTTAAAATTGGTATGAAATACGCGTTGTTAAAGCTAGCAATTTGGCAATATCAAATCAAGTTCTCTCATTTGAAATAATTTTGCTATCCTAAAGTTTTAATTTTCTCAAAATAGAGCATTGTTACTCAAAGGGCAACAGAAAGGTTTTAGACGATTTACACTGTGGTATTCCAGAGAAATATGTGTCCAGATATAAAAATAAATAAAAGTTACTTTTTTCCTTTTCAATTTTTTCCGTTAACATGATATATTCATATTCCATTGATGAAATAAATGATAAAATATTTTCACATATGACAAATTTTAATTCGTAAAAGGATTTGTTTCATTTTCAAGTTATTTTAGAGCTTTTTTTCCATTTATTTATTGGGAAGGATCCAAATAGTTAATTAAATATTTCTGATGATGTCAAATGAAACTAAGTGGTCAATATGGAAGAAAGAAATATATACTATATATAAGTGCTGTAACATTATCAAATGAATTTCTCTATTTAATTAATAAATTAATAAATCTTTACCAGAAAAGAATCTTAAATATATCTTTACCAGAAAAGAATCTTAAATGTATCTTTACCAGAAAAGGATCTTTACCAGAAAAGGATCTTTACCAGAAAGGATCTTTACCAGAGTCTTACCAATAAAGAATCTTTAATGAATCGTTACCAGAATAGAATCTTTAATGAATCTTTACCAGAAAAGAATCTTTAATGAATCTTAAGCAGAAAAATATTTAACATATCTTTACACAATAATCTTTAATGAATCTTTACCAGAAAAGAATCTTTACCAAAAACGTTAAGCATATAAAATTTTGCTTAATTTCTTTAATTTATGAATTTTCACCAATCTTTAATGAATCTTTACCAGAAAAGAACCTTTAATGGATCTTTGCCAGAAAAGAACCTTTAATGAATCTTTACCTTTACTAGCATACAAAATGTTGCTTACCTTCTAATGAGGAGCTGCAGCCGTGTGCTGGCCGCTTTGATCAGGTCATGGGCATCCATATGAGTCATATCCACAGTGTCCCGACCCTGGATTTGAAGGATGGTGTCCCCCCTTTGCAGTTCGCCTTCAGATGGGCTGCCCATGAACACCTGTTAACAAAATAGCATTCATGAGCAATATTTATTATTGCTCATTCTTTGTAACGTTGAATTTACTGTAACATATGATATATCAGTGGCTTATGACCCAAGATTAAGTATCCAGCATTAAAAAAATATATGTGTATAGGTTGTGACTAATAATCAGTGTTGCGCTGGACGGACATCCCATGAGTAGTCTACTCATAGGTGGAGGGAAGAGGCAGCTTCTGTTGTGAAAATGGTCTGGTTTGGGTTTTCGAACTTTCTTTTTTTTTTTCTTTCCTCCATACTGCACCCCTGTACCAGTTAAGGCTCGTGCTCACCAAGGCGAGAAGATGCAAGCGAAAAAATTTGACCAATCACTAGCCTCACCGCGGTCGCCTGAAGCCGGTTTGCAGTCCGCCGCTTGGAGTTGCCCAACTTTCAACTCGAAGCGAAACTTCACTAGGCGTAATGCTATTTCTGACGTTTCGCTGTGAAGGGGTCGAAAAAATTCTGTCGCTTGCCTCTTGAATCTTCACGTCTCTCGCCTCGGTGGGTACGAGCCTTTAGAAAGTTGAGGGTGGAACATTGCATACCACGAACATACCACGTGCATACCACGAACAGCCCACCGATGGGTGAAGGGAGACAGTACCTTCCGGGAGGACTTTTAGGGGTAACTACCCCTCATGTGTGTTTAGTATGGGAGAAAACCCGGACAACTAATAACAGGCAGCCCGACTACCCCTGCTAAACACATTGTAATAATCGCCATCAAGTCTTCCAGATTTTCAAAGCAGTTTTAAACCATGCTGGCAAAGGATTTGAACCTCAGTCTTCCTGCACGATAGCTGTTCACGTAGCCACTGTGTTACGTGTCAGACTGAATTTTCATATTAAAAGGACTTGGTTCGAAACTCCGGAAAAAAAATGGGAAGCAAAAGTTCTCGCATCTATGTTGGAAATAGACAGAATCTGTATCTTTCCATTACACTCGAATAGGAGGGTTCGAAATCCCACATCTCGCCTTTGAGGATATTCGTTCAAAGTAGGGATAGCGCAATGTGGAATGCAATGTAACTGCCAGCTGAATGCCGAATAACGTTGAATATACTTAATATCAGCTGTTTTAGTGACGATTTATCTCAATGAGAATTACAGGCAATTAAATATAACAACAGCATTTACATTTATGTTGTTGTTGTTGTTGTTGTTTCTTATCCTAGTTGATCAACAGCAAACTCTAGATTAAGTCCATGAACCCGTTTGTTCTCATAGAAGGAGGAAGGGGCTGGGGCTCAGCTTCTGTTGTGATGTACTTGTAAGTAGAAGTCTGAAGGTCGCTGGACGCTGAAGAAGAAGTGCAATGCCTTCCGGGAGGACTTTTAAGAGGAACTACACCAAATTTGCATATCGTATGAAAGAAAACTCCCACCAGGTAGTCTGACTCCCGAGGCAAGATATGGAACATTTCAAACGCCATCGAATCTCTTTGTTTTTGAAACAGTGTCTATAAAAATGTCTTTCAGTGGATTGAATAACAGCCCTAATGCTCACCAGCGGGTCGGGCCCTACTAAAAACTCTTGTGGAAATGATTATCATGGTGAAAATTCATGAGCTCTATTTAACATTGCTTATGCTTTGAAGAACTGTATCCGCTAAAATACCAGCTGTACCTGCTTTAGTAACGAATAACTTAAAATAAATATGATACTTTTATGCGTGGTATGGGTCCAATTTAACTTCATTTTCTTTTCTTTTATTTTTTAAGCATATTCATCATTAAAGAACCACGCAATTGTTGAAAACATTTAATGTTAAAATCTTCTTCTTCATTAAATAATCTTGTTTTCATTGCCGTCTGCCTACTGGCAGATTTTGAGACAGGAGACGTTTTCTTGTTACGGGGTAGGGTTGTCAGTCCTATTCCCAACGCTCTACAATCATATGACCGGAACCTACGATTTAAAGTGGACTCCAACCACTACAAACATGCATGACACCGGCGGGACTCGAACTCGAAGCCTATTGCAATGTTAAAATTTTATAAAATTTTTAGAATATTACGAAATCAATTTTAAAATTGGAGGTGGAAAAAACAATAAATTTTGCATTTTGCACAGCTTAATACCAATCACGAAATAATTGCTAATTAAAAAAACAACCTTTTCAATATGCGAGAAAATTAAATAAACAAAATAATGATAATTTACGATTGAATAACTTTAAGTAATCCTTGTTTGAAATCAGGAATTATATAACGAAGATTGATAGCTGTCATTCTAAACAGAAGAAATAATTTAAGAATGTACAAAAATAATATATCACATAATAATAAATAAATAAAAAAAAAAAAAGACTAAAACAAAACAAAATGAAACAACTATTTAATCATAGAATGTATTCTTAATTTTAAAATTAAACAATTATTTGTATAGTCTATTTCAGTTTGAACCACTATTCATAAGATAAATATTTTGATTTGTCTATTTTTGATTCAATTTGACAATCGATGAATTATTATATTTAATTTATAAAAAACACGTTTAAATAAAATAAATGTAAACCATTTAAATATAAATTTAATGTTCCAATAAATTAACATTAATAAATAAATAAATTAAATTAACAGTGTTATTGAATTGATATAAAAGAAAATAAATAATTGATTGATTTTAGAATAGAGTATATTAAATAGTTCTTTAAGTATATTTTAATAATAAATAATAATTAAAAATATATAAAATCTATTGAAACAAATTATATTTAGGAAATCTATATATAGTCATTGAATAAAAATAAACATTACTAATAATTCCAAAATTACATAAATATTTTATTCTTTATATAACCTTTTAAAATGTTATTTTAAAATAGAAAAATTTTAAAAACTAGATTATCTAGATTTTAGCAAATTGTATTTTGCGGTTAATAAATATTTTTGAAGTTTATAAATATTATGTTTAAGTAAGTAAATACAGAGATGTACAGTTTTCGTAAAAAGTTACGCAAGTTTTTAGAAGACTGAACATTATACCAGGGCAGGAGAGTTAAATAAGTTTCAAAAAATTAATATATATATTTTTTTTTACTAAAAATAAATTAAGGCCTACTTGCAGAATAATTGAAATTCAAATAACTTCATAATTACTGAAGTCAAAACTATTTGCGTATACTCAAAAGCTTAAAAAATTTTATTTAAAAGAAGTATTATTAATATATATGATTCTGATAAATAATTATTATAATTATGTTGTTGTATTCCTCATGGAAGGAGAGAAGAGCGGTGCAGCTTCTGTTCTGATGGAGCACCCGTAGGTAGAAGCCTGACTTCTGCTCCTTGACGCTCTTACAGTTATAGGAGACCGGGACCTACGGTTTAAGTGGATTCCGAAGCACTTCAAACATCCATGGCACCGCCGGGACTCGAACACGAAACCTATCTCACCGAGCGCCATAGTGCTAGACACTCGGCCATTCAGGCCCTATTATAATTATAAAAAATTATTATTAAAAATATGATTATTTAAAAAATCTCAGTGACGTTTTCCTTGTAACTTCACATTTGGTTTCGTTTGTCGCTCTACTATCATTTGGGGTACACTTTGGGATAATTAAGGCGGGACCTACATTCCAAACCATTAACAAACTTCCACGTTCCCGACAGGTTTTGAACCTGAAGCCTGTGCTGCCAACGGTCAGAGCGCTAACCAATTGGCTATCAGGCCTCTGTGGGACTTCAGACATCAAAGCGATCTTCAGTTGAAGTTTTATACCTTTGAAATAATAAGGGATTATCTGATAAAATGGTGTTTTACCGAACTAAAGGCGCTATTGTTCGAAAAGCGAGTAGTGATATCGAAACTTCCAGCGTCTATGAAGAAATTTGCATAATAAACTCGTAAGTCGGAAAGTCTTTCCATTGGTTGATTCGAAAAGAAGTCAATATCTGTCATTGGACATTATGAACAAGCATTCTCACGAATGTCCTACTTCCCTTTATTAGCCCAATGCGTGAACATTCCGGCTTACTGATTTAACGTGCTAATTCAGGAATAAATAGGAGAGCTTCCTTTATGGCATCTTTTGTCAAATTTCGGGCTAAATAACCTTGTTTCAGTTACCTAAAATGCTGTTCCTAATATACTCTCAGTCTTTTGTTATAGTATCAAAAATATGTTTCTTATCCCACTTGGTCGACTGCAACATCTAGAATGCAACATTTAGCAACTTGTATGGTCTCATAGAAAAAGGGAAGGGGGATCAGCTTCGGTTGTAACGGAGCACCCGTAGGTAGATATACGACTCGGCTCCGTGATACTGAGGAAAAAGGGCAGTGCCTTCCGGGAGGACTTTTAGGGGGAACTATACGCATTTGCTTATCATATGAGAGAAAATCCGGAAAACCAGGTCCCACCTCACGAGGCAAGATGCTGAACATCCCAAACGCAATAGTTTCTTCATTTTTTGAAACGATGACTACAGCAAAACTGTCATCGGATTGTACCTCAGCCCTTTTGCTCACCAGTGGCGCACGTTGCCACGAGTCGGGCCTATTAAAAATATTATGCTGCTGTTCTAATGTATATGGTAATACAGAGATAGTTAATCTTTATGCTACAAGCAAGGGCTGCACCGCTGTTATTCATTTAGCACTACCCAGGGGACATGTGTAGCTTCAAGATATGCTAAGGATGCGAGTAACATTACCCCACAACGATCTAAGATCATATTACATCGGGACCTATGATTAAAAGTGGATTCCGAACCTGTACAAACATCCATGGCACAACCAAGAGACGAACCTGAAACCTGTGGCATCGAGTGCCAGACCGCCAGCCACTCGGCCATCAGGCCTCATATTATTAACTCAAACGTTTTTTATATATTCGATACAACTTGCATAAAAATGCTAAGTAAATAAATAATTTATGTTATTTATTTCTTCTTTATTTTGGCTCTGACTCGCATATTTTGGCTTGCTTTCAATAACTCTAGACGGAAGAAACCGAAAGAAAAAAAAAGAGCTTTTAGTCGAAGGAGATGATGCCGTTTAATAAAAAATGCAGACTGTCGGAAAAGAGTACCTCATTAAAGCATGATGACAACTGATACCATCTCAAAAATTATATTATGCTTCATATTAATAAATCTTTAACGAAATTATTTTAAAAATTTACTTGTTTATTTAAGCGGTAAACATTTGATTGATGAGTTTTTAATATGGAAGTTGAGGCAGTTTATGTTTTTCTCAATTGTTAAAAATCACCGAAAAGAAAATGATCATTAATGACAAGGTAATTTTTGGTCTATACTTAAAGCTCTAATTATCATCAGAAATAATCAGAAATGCAATATTTCTTTAAAAAAAATTGTTTGACAATAATAGAGTGATTTCAATGAATTAATTTAAATTCACAATTTATTATTCATAAATTTATATTATGTTATATATTACTAAAACTTAAACATCGGATTGAGAAGTTTTTAAGAATGTAAACGCAGTTTACGTTTTTCTCAATTATTAAGAAATCTGACTTTCGTCAAAAAGAAAATTATCATTAATGAAAAGGTAATTTTTGGTCTATACTTAAAGCTCTAATTATCATTAATTAATCTAATTGTCATTAGCAGAAACAATCAGAAATGTAATATTTTTTTTAAATTGTTTCCCAATAATAGAGTGGTTTCAATAAATTAATTTAAATTAAAGAGTTAAAATAATTTTTTAAAAAAATTGCTTGACCTGAACTATCATGTGCTAAAGGCCAAATTTTCAATGCAATCAATACTAATTGACTTGATTTCTCGATCTACGTTCATCTTGTGCGCACGTTAGACTAAACAGACCGTAACCTACAGTTTAAAGTGGATTCCGAACCACTACAAATATCCATGCCACCGCCGGAATTCGAACCCGAAAACTGTGGCACCGAGCTCTAGACCACTAGCCACTCAGCCATCATGCCTTTTTAAAAAATATTATTAACACAAACGTTTCACTTTATATATTCGACACAATTTTCATAAAAAAGCTAAATAAATAAATAATTTATGTTATTTATTTCTTCTTCATTTTGGCGCATATTTTGGCTTGCTTTCAATAACTCTAGACGAAAGAAACCAAAAGAAAAAAAGATCTTTCAGACGAAGGATAAGTTGTCGTTTAATAAAAAATGCAGACTGCCGTAAAAAAGTACCTCATTAAAAGATGATGACAACTGATACCATCTCACAAAATTATATTATGCTTCATATTAATAAATCTTTAAAGAAATTATTTTAAAAATTTGCTTGTTTATTTAAGCGCTAAACATTTGATTTATGAGTTTTTAATAAGAAAGTTGGCGCAGTTTACGTTTATCACAATTATTAAGAAATCTGACTTTCGCCAAAAAGAAATTAATCATTAATGAAAAGGTAACTTTTGGTCTATCCTTAAAGTTCTTATCATTAACAGAAATAATCAGAAATGTAATTTTTTTAAAAAATTTTTTTGCCTATAATAGAGTGATTTCAATGAATTAATTTAAATTACAGAGATAAAATAATTTTTTAAAAAGAAATTGCTTAAACCAAAGTATCACGATCTAATTCTCAAATTTTCAATGAACCAATCTTAATTGTCACATACAATTTTTATATAGTTGTCATATTTTATGTCTAAATATAATAAGGTTCTGTAACCGGGTTCCATCTTACGTATTGACAAGAACGCCCTCTGTGACGATTAGGAGAAATGATCAGTCGGTCTCCAGACTCTCACGCAAGAGCGCAATCAGGGCTCTTGCTGAGAAACATTTAATTTACAGTCTCTCACCCCGAGAGGAAATATATTTAGCATGTTATTTATATATTTATCACGCTATATATTTAGCAATTTATATTTAGCACTACAGACTCTCACTCGGAGAGGAAGTTTATTTCGCGCACCCTGTTCTTAGCCGAGTATCGGCTTTTCGGCTTCGAAGTGGAGTCCTTCCACGATTCTATAATTATGTTTTCAAATGTATTAAATATTGTACGTCTATAATTGTATGTGTGTGGTATTTGTGCGTATGTCAATAAATCTGTCAGCCTAACCACACACAGATAGATCAGCCCAACCACACACAGATAAATCAGCCCAACCACACACAGAGAGATCAGCCCAACCACACACAGATAGATCAGCCCAACCACACACAGATAGATCAGCCCAACCACACACAGATAGATCAGCCCAACCACACACAGATAGATCAGCCCAACCACACACAGATAGATCAGCCCAACCACACACAGATAGATCAGCCCAACCACACACAGATAGATCAGCCCAACCACACACAGATAGATCAGCCCAACCACACACAGATAGATCAGCCCAACCACACACAGATAGATCAGCCCAACCACACACAGATAGATCAGCCCAACCACACACAGATAGATCAGCCCAACCACACACAGATAGATCAGCCCAACAGATAGATCAGCCCACACAGATAGATCAGCCCAACCACACACAGATCAGCCCAACCACACACAGATAGATCAGCCCAGCCACACACAGATAGATCAGCCCAACCACACACAGCCCAACCACACAGATAGATCAGCCCAACCACACACAGATAGATCAGCCCAACCACACACAGATAGATCAGCCCAACCACACACAGATAGATCAGCCCAACCACACACAGATAGATCAGCCCAACCACACACAGATAGATCAGCCCAACCACACACAGATAGATCAGCCCAACCACACACAGATAGATCAGCCCAACCACACACAGATAGATCAGCCCAACCACACACAGATAGATCAGCCCAACCACACACAGATAGATCAGCCCAACCACACACAGATAGATCAGCCCAACCACACACAGATAGATCAGCCCAACCACACACAGATAGATCAGCCCAACCACACACAGATAGATCAGCCCAACCACACACAGATAGATCAGCCCAACCACACACAGATAGATCAGCCCAACCACACACAGATAGATCAGCCCAACCACACACAGATAGATCAGCCCAACCACACACAGATAGATCAGCCCAACCACACACAGATAGATCAGCCCAACCACACACAGATAGATCAGCCCAACCACACACAGATAGATCAGCCCAACCACACACAGATAGATCAGCCCAACCACACACAGATAGATCAGCCCAACCACACACAGATAGATCAGCCCAACCACACACAGATAGATCAGCCCAACCACACACAGATAGATCAGCCCAACCACACACAGATAGATCAGCCCAACCACACACAGATAGATCAGCCCAACCACACACAGATAGATCAGCCCAACCACACACAGATAGATCAGCCCAACCACACACAGATAGACACAGCCCAACCACACACAGATAGATCAGCCCAACCACACACAGATAGATCAGCCCAACCACACACAGATAGATCAGCCCAACCACACACAGATAGATCAGCCCAACCACACACAGATAGATCAGCCCAACCACACACAGATAGATCAGCCCAACCACACACAGATAGATCAGCCCAACCACACACAGATAGATCAACCCAACCACACACAGATAGATCAGCCCAACCACACACAGATAGATCAACCCAACCACACACAGATAGATCAGCCCAACCACACAGATAGATCAGCCCAACCACACACAGATAGATCAGCCCAACCACACACAGATAGATCAGCCCAACCACACACAGATAGATCAGCCCAACCACACACAGATAGATCAGCCCAACCACACACAGATAGATCAACCCAACCACACACAGATAGATCAGCCCAACCACACACAGATAGATCAGCCCAACCACACACAGATAGATCAGCCCAACCACACACAGATAGATCAGCCCAACCACACACAGATAGATCAGCCCAACCACACACAGATAGATCAGCCCAACCACACACAGATAGATCAGCCCAACCACACACAGATAGATCAACCCAACCTGCATACTACAGGGTTTGTAAACTATATCGCAAAAAATTATGAATAGGTAAAGATTATTTAAATAGGAAGTTTTTCATTTGAATCCTTTAATGTGATATATATATAAATATAGGTTTTTCTTATAACCTGTGTTGTAAATAATATCAACACTGTCATCTTATTAATTTTAATTTTTTTGATATAATTTGATAATTTTTTTTGATATTGGAAAATATCTTTAAATTCAAGAACGATCAAAAATAGTACAAAATCAAAGCAAGATCGTTTTTATTTTTGTTTTATCCGTCATTCTCTCTAGAATTAATTATAATTTGCCTTAAAAAGAAACAGATTTATCGGTAACTATAGAATTTTTTTTTTTATTTAATTTAAATTTACAAAAAAAGTATATGAAAATTAAAAATTTACCTGGAAACCAGAATTCTGCTGCACATTGGAAAATATCGATACTTATTAATTAGTTAGAATTATCATATCGATACATATACAAATATACATATCGATACTTATTTATTAATTTTTTAATATTTAGTATCATTATGAAAATAATACTAAATATTACGTAGTAAAAAAGAAAAAAGAAAGAGAATATTGGAGAGTTTTTGCATACCGTATTTTGAACGTCCGTTAGCTTTTTCTCCCTAGCGCGCATGCTCATATGAAATTGCACATGCGTATCTGTAATAATGTTTCCTATGAGCATGCGCGTTAGGGAGAAAAAGCTAACAGACGTCCGAAATACGGTATGCAAAAACTCTCTATTATATATAATAATTATTCCATACTTAAAATAAAACTGATACAGACTGTGTTTTAAGTTTCAAGGTAACATTTTAATTAAAAAGAATGCAACATTAATAAATAATTATAAATAACGAAAATTTTTACACGTAATTTTATGAACTTTGCTTTATTTTTAAAATTTTACAATGAATAAATGAAAATAGATTTAGAATACATAACAGTTCATAAATATATTCAACGCGACATTCTATCCAACCACCGTTATTGTGGGAAAATTGGCAAGCCGCCAAGTTGGAAGGATTCAAAACGTGTGACGTCATAGGAGAAAAGGGATTTTAATTGCAATAAAAAGAATTTTAATTCTAATACATAAAATTTTAGATTATTTATTACAAAAAAAAATTTCACACTAATATCTTTCTTATAATATACATACATCTATAAAAAATTCCACTTTTATCTTTTACAGCAGCTTTGAGCCGATTATATCTGACTAGTACCCCTAACAAGTAATCGATTCGTCCATTTCCGCCATTAAACCGGATGTTTACCATTCCACCATGTTCGGACTATACCAATATCATCAATCTTAAAAAAATGTAAGCATAAAATTATTTATTTAATTATTTAATTTGATTTTACTGCTAATTTAAATAAACTCAAATTATAATTAAATAATGCGCATTATTTTCAAGATATGAGCAATTTTACTTATTTTTAACCTGTTGATTCTTTAATAAAAACTATTTTATTTAAAAATATTAAGATCAAATTACAAACCAAAAACAAAACTACAAATAATTAAATCCAAATAATAATATTTAAATTAAATTTTTTTAAGATTGAAATTAATAAGAATTTAATGATAATTAAAAATATTAAATGTAAAAAGAATTAAGTATAGAAAAACTATGATCTTCTCTACAAAAAGAAAATACAGTTTTTATTTGAATAAAAAATAATTTTTTCGTAATTTTTACTTCACATGATAAGGCAGATTGGTTTAGTTGTCAATATTTTAAAATTAGGACCATATATGTTTTTAGCGTTAGAAATTTTTGTTATTAGAAATATTCATTTTTGTCATTACAAATATTCGTTCTTTGCCTTAAAAATATTCATTTATTTTATTAGAAATAATTTTTCTCATTGCAAATTTTAATTTAATTTATTAGAAATCTACATTGTTGTAATTACAATTTTTTTTTTGTTAGAATTCTGCATTTTTATCATTACAAATTTTCATTTATTTTAATTGAAATTTGTATTTTCGTCAATACAAATTTCTATTTATTTTATTAGAAATCTGCATTTTAGTCATTACAAATATTCACAAAGATGTCAATAAAATATGCTTTTTATATTACAAATTATTTATTAAACATATTTTATTTTATAAGAATTATAAGTAAATATGTCCTAGTACCAGAAATATAGTATGTAGGTCATATAAGAAAATTTATGAAGATTAAAAACAAAACACATATTTGTCATTACAAATATTTACTTGTTTTATTAGAAATCTGAATTTTTTGCCATTACAAATATTCATTTATTTTATTAGACATCTGCATTTTTGTTATTAGAAATATTTATTTATTTTATAATAAATCTGAATTTTTGTCATTACAAATTTTATTACAATTATATTTATTTTTTTATTATAATATACTTTATTATAATTTTATTTTAATATTTTATTTATTTTATTAGAAATCTACATTTTCTTCATTACAAATATTGACAAACATGTGAATAAAGTATATTTTTTACATCACAAATCGTCCAACTTTTTATTGAACATATTTATAAGTAGTATACGTATATATTTCCTAACGCCAAAAATATGTAGGTCATATAAAAAAAGTTATGGAAGTTAAAAAACATTTTTTTTCACTATAAAAATTTATTTATTTTATTAGAAATCTGCATTTTTGTCATTACAAATTTTCATTTATTTATCATCATTACAAATGTTTGTCACCTTGTAAATAAAATATACTTTTTATATTACAAATCATCAAACCGTTTATTAACATATTTTATCTTATAAAAAGTACACATAATTATTTCCTAACGCCAGAAATATGTAGGTCATATAATAAAGTTTATGAAGATTAAAAACAAAACGTATTTTTATCTTATAAGAAGTATACGAAATATTTCCTAACGCCAGAAAAATGTAAATCATATATGAAAATTTATTAAGGATAAAACAAAGCACACTTTTGTCATTTATTTATTTTATTAATAATATACATTTATGCCATTACAAATACTTATTTATTTTATTGAAAATCTGCATTTATGCCATTACAAATATTCGTCACCTAGTCAATAAAATAGGCTTTTTATACTACAAATCATAAAACCATTTATTAAATCTATTTTATAAGAATTATATTAAATATCTCCTAAAGCTAGAAATATGTAGGTCATATTATAATGTTTATGAAGGTTAAAAAGAAAACCCAATTTTTGTCATTACAAATATTTATTTATTTTATTAAAAATCTTCATTTTCGTCATTCCAAATATTCGCCACCATGTCAATAAAATATGCTTTTTTTTTTATAAATCATCAAACTATTTATTAAACATATTTTATCTTACAAGAAGTACGCTTAAATATGTAGGTCAAATAAGAATGTTTATGAAGGTTAAAAACAAAACGCCATTTTGTCATTACAAATATTAATTTATTTTATTAAAATTCGGCATTTTTGTTATTACAAATATTCGTCACCTTGTCAATAAAATACGCTTTTTATACTACAAGTCATCAATTTGTAATATAAAACGACATTTAAATATTTTATAACACATTTTTGATCTTATAAGAAGTACATGTAAATATGTAGGTCAACTAAGAAAGCTTATGAAGGTTAAAAAAACATAAAACAGCGCAATAAACGTGCGACGAAATCGACAGCATAAAAATATGTGTAAAGCAAGATCGGTTAAATATAATGGTGGAGCAAACGTGTGCCAAAAAAAGATGCCAACAAGTGGCTCTGGCTCTGAAATCATTCTCGTTTGGCATAACAAAAAGTCACAGACGGATGTTTATATTTTAAGAAACTGAAAGCAGTGATAAGGAGATTAGGATATACATTGTCAAGCTCAAAATTGTTTAACCTTCCACATCAATTATAGAAAGAGAGTATAATGATGCATGAACACAATAATAACAGAATAATAATAAATAATAATGAATAATAAATTGAATTATATCTTCTTCTTCATTGGTGCAATAATACCATGGTAAGCCAAGGTCATCCGCTTACTGGCAGATATCGAGACAGGAGATGTTTTCTTTTTGCAGAGTAGTGTTGTCAGCCCTACATCCAACGATCTACAATCATATTAGACCAGGGGCGTGATGGCCGAGTGGCTGGCGGTCTGGCAACAAGTAGCACATAGATGGCACCGGATAGTTGTACTATAGTTTTTACCATAGATGTTCTTCAAGATAGTTTGCACCATAGATGTTTGTAGTGATTCGGAATCCACTTTAAGCCGTAGGTGCCGGTCTCTTATGACCATAGAGCTTCACAGAGCCCAATCAGGCTTCTCACCCACATCACTTCCAAACTGTAAAGGGATAACTCAACTCTAAGCACAGTGATGTGGCGTTGTGCAGTAGCAGTCATATAGACTGGGTCCTATGGTTTAAAGTGGATTCCGAACTGCTACAAACATCCATAGCATCGAACTCAAAACCTATGGCAGCGAGCGCAAGAGTACTAGGAATTTACATCCACACTCTTAAAATAGTTGTAATTGGAACAGTTTTTACTTAATTTGTAAAGGATGAGTCTTTATTAAGTGATCATTTACTATTTTTCTAAACCTCATGTTTCGGTTAAGCATGGCATGAACAACAACCTTGACCGAATATGAGGGTAGGATTTATAGATTTAAGTGCCTCACAGTGGCGTATAGGGTGGGGAAAATCTATAAAAATCCTACCAGACAGCCTGGTTATAGATGTGAGACATTTCATAATAGGCATCAAGTCCTAGTTTCTGAAAGCAGTGACTGCAACGGATAACTTCAGCGTATTCTAACCTCAGCTTTCCTACTCAATTATCATTTGCCCACGAGCCGGATACCTTTTACTATTGACTTAATATTTTTGAAATACAAGAGTAAGCATTAAAATGTGTTGATAGCAATGTACCTTTGTTGATAGTAGTTATGGTTTTGAGTGAAGCTGTGTCCCAACAATTTTGAACAAACACCCCAAAGTTGGGGTCTAACGTGTTCCCAATTTCATCTCCTCCCTTTGATATCAACAGAAAGACTTTCTTTTTTACATTGTTATCGTTTTCTACATTGTTCCTACATTGTATTCAATCCATCGGAATCATTGACACAGACATAAACGCTTTCGATAAAACATTATTTGTCGAGTTTTAAGTGAAACATTCTTGGCTTAGATGAACATAAATACTTATCTACCATACTTTGCTATTATATGGTGCTGCTATAATTTGGAACGAACACTCTATGGTATATTGTGCCTTTCTTGCGCCATTTTGGTATCACAATTTGGAACGAACACCCTAATTAGGGAATTTCGTATTTTGCGCGCTTCCTCAATTATTACACTGAATGCATGTGGCTATCGCAATTTGGAACGAACACACTCAAAGGCTCAAGATGACATATGGTGATTCGCAACCTCCTCCACCCTCTACATTACTCCCGTATGCGGTTATTACAATTTTGAATTAGCATCACTAAGATAACATTTGGTAATTCTCAACCTCCTCCACTCTCTGATGGCCAATTGACTAGCGCTCTGGTCTTCAGTACCAAAAGCTTCAGGTTCAAATCTTGGCAGTGGCCTGGATGCTTGTGAGTGTTTCGGAATCCACGTTAAACTCTAGGTCCCAGTTTAATTAGTCCAAAGTGTGCCCAGAATTACCATAGAGTGACAAACGAAACCAAACCTCCACTCTCTACAATGCATCCGTATGTTGCTACTACAATTTGGAAGAACACCTCTAAAGGTGCTATTTCATGGCTCGTCCTTCTGCCCCTCTGAACCTTACGAGCCAGTATTCCGACTTATAGGTTTATCGTGACTATCCTAGTCAATAGACTAAATTTTCGGCTTGGCATCACTTATGTTTTCAATTAAGCTCCCAAATTTAGAAACCGAACACCTTCCCAACTTTGCCTCCACATGTTGCTGCAACAATTTCAACGAACATACCCAAGAGAGACAGCTATAGATTTACGACTCCATCCCTTCCACCTCCAGAACAACGGAAGGATATTACAGGAAGGATTCAAATTTGCAGTGTCCCTTATTGGCATAGACATGGAAGCTTTCTGTTGTGCATCATTTGTTGAATCAAGCATTGTTGACCCGAGTTCCAAAGACAAATCCAGTTATAGCAGCCTGATAGCAGTCAAGTGGCTAGAGCTCTGGCCTTTGGTACCACAGGCTTCAAGTTCGAATCCTGGCGGTGGCATAGATGTTTGTTAGTGATTCGAAATCCACTTTAAATTATAGGTCTCGGTCTGTTTTGCCCATTGTGTGAAGAAGATGACCGTAGAGCGACAAACCAAACCTCCAGTCATACGACCTGATGGCCAATTGACTAGCGCTGTGGCCTTTGGTATCACAGGCTTCGGGTTTGAATCCAGCCAGTGACCTCGATGTTTATTGGTGGTTCGAAATCCACATTAAACTGTCGGTCCCGGTCTAATTAGCCCAAAGTGTGCACAAAATGTCCTTAGAGCAACAAACCAAACGAAACCTCCAATCAAAATTAAATTTATTTTATATAATTTAAACACATTTTAAGAGCTGTATTAAATTACGAATTTAGAGCTGCAGATTAATAGTTTTATTACTACTACACCACCACATCACTGTGCCTAGAGCTGAGATGCCTCTTTAATAATTTTGGAATGATGTGGGCGAGAAGAAGTCTGACTGGGCTCTGTGACGCTCTACGGTCTTATGAGACCGGGACCTAAAGATTTAAGTGGATTCCAAACACACTACAAATATCCATGGCACCGCCGGGATTCGGACCCGAAACCTATGATACCGAGCGCCAGAGCGCTAGCCACTCGGCCGTCAGGTCTCTATATTAATAATTACAAATTGCTCCAGTAAACCGAAACTGCAACGAAAACGAGTCGACCCAGAAGTGCTCGGTGTTGAGTGGGAGCCAAGGCAGAGGAGAGAGATATGAAAAGCTAGAGAGAGTCTGCTAGGCTGAAGACGCTGACGACGGCAAAGTTTCGCGTTTCGGAGCGCGGAATTTGGTGCTGTGAGCAGTGCGGGGGTGGGGGATGCCTCGAAATAGAACGCGCGTGCAAATGAGGTTGCGGGAAGAGCACCACGCTGTGCGGCATCGTAAGCAGGGATAAATGTCTTCTTGTGATGTGATTTGAAGTGCAATTAGAGAGGTGCGAGATGTTATGAGTGGAATTATTATGTAGGTATGAATAGTGTTTTGCCACAGATTCAAAATGAATAGTGTTTTCAATCTGTGGCATGTCTTTGTAAGCTCTAGTTTTCAATGCTACGAAAACCCATCTGAATGAATATTTAGTTTGCCAGAGGGCTGAGGTTTAAATCCATTGGAATCCCTGCTTTCAAAAAGGAGAAGACTCAACGGTATTGGGACATGGCAAATGCTTTAGCATTATTACAGTCAAGCTGCCCGTTGAAAGTTTTTGGAGTGGCATTTATTCCTAAAAGTCTTCCCTGAAAGCAATGATCTTCATTCATCCCAAATCTGTGAACTGTTCGTAGCAAACTGAAGTGAAATACGAGGTCATCAATATCCCCCTCCCCCCACAAATTAACAGAAAAACCCTTGAAAAATCGTGTCTTGGCTCTAAAAGCTATATTTTTTCAATCTCATTTTAAGCTACAATTAATTGCAATATCGTATAAAATATTTTGAAAAGAATTCGAATAAAATATTTTGAAATTTCATAAGTAGGTATAAAATATATTGTTTGCAACAAATTTAATTTTTTTATGTGATAAACAGGAACAGCATAAAAAATTCCACATCGAAGATATGTAAATTAAATCTTCCTGATGTAGCGTTACCTCACATCTAATAAAATTCATGGGATAATGGGATGATAATAATATCATGGCCATCTGTTGGATTTTTTCTTTAAGTTGCATGTTATTTTGGCAGCCATCTGTTGATTTCGTTTTTGAATTAATTTTTATTCATAATATACATTTGATGGAATTTCTTTTATATACCTGCACAAAAAAGGGCCGTATAATAACAGGTTTGAATGTACATGAACCCATTTTGTGTTTACTCATTTGAGAAGTATAACACTTATTAGGTACAGCAAGTGTATTAAAAACAATACCAAAGGTATATCGCTCAAAATAAGTAAAGAAGCAATGTGTCAAAATTCTATTAATTTTTTATAAAAAATAAATTATTTGTAAGGATTAGTATTAACTGTTTGTTTATACTGATGTATGTTTAACTTATGATGTTTAGGTTATGAGTTTATGTTAGGTTTATGATGTACTGTTAAGCATTTTTTAATAAACAGCAGAGAGTTGATTTCAAGGTAAAGAACCTACACTCGAGATGGCAACATTGGAAATAAAATTCGTTAATTCAAAACGAACGAGCTGAGACAAAAGTCTGTATTAGCATCGACTATGAGCATAATAAAAAGCTAAAAAGTTCCTTCATTGAGTTTAAAAGGTATATGTGTTAATAGATCTACTACAAAATATCCATTGCAAATCATGGTAATAAAAGCACTAATGATGATTACTTTAAAAAGCAGTCAAAACGATTACTTTAAAAATCAGTCAAAAAATGGTTCGCTGGTTCGTGTGAAAAAAAAAATTTATATTATAATACAATGATTTAATTTATATAATAATTTAATTATAATATATTTTATTAACATACGCACAATTTGGTTAATTGTAGGCACATTAACAGTTGCAAATAGCTATAAAATCAGGTTTGATTGTATATGAACTTCTTTGCGTATACACTTGAGAGGTATCATACATACAACATACATTATCACATATATTAAGAACGATCCCAAAGGTACATCCCTCAAAATAAGTTTCAGAAACAATAGAATTTCATTCAATTAAAATACTACAAAATTCAATGAAAAATTAATCAATTTAAATTACGTACTTTAATTACAAGCAATGCAGTGAATGCGTATTTTGAATAACGGAGATCAACTTGGAAACAGAAAATATATATATTTCAGTATTCTTTCTTAGTATGAGGAAGGAGATAGAGGGGGAATAATGTAAAATATATACCCCATTGGAGAAATGAAGGATTTTTTCTTTCATATCCATACTGTTATCGCGTTTATTTATCATAAATATTTGTTTCTTTTTATATATTTGGAAATGTAGGATAAAATTAAATAAAATAGAGTGATACTAATCACTTAATGTTTAAAATAAGAACTTCTACAGAAAACACCATTTAATTTTGCATTTATCATTTTATTTTGTTACTTTTGTCTTTCTAAATCCAAGTCATCTATTATCCTTGAGAAAGAGAGGCTACATAAATTAATTATATGATGACAGCATTGATAATAATTATGACAGCATTGATATACACTGAAGTGACAAAAGTCATGGGATACCTCTTAATATCGTGTCGACCCTCCTTTCGCCCGGCGAAGTGCAGCAACTCGACATGGCATGGACTCAACAAGTCGTTGGAAGTCTTCTGCAGGAATATTGAGCCATGCTGTCTCGATAGACGTCCATAATTGTGAAAGCGTTGATGGTGCAGGATTTTGGGCACGAACAGATCTCTCGATGATGTCCCATAAATGCTCGATGGGATTCATGTCAGGCGATCTAGGTGGCCAGATCATTCGTTACAAGGGCGGAGAATAGTCCAGAATGTTCTTCAAACCAATCGCGAACAGTTGTGGCCCGGTGACATGGCCCATTGTCATCCATAAAAATCCCATCGTTGTTTGGGTACATGAAATCCATGAATGGCTGCAAATGATCTCCAAGTAGCTGAACATAAGCATTTCCAGTCAATGTTCGGTCCAGTCGCACCAGAGGATCAAGTCCATGCCATGAAAAAACAACCCACACCATTACGGAGCCACCACCAGCTTGAACAGTGCCTTGCTGACAGTTTGGATCCATGGCTTCGTGGGGTCTGCGCCACACTCGAACCCTACCATCAGCTCTTACCAACTGAAATCGTGACTCATCGGACCAGGCCATGGTTTCCCATTCATCTAGGGACCAACCGATATGCTCACGTGCCCACGAGAGTCGCTGCAAGCGATGTCGTTCTGTCAGTAAAGGCACTCGAGTAGGTCTTCTGCTGGAACAGCCCAAGAAAGCCAAATTTCTCCTCACAGTTCTAACAGACAAGTCCCTTCTACGTCCCACATTGATTTCTGCGGTTATTTGACGCAGTGTTGCTTGTCTGTTAGAATTTACGACTCTTTGCAGACGTCGCCGGTCTCGGTCGTTAAGTGCAGGCGGTCGACCACTGCGCTGTCCATGGTGGGATGTTATGCCTGAAATTTCATACTCTCGGCACACTCTTGACACAGTGGATCTGGGAATGTTGAATTCCCTAACGATTTCCGAAATGGCATGACCCATGCTTCTAGCTCCAACTAACATTCCGCGTTCAAAGTCTGTTAATTCCCGTCGTGCGGTCATCATCACGTCAAAACCTCTTCACATGAATAACTTGAACAGAAATGAAAGCTCTGCGAAAGCACTGCTCATTTATACCTGTTCTACGCGATGCTACTGCCATCTGAAAGTTTGCATATTGCTATCCCATGACTTTTGTCACTTCAGTGTATTATGATAGCATAGTGAACTGATAGTGTCATAATAGGGATTCTTCGTTGTTTGATGCCTCTCAATCTTTTGCTCCAAATTAGTCATCGCCAAGAAGAGATGATCGTCGTCAAAAATGACTCTAATTAGAAATTAGAATTTTGTAAGAATGGCCAAAATCACCGAAAAAAATGGCAAAATATAACAGGGGCATCAAACATCGTAGACTCCCTGTAATAATTATACTTGGCAATAAAAAGATATATTTATGAAACGTTTTATTTGGGGGGCCAGAACAGCCTGGTATCCATCAAGTTAATAAGATAAATGAATACGCCGAAGTCTTTTAGTTGGATTGTAGGTGGTAGAAAACCCTTAGATGGATTATTAGAGATGCTCTTATTGGCAAAATGTTTGGTACGGTGTGCAATAAACTCTACATAGTGCACTCTAGGTAAGACTAAATCTACTGCATATCTGCTATTGTATTCATGAGTGACGTCAGAATAACGTCAATGAGGTAACGTCAGACTGAAATGCGCCAATCAGTGACGTCAGAACCCGACATTCGAAAAAAACAGCAGTTTTTGGTGAATTGTTAGCATTTTTAAATATATTTTATTTTATATTTCTATAAATACTAATGTCTTAAGAGAATAGAATTGATTACACAGCTTAATATTTTAATATCAAATTTTAAAAAAAATATTTTACCCCTATCTCGCCAAATCAAATTGAGGAATAGCAAGAAATGTTTTTTTAAAGTTTTATTCGATAAGCCATCAGATTTTTTATTTGTCTAATAAAATGCTTTCAACATTAATATTGAACAGAAGTGTTTGCTGGAGTTTTATTAAATTCTCTTCCCCTTATTGTTATAGAAGATTTATTATAATAATAAATAATAATTAAGGAAACAATTTCTTGGTGTCGGGTTGGTATTAAATGCATTCATTACGTAAATGTAAAGGTTATTTTTAAATGCTTCCTATTAATAAATTATTGCTGTGTAATTTAAATTATAAAACACAACGAAAAAATTAAATGCATTAATTTGTCTCTAAATATTATTCATACCTCATAAATAATTATCATACATGAAATATAAAAATATTTTGCAAAATAACAGAATAGGGGCCATGGGAATTTGGCGTCAAAAATACTTTTCGCCAAAGTGCTCCAAGAAAAGGGTTGCGATTGTAAGGGAATTGAATTGCAAACAATACAAGATACATGAGTTATCACATTTAGCGACTTATCGCTCAGTTGACATCACAAAAAGACGCCAAATCCCAACTTCCCTATTTTGCGATTTTGCCATATATTTAATTAACAACATCAAGAAATTTATAAGCCACAATTGATTATATTTAAATATGCAATTAATATAAATTTGAAGGAATAGAAATATTGCTATGAAAAATTATAAGAGAAAATAAAATTTATACCACTTATATGAGGAATGACCAAGATTGTTATTAAGATCTAATGGTAAATATTTGTAATTATTTTAATAATTGACTCTTTATTAAGTTTGTTAAGATTGCTTATTATTACTTCTCATTTTAATCAATAACTTATAAACATTTAAATTTCCTTCTGTCTCCATATTGTTTAAAAAATAAATTTAATTAACTGAAATATTCATTCAATTTAAGAAAAATTGATTTTGTCTGTTAAATTATGAAACAAAAAAAATGTTCATGCGAATAAAAATTAATTCATAAAATCTCTTTACCAAATAAACACATTTTAATATAATTTGAACATTAATAATATCAGAATTTATCTTCAATTTTGTTTTATACATTTTTTAATTAATGTAGTCGTGAAAATAAAATATTTAAACAAAATTTACCTAAAGTTAATGACAAATTTATAATATTAAAACGCATGGAAATGTTTTATTCACACTGAATAACAGATTAATTAGCTTTTCTCATTATTATAGCTCTCGTTATTTAAATGATGCCAGGATCCTTGCCAAGTTTACCAAGAAAATCGCCAAAAATCGTAAAAACTAGTCGTGCGGCGAGGGTTAAAAGATATATTGGCGATTTATCATGAAGCTGTAAAATAATAAGAAGGATTGTTTACTTAATAAACTATTGATTATCAAATATTAGAGTAGGAAATAATGGAAATAACTGAATAATATTAAAGCCATATTATCAGTTGCGATTTTTTTAAATGTAAAAATATAGGACCGTTAGTGTTAAGGATACAAATATAATAAATAGCTATTACTCGCAGTAAAAGAGGTAAATAACTAAACTAACATATTATAGGTAAAAACAGAAATAAAAAGTTTATATGGCTTTCAGTTTTGTTAAACTAGCCATATTTATGTAAACAAAGGTTCTCAATTAAGTGAGTACGTCGTATAGGCCATAAAAAATTTTATTAAATGAAATTGTACTTTAATATGAAAAAAAGTACTTTCTTATGTATGGTCCTTCGAATAAGGACTGCGGTGGGCAGGTAATCGTAGTATGGTGCGAGGTCGGGTAAGTGATGCTGATGTGAAACTTCCTCGTCTATGCGCAGAAAGGATGCACTAAATCCCTTTGCTGTGCTCAAAAATATGGATTTTACGTTTTCGAATTGATTTTATTCGAAAAATATTATATGGAATTCGAATTTATGAGAATCAGGATTTCATCTAAATTTTATTTGAATTTATATGACCTGATGGTTAACAGGCAATCGGTAGGGTCTTGGGTCTTTCTGTTGGGATAGGCATAAATACTTAAGCCGGAAAGTCCTTGCATTGAATTCAAAATGGAGAACAGGAGGATGTAAATCCCCTGAATTCCATACTTGTGGATGCTCATTAAGAACTGCAGTGTAGCAGGTCCTCTGAGACAGGTACCCTGGGTAATGCTGAATTTGTTACATATCTGCTGTTGTAGGGGCAAATGACATCATCATCGTCAGTGGCCCAACAGCACTATGGTGAGCAAGGCCTTATATCTACTTGCAGATTTCGAGACAGATGTTTTCTTTTTAGGGGATGGAGTTGTCAACCCATCGCCTAACGCTCTAAAGTCATATTAGACCAGGGCCTACAGTTTAAAGTGGAATTCGGACTACTGCAAGCATCCATGACGCCACCGAGACTCGAACCCGTCACTTATGATACCGAGCGCCAGAGTGCTAATCACTCGCCTTTCAAGCCCTGGGCAAATGATGTCATATCAAAATACCCAGCATCTAAAAACAACTACGATTACTTTGAATGCATTTCTATTATTATTGTGAAAAATTACAAGTGCCAGTTTGTCAATGACATTTGTCACTTTTCATATTAACAATATTTAAAATATATAACGTACTATATTAAAAACATATAAAAATATTAAATGTTCTTTTTATAACATTAAAATGACATTGTAGTTTTTCGAAAAATAGTAGAGATCAAATTTTAATAATTCGCATAACAGTTCAAATAATTCACCATTTCTGATACACTTTATAGAAACAATCTTATCTATAATATGTATACATCAATTTTACTGAAAAAAAAACTTAAATGATACAAAAACTAATATTCTTAAAAATTAAAGAAATGAAATTCCTGTACAATAATTTGACACAAATTTTTATTTTTAGTAAAACAATAAATATTCTATAGAAATAACTAAATTGAAACATTATTTTGACTGTTAACCGAAAATTGGCTAACTGTTTAATAAACAGAATTCTTCAGATATTTTTAACATCCTTAATAGACGAGAGCAAATGTTAATTTTTTTTTTTATCTTTTAGGTGTTTTTTTTTTTTTTTTTTTTTTTTTTTAAATCTTTTTAAAGTTTATTTTTATTTCGACGTTGAGAAACAGAAACATTAATTTCCAAAGACTATTTACACAAGTGTCAAGTGTACTTGGCCTATTTTTAAACAAATAATGAACTGAAAATAAACTTTTTTTAATTGTTGTTTTCTTTTACATGCAAAAATAAACGTTTGCCAGCAAAGAAATAACAAATTAAACAAAATAAATTAAATGTTTCCAACCCTTAATCTAATTTTAACAATCTATAATATAAAAATCCATATTTTTTAATCATTAGCAATATGGACAACATGTGATAATATTTTTTTAGATTTGGTTTGGTTTGTTGGTGCGTTGCAGCCACTGTTTTGTGTTGTTGGTGTTTTTTATTTTTTTGGTAGACATCTAGACCAAACCCATGAACCCGTGTGGCCTCATGGTTGAAGGGAAAGGGGACATATTCTGTTGTGATGGAGCATCCGTTGGTAGAAGTCTGAATGGGCTCCTTGACGTTCTACAGTCATATGAGACAGGAACCTACGCCTTAAAGTGGATTCCGAAACAATGCTAACATCCATGGCACCACCAAGAGTTGAACCCGAAACCTGTGGCACCAAGCGCTAGTTACTCTACTGTCATCTTGTGCACACGAAGATTAAACAGATCGGGACCTACAGTTTAAAGCGCACTCCAAACCACTCACAAACATCCATACCACATCCAGAATTCGAACCTGAAGCCAGGGATAACAAAGGCCAGAGCGCTAGCCACTTGCCCACCAAGCAGCCATACTTCGTTCGAAGTTATATTAGTGGCCCAATGGAATTTCGTGGTAGGAGGTATTTGATATAAAGGGGGAAAAAATTGAATTCCTTTTTTTTTTTTTGGCGTGCGTTGCAGCCACTGTTTGTGTTGTTGGTGTTTCTTATTTTTTTGGTAGACATCTAGACCAAACCCATAAACCCGTGTGGCCTCATGGTTGAAGGGAAAGGGGACATATTCTGTTGTGATGGAGCATCCATTGGTAGAAGTCTGAATGGGCTCCTTGACGTTCTACGGTCATATGAGACAGGAACCTACGCCTTAAAGTGGATTCCGAAACAATGCTAACATCCATGGCACCGCCAAGAGTCGAACCCGAAACCTGTGGCACCAAGCGCCAGAGCACTAGTTACTCGGCCATCAGGTTCCTTGCACTTTATTTCAATAGCAAAAATGATACAAAATCCTATATATATTACAAAATACAATATTTCAATAACATTTAATAAAATTCTACAAAAAAGTCAATTTTCCGGGCACGAAGGTTTATTTATTTATTTTGTTTATGTTTTTATTTTTATTTAAAATTTAAATTAGTATTATCCTAAATTTTTTTATTACATTTTAAAATTCCAGTACAAAGTATATATATATATATATTGCAGTAACTAGATAACAAAGTATATACGCCATAGATTTATCATATGTATAAAATATTGCAGTAACTTTCAAAGATTAAAATTGTATCATTTTTGAAGAAAATTTATCAAAAACGAAATCAGAAAAATTTATCAGTTTTAAAATGAAAAAAGAAAAGAAAATATCCAAATAGAAGACAGGTAGAATTAGGTAAAAAGAGAACATAGTCCAATAAAATATATACATAGAAGGAAAGGAAAGAAATATGTGTATTTTTTTACCTAAATATAATACTTTTATTGGTTATTTTATACATATGATAAATCTAAGGGTTTTAAAATGAAAAAAGAAAAGAAAATATCCATATAGAAGACAGGTAAAAGAAAACACAGTCGAATAAAATATATGTGTATAGAAGAACATAGAAAAAAATTATGTATATTTTTTTACCTACATATGATAATTCTATTGATTATTTTCTACATATTATAAATCTAAAGGTTTTAAAATGAGAAAAGAAAAAAAAGAAAATATCCAAACAGAAGACAGGTAGATTTAGTAAAAGAGAAAATAGTCCAATAAAATATAAATGCAGAAAAGTTTAGGAAAGAAATATATGTATTTTTTTACCTACGTATGATAATTCTATCTGTAATCCAGTAAAATTATCAATTTTTTTTTTCAGTGTAATAATTTTTAATTCAATGATATATTTAAAACTGAAAAGTGTTTAAAAAAATTTGCATTTGCCATTAAATAACTGAAATAATATTTATAATACATGTACATTTGACAATGACCGTACTTAAGTTTACCAGTTGAAATAGTAATGTGCTTTAAAAAAGTGAAGCAAAAAAAATTCAAATAAAAATTCAATTTAATTCATCTTAATCGTTTTCATTTCAGTGATAGTTGAAATTTAATTAATAACTGAAGTGAAAGAAAGGAACAGAAATAATAAAAACTGAAATTTAAGAACTTAAATTTATTATTAAACAAAAGTTATCACTTATTTCATCAACTAAATATCAATATACAACGTTAAGTGATGGTTCAAATGACTTTCATAACCATAACTGTCTTTATGTAAAGAAAATTGAAACATCTGTTAACATTGTGAAAGGCACACGATTCAATTTCGCGTACATTTTATAAACACACGAGCTAAAATAACAGTAGCAAAATGAGTGTTTATTTTAAATAAAAAGTTTTTGAAACTTTACCTATCTCGCAATGCGCGAAGAGATTAATTTATTTTAAATAATAATTTATAATCTCATTTTTAAGGGGGAGCACCATCCTAGAATAACATAACATTAACATCTTGAATATTTAATTTAGTAAAATTTAAGTTAAAAGTAATTTAAATCTTTTACTCATAAAACAAACAAGGCTTTAAAGTAAACTTAAAAAACAATATTTAAATAACAATTAAGTTTTAAATAACAATTACTCTCTCGATTGCAATTGGTTTCAAAAATGAAGGCAATTTATTTTTAGTCAATATTATTAAGGGTTTGGTATATATATATAGATAATGAAATATAAATATTAACTTAACGTTCTTTTTCACTAAATTTTCAATTATATCTCGTTACCAAATAATTATTTGTTCCTATTTTGTCAGATACTATGCAGTTCATTTTTATTAAACAATGAAAAAAATATCCATCATATTAATTTTCGATCAAGAGAGGTTTTTTTTTTTTTTTTAAAATACATCACAGTTTTTAATATCTAGAGTTTATTTAAAGAATGCACCAGAGTCAAATCATCAAATATTATATATATCATATATATGGAATTTCTTCTATATTTTAACTTTTTATTATTATTACTTTTTATTTTCTATATTTTAATTTAAAAAAAGGCAATATTTACAAATGTTGTTTTTAATGCAGCATAGTTCATAGAATTTATTCCTTGACGTAGAGTTTATTCCTTGAAAAATACAAAAATACAATTGGCAGAGTAAACAAATAAAGCGGCGGTCATGTTGAAAATATTCAAGAATAATAGTTTAATTATCACCCTTTCTAAAGCAATAATTTTATCATTTTAAATTCTTTCGAACAATTATATGTATATATATTCCTTTAATTATTTTAATGCTATTAAAATTAATCCTTAATGTGTACTTATTTAAATTCCTAAACAATTATTCCTGCAATATTTGATGAATACAAGATTATTAAGCTGTTAAATTTAGCATATATATATAATTATTTATATAATCTCTGGCAATTTACATTTCGTTTCATCAATGTTTATATCATTCTCAAAAAAAAAAAAAAAAAAATATTAGAAATTACTAACAACCTACATACATATATATATGTATAATATTGTTTTGATTAAAAAATAATATACATATATAGATAATTAGTAATAATTAGTGTTATTAGTATAATTACATATAATACTATAATTATATGTAATTAGTATTTAATTTTTATAACTTATATATTATTTTAATCTATATATTATGTTTCATCAATGTTTATATCATTCTCAAAAAAAAAATATATATATCTTATTTGAGATTTAAAAAAAAATACTTGTCTCTTATCAATAACAGAAGGTCGCGAACCAACGTTCTCTTAGACCTAAAAATAATCCTCGAAAACGAAAGAAGACTGAATTACTTAATGGAACTGAGCCTACGCCAAGTACTGCGTAACGGATTGCCATTGAGTTTACCACAATGCCAAGGAATTCCTGACTCACTTTACATACACGGAGCAAACAATTGATAAAAGAGTTTACTCATAAAAAAGTCAGCTACTAACTGCTACCTTACGCATTAGATATTTATTTCTCGTTGTTCAATTCTTTTGTTAAATTAAACATGAATATATTTGTTTAATCATTCTAGAAAATTAAAGTGTAAATACTGTATGTACTATAATCAATTAATTTCAGAAAAAGATGCCGAACAGGTATTTTTTTTTTTTTTTTGGTTAATTATTTTATATTTGCTTACTCATGTTTAACATTTATTTGTTTATATTTACTAACTCATTTTTAATTTATTTAATGTGTTGTTTATTTATGTAAAATTGTTTATTTATTTTTATGTTGTTTATTTATTTGTGTTGATTATTTATTTTATATGTTGTTTATTTATTTTGATGTGATTTGTTTAATTTTTTCAAAATGCCACTTTTTATGCAATGGAAAAAATCGCTTGATATTTATTAAATCATAAAAATCGTTATAAAAAGAATTAATTCATTTTATTTATCAAAATAGCTTATTTATCTATCAAACTAACTGATTTATTTTATAAAATTATTTATATAAGTATTTTTATACAATATTAGAAATAAGCAAATATTTTTTCTTTCTTTTTGTTTTTAAATGTAGAATTAAAAAATATAATTACTTAAAGCTGAGGTATATACCACAAAAAGTACTGCAGAAGCAAATCATTTTGCCGCAGAAAATATTTTTTTACGATTATAAATAAAATTATTCACAAAAATACTTTTTAAAATGTATGAAAAATTTATCGATAAAATTATATTTACTATTAGGTATTAGAAACCAAATCCCCTAATTTATCAAAGAATTTTTAATTTTACATTTTAAATGTAGCATAACGTAAATGTTTTATAATTTTAATGTACCATAACTTAAATGTTTTACAATTTAAACGTAGCCTAACGTAAACGTTTTACAATTTAAATATAGCATAAGGTAAACATTTTAGAATTTAGATGTAGCCTAACATAAATGTTTTTAATTTAAATGTAGCATAACGTAAACATTTTATAATGTTAATGTAGTATAACATAAATGTTTTATAGTTTTAATGTAGCATAAAGTAAATATTTTATAATTTAAATATAGCATAACGGGAATTTTTTATATTTTTAAAGTATCATAACATAAATTTTACATTAAATATAGCATGATAGTTTAACGTAAACATTTACAATTAATTTTTGCATAAAAGTTTAATTTTTAAATTTTGCAATAAATGTTATAGGCGAAATATAAATCAATAATTTTTAAAATCTCCTTTTAGTTACATTATTTTCATGTATTTCTAATTTTTGTAAATACTTTATTATTAAGCATTACGATTAAAATATTTTTAGTTTGTATTATCTCAAAAAAATTCTTGTTTTAAAATACGTTAATTTATAATAATATGGAATAAAATAAAAAAAATATTCATTCTTAAGTATTTTATTACAAAACATTCCTGTAATAAATAATTATCTTTAAATAATATTCACTGCTATTATGATTTTAAAATATCATTTAAAACTTCAGTTTTTCTTCTCAATATAACAAAAAGAAGAAAAAATATATGAAAAAATTTGATTAATATAATCAGAATTTATTTTAACTATAAAATTTTCATTATTAAAATAAATCGTAATTTTGAATATTTTTAAGTCATTTATTTCAAAGCATTAAAAAATATCACTAACGATAAAAAAAAATTCTGTAACACATGATAAATATAATAATAATAAATATAATATAAATATAGAAATCATTTGTTTTTACCCTTCTTTCTAAGGATAAAAACAAACAAACGATTTCTATATTTATTTCCAAAATAATTTTTAAATTTTTTCGTATCATATACTAATAAAGATTTCTAATTTAAAATTTTGAGGTATGGAAAAAATTTAAATTAAAACTTTATATTTTTAATTAAAAAACGTCAAATTTGAGATAAAATTGTCAATTTTTGCCTCAAATTTAGTTTTAAAAAATCATTTTAAAATGTCGATATTTATTTACTTTTTTTTTTTGGAATATCAGCAAAAACTTATTCATTTCAGATTGGATTATCGAACAAAAGCATATATCGTTTGAACAATAATTATCAACTTTTAAATCCAGAGTGATTGTAAACAAATTTTACCAAAGATCATCTGTTTTTAGTTTTAAAAATTAACATATTAATAAAATATGTAACATTATATATGTAATAGGATTACTTGTGACGTATATGTAATATGATACTTCATAAGTAATCTAATAATTATAAACACCTATATCGAAGTATACTTATTATTATTTTTTTTTCAACATTGAAAAAAGTTATATGAATCCAAATCCATCCGAAAGAAATGCAAATTCATTTGTGAATCCAAACTCTTATCCTAAACAAATTAAATCTTAAACATTTAAAATATCTTGATTTTTCCTATCATGAGTAATCCAATAACTGTAAGCATCCATATACTTGTTATTATTATTTTTTAAATATTCAAAAAAGTAACCATTTGTGAATCCAAACTCTTATCCTAAACATTTAAAATATCACTTATCCTATCAAAGTAATCTAATAACATCTAAACATAAGTATACTTGTTATTATTATTTTTAATATTGAAATAAGTTAACCATTTGCGAATCCAAACTCTTATTCTAAACGAATTAAATCTTAAACAATTAAAATATCATGGTTTATCCTATCACGAGTAATCCAATATCTCTAAACATCCATGTAGAAGTACGCTTGTTATTATTATTTTAACATTCAAAAAGTGAATCATTTATGAATCCAAACTCTTATTCTAAACAAATTAAATCTTAAACATTTAAAATATCATGACTTATGCTTCATGAGTAATCCAATAACTGTAAACATCCATATACTTGTTATTATTATTTTTTAAATATTCAAAAAAGTAACCATTTGTGAATCCAAACTCTTATCCTAAACATTTAAAATATCATTTATCCTATCAAAGTAATCTAATAACATCTAAACATAAGTATACTTGTTATTATTATTTTTAATATTGAAATAAGTTAACCATTTGCAAATCCAAACTCTTATCCTAAACAAATTAAATCCGAAACATTTAAAATATTATGACTTATCCTATCCATGAGTAATCCAATAACTATAAACATCCGTATAGAAGTATATTTGTTATTATTATTTTTTTAACATTGGAAAAAGTTATCCATTTGCAAATCCAAACTCTTATCCTAAACAAATTAAATCCGAAACATTTAAAATATCATGACTTATCCTATCAAGAGTAATCCAATAACATCCATATAAAAGTATACTTGTTATTATTTTTTTATCATTGAAAAAAGTTAACCAGTAGTGAATCCAAACTCTTATCCTAAAAAAATTAAATCCTAAACTTTTAAAATATCAAAATTTATCCTATAAGTAATCCAATAACTATAAACATCCATATAGAAATATATTTATTATTATTTTTAACACTGAAAAATGTTAACCATTTGTGAATCCAAACTCTTAACCTAAACAAATTAAATCCGAAACTTTTTAAATATCATGACTTATCCTATCATGAGTAAACCAATAACGATAAACATCCATATAGAAGTACACTTGTTACTATTATTTTTTTAACATTGAACTAAGTCAACCATTTGTAAATCCAAACTCTTATCCTAAACAAATTAAATCTTAAACATTTAAAATATCATGACTTATGCTGAGTAAACCAATAGCTATATACATCCATATAGAAGTATTCTTATTCTCATTATTTTTCTTTTATTATCTTTTCTTTTTATTATTGAAAAAGTTAACCATTTGTGAATCCAAACTCTTATTCTAAACATTTAAAATATCATGACCTATCCTATCATGAGTAATCCAATAATTATAAACATCCATATAGAAATATAGTTATTATTATTATTATTATTTAAACATCGAAGAAGGTTAACCCTTTGTGAATCCAAACTCTTATCCTAAACAAATTAAATCCTAAACATTTAAAATATTATGACTTATCCTATCCTGAATAGTACAATAACTATAAACATGTATGTTCTTATCATTTTTTTAACATTGAAACAGTTAGCCACGAATCCAAACTCTTATCGTAAACAAATTAAATCCTAAACATATCCTATCATGAGTAATTCAATAGTTATAAGCATCTATATAGAAGCATACTTTTTTTAATTATTTTTTTTAACATTGAAAAAAAGTTAACCATTTGTGAATCCAAACTCTTATCCTAAACAAATTAAATCCTAAACATTTAAAATATTATGACTTATCCTATCCTGAATAATACAATAACTATAAAAATGTATGTTCTTCTTATTTTTTTAACATTGAAACAGTTAGCCGCGAATCCAAACTCTTATCGTAAACAAATTAAATCCTAAACATATCCTATCATGAGTAATTCAATAGTTATAAACATCTATATAGAAGCATATTTTTTTTTAATTATTTTTTTTAACATTGAAAAAAAGTTAACCATTTGTGAATCCAAACTCTTATCCTAAACAAAATTGAAAATCGTCACCTCTAAGCATTCCAAAAAAAAAAAAAAAAAAACAAGAAACTTTATGAATTCATATGTTAAATAAAAATACTTCTAAATGTTATTTAACTTTAAAACAAAATATATATTCATCCAAAATTGTTTTCTTAGATAACTCTGAATTATTCTAACAGAAACAAATAACTTTTTTTTTTCATATTTTTAAATCCAGATTCCATAATCCAAACCCCAACTCACTCTCTGGATGACCAGCGGAAATCCAATGTCCTTCCCTCCATGCAGCCTGAACCCCCAAGGGGTGCTGGGGGCATCCCTGTTGAGGGCCACATCGATAATCCCTGATGCCATCTCTGGAAGAAGTCTCGCTGTTTACCACCACAATCGTCCACACGGAACCATACCCGGCTCACGGGTTCGAGTCCTCGGTACTAACTCGGTGTGCCATGCAGCCGACAGTCGAGACGTCCTACACGGTATTCGGAAGTTGCGTCAGCACTTTTGGCGATGTGCAAGATTGTAAGCAAAGAGCAAGCGCCCCCACGCACCACGGATTCATTTTTAACCTCACTCTCTCTTCAGCATCGGCGGGGCACGGCGGTGGTTGTGCCAAGAAACTACAGAGCCATTCGTTACAGCTGCAGAATGGATGGCGGTTTTGTGATGGAGGAGAATGGTATTGCTTGTACCGACCGATACAAGCGAAATTGTCTGTTGTCAGTTGTTTGGTGGATTTCTTGGAGATTTCGATGATTAGATATTTAGAAAAAAGATTTTGCGATATTTTGGTAGAAGAATATGTCTTATTCTTGCCCAATGATAAATATAACTTTAGTAAGGGAAAATTCAATGCTTTTTCTTGTCGATCTTTTTCATCATTAAATGTCACAACTTGGAGCTTTAATTAGCTGAGGTTCATTTAATACAGGATTTCTTAAATGTAAAAGCAAAGTATTCAAAATATATTTATTAGTTGCACTTATAAGATTGATTGATTGATTGGAATGATTGATGTAGAGATTGATTGATTGGAATGATTGATATATTGATTGATTGGAATGTTGGTTTTGTGGTGGAGTAGACATGGAATAAAGGTATTGTTTGTATCGATGCAAGTAGAATTCTTGTTCAGTCAATTATTGGGTGAATTTCTTGGAAATTTAAAAATATTAGTTTGAAAAAAAGGAAAGATTTGGAATATCCTGGTACCAGAATGTGTCTTATTCTTGTCAATTGGTAATTATAATCTTAGTAAGAGAAAATTCTGTTGCTTAATCCTGTTGACCCTTTTTATCATTAAATATAACTGCTTGGAGCTTTAATTAGTTCCTTTTATAAGAACAGGATCAGGTTCATTTAATACGAACACAAACAGGATTTCGTAAATGTAAAAGCAATTTATTCAAAATATTATTGGCTGCACTTATAAGATTGATTGATAATGATTAATATATTGCTTGATCAGAATGTTGGCTTTGTGGTGGAATAGACATGGAGATAAGTATTGCTTGTGCCGATACAAGTATAATTCTTGTTCAGTCAATTATTGGGTGAATTTCTTGGAAATTTAAATGAATAATTTTTAAAAAACAAAAAGAAAAAAAGAATATTTGGGCTATTTTGATAGAAGAATATGTTTTATTCTTGCTCAATGATAGATATAACCTCAGTAAGGGAAAATTATTTTACTTTATCCTGCCGACCTTTTTCATCATTAAATATCACAGCTTAGAGCTTTAATTAGTTCCTTTTAAAAAAAAAAAAAGGAGATGAGGCTCATTTAATACTAGCAGCAAACAAGATTTCTTAAATGTAAAAGCAAAGTATTCCAAATATTATACTTATTAGTTGCACTTAGTCATTTAGATTGGAATGTTGGTTTAGTGATGGAATAGACATTGAATAAAGGTATTATTTGCACAGATTCAAGTGGAATTCTTGTTCAGTCAATTATTGGGTGAATATCGGTGGAGCACGGCGGTAGTTGTGCCAAGAAACTACAACAGCCGAGCCACTTGTTACAGCTGCAGAATGAATGGCGGTTTTGTGATGGAGTAGAATGGTATTGCTTGTACCGACCGATACCGAGCGAAATTACTTTTTGTCAGTTGTTTGATGGATTTCTTGCAGATTTTCAAAGATTAGTTTTTAAAAAAAGAAGATTTGGGATATTTTGGTAGAATAATATGTCCTATTCTTGCCCAATGATAAATTTAACCTTAGTAAGGGAAAATTCTGTTGCATTATCCTGTCGATCTTTTTCATCATTAAATATCGTAGGTTGGAGCTTTGATTAATTCATTTTATACGAGCACAAACAGGATTTCGTAAATGTTAAAACAAAGTATGTTATTAGTTGCACATATAAGATTGATTGATGATGATTGATATATTGATTGATTGGAATATTGGTTTTGGAATGGATATAATGGAATAATGTATGTTTGGAATGGAATAAAGGTATTGTTTGTACCGATGCAAGTACCGTAAAATTCTTGTTCAGTCAATTATTGAATGAATTTCTTGGAAATTTAAAAACTCAGTTTAAAAAAGAAAAGATTTGGAATATCCTGGTACCAGAATGTGTCTTATACTTGTCCATTGGTTGTTATAAACTTATAAGGGAAAATTCTATTTTTTTTTCCCGTCGGTCTTTTTATCATTAAATTTCATAGATTGGAGCTTTAATTAGTTGAGGTTCATTTAATACGAGAATCAAATAGGATTTTTTAAATGCAAAAGGAAAGTATTCAAAATGTTATTAGTTGCACTTATAAGATTGATTGATAATGATTGATATATTGATTGATTAGAATGTTGATTTTGTGGTGGAATAGGCAGGGAGTAAAGGTATTGTTTGTACCGATGCAAGTAGAATTCTTATTCAGTCAATTATTGGGTGAATTTCTTAGAAATTTAAAAGATTAGTTTAACAAAAAACATTTTTGGTATATCCTGGTACAAGGATATACCTTATTCTTTCTCAATGATAAATATAATCTTAGTAGGATTTCTTCAATCTAAAAGCAAAGTTTTCAAAATATTATACTTAATAGTTGCACATAAAAGATTGATTGATTGATTAATGGGAAGGATTGATATATTGATTGATTGGAATGCTGGTTTTGTGGTGGAATAGGCATGGAATAAAGGTATTGCTTGTACCGATATTAGCGAAATTGCTTGTTGTCAGTTGTTTGGTGTATTTCTTGGAGATTTCAAAGATTAGATATTGAAAAAGAAGTTTTGGGATATTTTGGTAGAAGAATATATCTTATTCTTGCCCAATGATAAATATAACCTTAGTAAGGGAAATTTCTGTTGATTTGTCCTGTTGACTTATTTTCATCATTAAATATCACAGCTTGGAGCTTTAATTAGTCGAGGTTCATTTAATACGAGCAGCAAACAGGATTTCTTAAATGTAAAAACAATTTATTCAAAATATTATTAGTTGCGCTTAAAAGATTGATTGATAATGATTGATATATTGATTAGTTAGATTGTTGGCTTTGTGGTGGAATAGACAAGCATTAAAGGTATTGTTTGTGCCGATGAAAGTAGAATTCTTGTTCATTCAATTATTGGGTGAATTTCTTGGAAATTTAAAAGATTAGTTTAAAAAATATTTGGAATATCCTGGTACCAAAATGTATATTATTCTTGTCCAATGATAATAAGGGAAAATTCTGTTGCTTTATCCTGTTGATCTTTTTCATCATTAAATATCGTAGCTTGGAGCTTTAATTAGTTAAGGTTCATTTGATAGAACAACAAACAGGATTTCTTAATTGTAAAAGCAAAGTATTCAAAATATTATACTTAATAGTTGAACTTAGTCATTTATATTGACTGATCGGAATGTAGGTTTTGCGGTTGAATAGACATGGAATAAAGGTCTTGTTTGAGCAGATGCGAGTCGATTTCTTGTTAATCAATTATTAATTTCTTGTAAATTTAAAAGATCAGTTTAAAAAAGGAACGGTTAGGAATATCCTGGTACCAGAATGTACCTTACTTTTGCCCAATGATAAATATAACCTCAGTAACAGAAAATTCAGTTACTTTATGCTGTAGACCTTTTTCATCATTAAATATCACAGCTTGGAGCTTTAATTAATTCATTTTATATGAGCAGGAAGAAATAAATTTTTATGTGAACAGCAAATAGGTTTTCTTAAATGTAAAAGCAAAGTATTCAAAATATTATACTTAATAGTTGAACTTAGTCATTTATATTGATTGATTGGAATGTTGGAATAGGCATGGAATAAAGGTATTGTTTGTATCGATGCAAGTAGAATTCTTGTTCATTCAATTATTGGGTGAATTTCTTGGACATTTAAAAGTTTAGTTAAAAATAATTTAGAATATCCTGGTGCCAGAATGTATCTTATCCTTGTCCAGCGATGTTTACATCCTTGTCCAACGATGTTCAGCAAGAAAACGTTCTGTTGCTTTATCTTGCCGTTAGTTTTCACCATTAATCATTACTCATCAGTTTTACGTAAGTCATTCAAGCAGGATTTCTTAGTCAATTATATTAATTGACTGGAATTGTAGTTTTGCAATGATATTGCTCATACCAATGCGGATAGAATTACATCTGCCGTATGTTTTGTGTATTTCTTGGAAATTTCAAAAATTAGTTTAAAATAAAGATTTGGAATATCCTGGTACCAGAATGTGTCTTATTCTTGTCCAGCAAGGAAACGCAATAATTATAACATCAGCAAGGAAACGTTATATTGCTTTATCTTATTGAACGTTTTCATCATTGATCTTTAATTATAATTTTGATTTAATTCATTCAACCATTGTTTCTTAGTGACAATTATATTAATTGACTGGAATTGAAGTTTTGCAATGATATTGCTTATACCAATGTGGATAGAATCACATCTGCCGTATGTTTTGTGTATTTCTTGGAAATTTCAAAAATTAGTTCAAAATAAAGATTTGGAATATCCTGGTACCAGAATGTATCTTATCCTTGTCCAACGATGTTCAGCAAGAAAACGTTCTGTTGCTTTATCTTGCCGTTAGTTTTCACCATTAATCATTACTCATCAATTTTGATTTAAGTCATTCAACCAGGATTTCTTAGTCAATTATATTAATTGACTGGAATTGAAGTTTTGCAATGATATTGCTTATACCAATGTGGATAGAATCACATCTGCCGTATGTTTTGTGTATTTCTTGGAAATTTCAAAAATTAGTTCAAAGTAAAGATTTGGAATATCCTGGTACCAGAATTTGTCCTATTCTTGTCCAGCAAGGAAACGCAATAATTATAACATCAGCAAGGAAACGCAATAATTATAACATCAGCAAGGAAACGTTATATTGCTTTATCTTATTGACCGTCTTCATCATTAATCTTTAATTATAATTTTGATTTAATTCATTCAAGCATTGTTTCTTAGACAATTATATTAATTGACTGGAATTGTAATTTTATAATGATATTTCTTATACCAATAAAGTATGTCAGACCTACGGATGCTCTATCACAAAAGAAGTTGTCTTTTCCCATCCATCCATGAGTAGATTATCCATGGGATATCCGTAGGCACTGCAGAACACTGAGGATTAGACATACACAGACACAACAGGCTTATCCAACCTAAGTTCTAAGGAATGTAACTGAACACAAAATCAGGAACTTAAGCATTGATGTTTTTCCCATATGTATTTCTCAAAATTCAAGTTAAATAAAAATATTATTTTTTTATTTTATTTATATATAAATTTTTCCTTTTATTTTAGAGATTTAAATATTCTAGTCCTTTTGATTTAAGTACCCTGAACCTTTAGGGGTTCTTTCACCGTCTGATTAAGCACCTTTAGCCTTAGCTTGCATTTTTTTTTACCTCTCTAATCTATTCTCTCCATTCCGAACAAAATCTGCCAAGGCTTTGTTTCTATGTTGCCTCTAGTTAATTAGCTTGAAAGAACTGTTCTTTAGGTTGTCGAATCAATTAAATTTGATTGACGTGGCTTGTTGACAGACTTTGTTTCCTTTCGACATGTTAATCCATGGAATCTTTGGCAAATATCTCAAGGTTAGCGACTCAACTTAAATGTATATTCTATCTGGGATTTTTTTTATGTTATTTAAAATGCAGGCTGATAAAAATACTTATTTAGTATAATTTCAAAAATTAAAAAGCAAAGAAAGAAAATTTCTACTTCTAGAAATAAGGAAAATATAAATACTAAAGTAGTTTAACTTTTAACGATTTACAATCATTTGATCTGCAAAAGTGCATCATAATTTAAAATATAATTAACATTAGTAGCTGTATTATACATTATTTATATTTATGTGATAACCTTTTTTCTCGATGTAAACTTTATCTGGAGATAAAGTCATTGTTGTTAAGTGTAAATCAATATGTTTGACTTATCAATGACCTATATGCTTTCAATGATGATGCATATGGTTTTTGGTTATGCAGACTCCCTAAAAAATCTTCCATAAATTTGTATATTATATGACAGCAAATTAATACAACTCCGATAAATTATTGCCCAGAAATTATTAATTTTGACAGATTCAAAAAATACTGGAATTTATTCAGAGTAACTACTTACGACATGATTGCTGCCAACTTGAAAGCAATATTGAAATAAGGCCTAAAATAACCTTTAATATTTTCATCCCCTTAAAATAAAGGTTGTCTAATAATATTAAATAACCTTTAATACTATTATACAATCCCTATCCCCTTAAACAAATAAAATAAGACAAGGACCCGTAAAGAATATGTTAGTAACCCACAATTATTTTTCTCTCTTGTAAATTGGATTGATAATATAATATTCTAATTGATTTTCAATTTGATTCCAACTGATGACGTAAATTGCAGCCACTTCCATGAAAACTGTACAGACTCGTTTAAGATATGAAGGAGTCTGGTATGACGGTCGGACTGCAATAGACATATGGTGGGAGTTGTGTAACTTTTTGTCATATGGCATGCAAATTTATGGCAGATTTTTTTCAGAAGTCTTCATGACCACAAACCACATGGATCATCATTGAAACATATAGGTCATCAATTATCAACATTGATCATCATTGAAGCCATATAGGTCATCATTGATCAAAATTGATCATCATTGAAACCATATAGACCATTGATCAACATTGATCACCATTGAAACCATACAGGTCATCATTGATCCACATTGAAACCATATAGGTCATCATTGATCAACATTGATCATCACTGAAACCATATAGGTCATCATTGATCATCATTGAAATCATATAGGTCATCATTGATCAACAGTGATCATCATAGACTTTATTTAGAGATAAAGTTCATAATGGACAAAAAATGGCTGTCACGTAAATGCTAATCGTAGCGATATATAGTATAGCAATCTTAAAATCTCTGACGATTAGTTCCAATTTTAATAAGAAGAATAAATAATGTAATAAATATAAAACACGATACGAATTTATTAATCATTCTAACAATGTATATTTTTGATTTTAGTTAAAAAATTAAACAAAAAAAAATCTACTCGAATCTTTATAAATATCTAACTAATGACTGATTTCAAAAATTACACAGGCTTTTTAGAATCACAGACCAAATTCAAAAACTTTTTATGGTAATTAGAATTATTTCGAAATAAATAAATAAATATCTTTGAGTTAATTTTAAAAAATTAAATTTATTTAAACATTTCCCAGTGCTTCTAGTATCGGAGTTCACTGTGTTTTACAGCGTACTTAGGAGTCCGTTGGCTGTTGTCGGTTAAGATGATGAATCACACTTCCACTAAAAAGTTCCAAGCTAAACATTAGTCTTTATCTATGACCCAGAAACCGTGTTTCTATGCCAACACTGAAAAACTATATTTGAAACAAAAAAACCCTAATTCGTAAGGGCTTAAAAAGGCTAATTAGTAAGGGCTTTCAAATAAGGGTAAGGGTAAAACCCTAATTAGTAAGGGCTTTCAAATCCTTTTCCAATCATTTTTAGTCCCAAATTAGAGTGAAAAAGGCATTCTAGTTATCAAAAAAATTCAAATGAAGCCATGAATGCTATGAATTATTTTCCAGGAGGATGCCAGGATATAATTTTCAAGAGATATCATTTAAATATATATACCATTTGATGCTTATGATATTGAATTATATACCGCCTTGTAAATATGTTACGTACATCAAATTATCCGAGAAATTGGTTTTACACTACACATATTGGATAACATTAGTGTTAAGAAGCTTGGCATAGTTGGCATAAAATACTGGCATGTATACGTTTTTATTTCTTATGATTTTAAAATGTATGCCACATCGTACGTATGCTACAAGCATCAAGTTATCCGAGACATTGGTTTTACACATCACATGCTGGATTTCATTAGTGTAGAAAGCCAACTGCAAAATGTTGGCATGTATACGTTTTGATTCCGTATAATTTTAGAATGTATGCCCTTTGTAAGTACGCTGCATTCATCCAAAAATTGGTTTTACACAACGCATGTTGGATTTAATTAGTGTCAGGAAGATATTTACAAAATATTGACAGAGTTGACACAAAATATTGGCATGCATACGTTTTGATTTCTTATGATTTTAAAATGGATGCCGCATATGTATTCTACGCACATCAAGTTACCGGAGAAATTGGTCTTACACAACACATATTGGATTTCACTGATATTAGGAAGCTATCGAAAAAAATGCTGTAATAGTTGATATAAAATGTTGGCATAAATACGTTTTCATTTTTTATGTTTTTTTAAAATATACGTTTTGATATCTTATGATTTTAACATTGTATATATGCTTCATACATAAATTATCCGAGAAATTAGTCTTACGCAACACACGTTGAATTTCATTGGTGTTTTGGCAAAATGTTGGCTTAAAATGTTGGCATGTATACGTTTTGATATCTTATGATTTTAAAATATTTGCCACATTATATGTATTCTACATACATCAAGTTATCCAAGAAATTGGTTTTACACAACACATGTTAAATTTCATTGGTGTTAGAAAGTCAATGACAAAATGTTGGCACAGTTGGCATAAATGTTGACATGTATACGTCTTGATTTCTTATGATTTTAAAATGCAGGCCTCATTGTATGTATCTTGCATACAATGCTACATACATCGAGTTATCCGAGAAAATTGGTTTTGCACAACACATGCTGGATTTCATTGTTAGGAAGCCATTGATAAAATGTTTGTATGTATATGTTTTTATTTCCTAGGATTTTAAAATGTATGCCCATTTTATGTATTTTACATACATCAAATTATCAGAGAAATTAGTTTTATACAACACATGCTGGATTTCATTGTTAGGAAGCCATTGATAAAATGTTTGTATGTATACGTTTTTATTTCTTAGGATTTTAAAATGCAATGCCGTTGATGTCTTCTAAATACATCAAGTTATCAGAGAAAACAGTTTTATACAACACATGTTGGATTTCATTGGTGTTAGGAAACTATTTACAAAGTGTTGGCATGTATGCGTTGTATGCGTTTGGATTTCTTATGATTTTAAAATATTTGCCACATTGTATGCATTCTACATACAACAAGTTTAAGAGAAATTGGTTTTACACAACAGATGGTGGATTTCATTGGTGTTAGGAAACTATTTACAAAATGTTGGCATGTATGCGTTTGGATTTCTTATGATTTTAAAATATTTGCCACATTGTATGTATTCTACATACAACAAGTTCAAGAGAAATTGGTTTTACGCAACAGATGGTGGATTTCATTGGTGCTAGGAAGCCATTGACAAAATGTTGGCATAGAAACAAAGTTTCTGAGTCATAGATAAAGACTAATGTTTAGCTTGGAACTTTCTAGTGGAAGGTTGATTCATCAACTTAACCGACAACAGCCAAAGGACTCCTCTAAGTACGGTGAAACACATGAAACAGTGAACTCATGTACTAAGAAGTATTGGGAAATGTTTAAATAAATTAATTCAAAGATATTTATTTTGAAATAAGGCTAATGACCATAAAACGTTTTTGAAATGAGTCTGTGATTCTAAAATGCCTGCGTAATTTCTGAAAACTGTCATTAATCACACAAAAACCTTTTTTAATAAATAACAATTGATTTTATTTTGACGTTATATGTTTGCTTCAGAAATTCTTTTCTTTGGTTAAAAAAATAAACAGGACGATAAACAAAGAAATTAGGACGTTATAGTTTTATTGTAATAATGATGAACTAATTTTATACTAAACAATTGTTTCATTATTATTATAATAAAAACATACACACTCTAAAACTTATAACTGAGATTTTTTTTAAAAATCAATTATTTAAATTTTTTAGTCCAATTCTTGTTTTAAACAACTAAGCCTGTCGATGAGCCAGATTCAAAGAATCTAGATTTAACTATTCTAGATGCAACTTCCATAAAGCGGGCCTGATGGCGGCTAGCGCTCTGGCGCTCGGTACCACAGGTATCGGGTTCAATTCCCGGTGTTGCCTTGGGTGTTTGTAGGGGTTCGGAATCCACTTTAAACCGTAGGTCCCGGTCCTAACAGGATCGTAGAGCGTTGCAGGGTCATTGTTACTCCGCGTCCGTGGCTTATCTTCAAGTTACACGCGCCCCCTGGATAATGCAAAGTGAGTAACGTCTGTGCAGCCCTTATGGCATAAAAAGATTACGGTCTATTTGCCTGTTGCATTAGAAAGAAAAAAAAATTATTTTAAAGGGGCCTGAATGACCGAGTGGCTAGCGCTCTGGCGCTCGGTACCACAGGTTTCGGATTCGAATCCCGGGGGTGCCATGGATGTGTGTAGTGGTTCGGAATCCACTTTAAGCCGTAGGTCACGGTTTAATATGATCGTAGAGCGTTACGAGGGCATTGTTCCTCCGCGTCCGTGGCTTATCTTCAAGTAACACGCGCCCCCTGGGTAATGCAAAGTGAGTAACGTCTGTGCAGCACTTGCCTTAAGGCATCCACGTCTGTTTGCCAGCTGCATTGAAAAAAAAACTTCCATAAAGCACTAATGCAACTAAAACCCGTTACTTTTTTAAAAATCAATTATATGAGAATTTTTTTAAAAATCAGGTATGTAAATTTTTTAGACAAACTTCAGTTTCAAACAAATAAGCATGTTGAGTAACCAGATTCAAAGAATGTAAATTTTGTTATAATGAAATTATATATGCAACTTGCGTAAAGCACTAATTTATTTATGTGTTAAAATCGGATAAAAATGCAAGTGATTATAGAAAAAATAAATTTATTTTTGTCAAACACTGGTCTCACATTACGTAGGGCGGGAAACTTGGAAATTCCCAACATTTAGCTATCGATGTGAGAAATGTATACACACTATCTACATCTTTACAAGTCTCTTTTTTCTGAAAGTAATGACTATTAGGCTCGCTAGGATTGAATTGGTTTGGTTTGTCGCTTTACGGTCATTTTTTTTCAAACTTTAGGCGAATTAGACCTGTATCAGCAATTTATTGTGGATTCCGAACCACTAACAAACTTTCATGACACTGCCAGGATTCGAACCTGAAATTCCAAAGGCCAGAGTGCTAGCCAATTGGCCATCAGGCCATCTCAAGCAGTGAATGAGTCTTGCTTCATGATAATTGCGTAGTTATCACTGGGATACAAGTAGACAAACAGGTTTCGGGTTCGAATCCTGGCTGTGTCATAGACGTTTGTAGTGGTTCGGAATTCATTTTAAACTGTAAACCGGTCTAAATATTACTGTAGAATGTTGTATGCAGGGCTGACAACCCTACCCCGTAAAAAGAAAACATCTCTTGTCTCGAAATCTGCCAGTAGACAGACGGCCTTGGCCCACCCTGGGGCTGTTGCGTCATGAAGAAGAAGACAAGTTGGTAAATGAAACATTTAAAAGAAACTAAAATATTAAAAGTTTTAACTTATTACTAAAATAATAAATCAGTAGTAATATTAGCCAGTAAAAAAAATAATTTTTTAAACTGTAATTCATATCTTACAAACCAGCTTAGATGTAAGGAAATATTTTTTTTAAAAATTGCAAATAAATATATACAAAATATAAAGTTTTCATAAATTACTGTTAGTTCAGGTAGTAAAATCGGTTATCAATGGACTAATTTAAAATTCCATAGCCACATTCTTTAAAATCAAATACTGACTCAATTATTTTAAATTATATTAGAACCTGACTCAATTATTATAATTTATATTGGAACTTGGCATAATTATTATAAATTATATTGGAATCGGCTATCAATGGACTAAAATAAGATTTCATTTCCCCAGTCTTTAAAATCCAATCTTGGTTCAATTATCATAAATTATATTGAATTGGTTATCAATGGATTATTTTAAAATTTCTCCACAAATTTTAAAATTCAATCTTGGCTCAATTATTTTAAATTATATTGGAACGTGGCTCAATTATTATAAATTACATTGGAATCATTCGACTAATTTAAGATTCCATTTTCATAATCTTTAAAATCCAATCTTAGTTCTATTATTATAAATTATATTGGAACTTGGTTCACTTATAAATTATATTGAAATCGGTTATTAATGGACTAATTTAAGATTTCATTTTTCACAATCTTTAAAATGCAATCTTGGCTCGATTATTCTAAATTATATTGGAACTTGACTCAACTATTCTAAATTATATTGGAACTTGGCTTGATTATTATAAATGGTGCTATGTCTTATATGACAGAAAATTGGTATGTTTTAATGGTATGTTAAATGATAAATTATTAAAGTGATTAATATTAAACGGAAAAGTATTATTTTTGTTTACTTTATAACAAACTTATGACGAAAAGTGTAAACATTTAAAGTCGGCGTTTTCAGCGTCATTCTATCTTGAATCTTCCTTCCCTGGAAGAGTCCATTGAGTAGAGTGGGGAACAGAGAAAAACAATCACTCGCTTCGCGTTTTCACAGTTAAAATTATAAATAGCTTGGAGTTCTCGACCTCGACCCAGTCGTGACGCTTATTTAGAGTTTTGGGCGGTTGACGAATCTTGCAGAACGTTATAAATTTCAAAAACCCCTGTTCGCCGTCTGGGGGATATCAATCTTTCGGGAAGGTATGTTCCATCAGCAGAATGTAACTCACGTCATATAGTAAAAAAATTGGACCTTTTTAAGTATAGTGTCTAGTAATCTGTTATAAAATGTTGAAGTGATGTTTGCATTAATTTAGTGCACTTTAGGTATGTTTTTTTAAGGAAAGATGTATTTATTTTTAAGAAAACTAAGTTATAACATATATTTCTTGATTTTACTAAATATCGTATTGTACTCTGTGTTCTTAAAGAGATAGCATTACACAAATATTTTAAAACTACAGTTGCAGTGACTGTAATAATCAGATTGTAACTGGGTATGGTTGGGTTGAGATATTTACGACGCAGGTTGGAGAACTTACAGCTTTATTGACACACGCACAAACACCACACACGTACAAGTAGAGAAATACGCTATTTGACACAGTTAAAGATAGATAATTATTGATTCGGGGAATTATTCCACTGCTAAGCCTAAAACCCGAAACCAGTACGCGAAAAACCCGAAACCCAGTGCGCGAAAGATACTTCCTCTCCGGAAGAGAGTCTGTAGGCCAACCAATGCCAGAATATATTTTCTCTAGGATAAGAGATTATAAACTAAACGTTTCTCAACAGAAGCGCGTGGTTGCGCTGTGCTGCCTTTAGGGTAAGAGTCTCGATTCCTATAGACCATTTCTCCTGAACGCTACAGAGGGCACTCTTGTCAGTGTGTAGGTGTGCCCGGTTACAAAATTCAGATTTTAAAAAAAATTATGTTCATTAATTGTAATTAATGTACAACCATATTATATATATGGGGCCTAATGACCGAATAACTAGAGCTCTGGAGCTCGATACCACAGATTTTGGGTTTGAGTCCCGACGGTACCATGGATGCTTGTAGTGATTGGGAATCCACTTTAAACTGCAGGTCCCGGTATTATATAACTGTAGAGCGTTGGGCCTAGGACTGACAACACTACCCCATAAAAAGAAAAACAACACCTCGTGTTTCAAAATGTGATAGAAGGCCTTGGCCCACCATGGGCTTGTCGCACCATTAAAGAAGAATGTTACATATATATTATTATTCTTTATTAGCGCAACAGCCCCATCGTGGACGAAGGCCGCCAGCCTACTAGCAGATTTCTAGACAGGAGACTTTTTTTCTTTTACAGGGTTTCTATAAAGAGTTTTATGTTTACGAGTGTTTCTTTTTGATAGGTATGTCAGCCATACGCCCAACAATCATATTAGACTGGTTTCTACAGTTTAAGTGCAATGCAAACCATTACAAACATCCATAGTACCGCCAGGGTTCGAATTCAAAATCTGGAGTAAAGAGCGCTAGTCACTCTGTCATCAGGCCCCTATATATACAAAAATAATATATTATCAACATAGTCTGTTTTAAGATAGTTTTACTCCAGTTTTAATTTATTTAAAAAATGTCTTTCATCATTCATTGTAATTTACTTAACAGAGCTGTAAAAGATTAAAAAAAAAAATTTTTTTTTTCAGTTATCTACTAACATGCATATAACTTTTTGTATTGTAATAAACATTCATGTATAAAAAGATTATAATTTTTACGAGTATTATCAAATGTATAATAACAATTATAATTTGATTTGTCGCTCTACGGTCGTTTTTTGCACACTAGGGCTAAACAGACCGGGACCTACAGTTTAAAGTGGATTCCGAACCACTCACAAACATCCATGCCACCGCCAGGATTCGTACCTGAAGCAAATGCCACAGCGCTAGCTACTTAGCCATCAGGCCGCATATCAGTTATAAAGTACTGCTTGTTTTTCATTTAGTATTACAAATTAAAACAATTTAAATTTGCATAATATTATTTGAAAAGTGTCTTTAATTCGAGGAAAAAATAGAACATTTCGACATTGATTTCAATATATTAGTGCAGTTTGTAAAAAAATAGCCCCTCTCTCAGTTGTGAATATTTTGTGACATTTCTGTTAATAAATTCTTCTCCCTTCCTTACAGTTGTCGAGCCACAGGCATCAGTGATATTTTTTTAACTAATGATTTCCCGCCTGTTTTCTTTGGCAATGCACTTGTTTTCTAATTCCGAACTGTATCACTTTCAGGAATAAGACGAAAAATACGTCAAAAGTGTCAGGAGAAAGTTCAAAATATGTACTAGTAATAAAAAGTCGAAAGAAAGAATGTGAATGCATTGAAGAAAGGATGGCAAAAGTTTTGTTTGTCGAATTTAAAACTGCTCTTTGGGATTTCCTTTGGTCGCATGGCCGACAACCACGTAATGGTCCATTTCTCGCCAGTTCATTACACTTTGAAGCACGTTCATAGTTACTGATGCCACTGTCTCCTTTCTGCACACCTTCATCTTGTTCACTGATATAGGAAAAAGTGGTGTAAAGATAGTATCGTCCGTATATCCTCATAAAAAGAAATAACACGGATCAGTATGTTAAATGACCTGAAACAGATCTCAAGACTCATCATTGAGCATATGAAATGTATGACTTTTGAATTTGGCAATAGGGTTTTCCCAAATTGCATCGATGCATCTTTACGATCGACAACATTTCCCCGCATCCACTTTTGGGGCTTGATTTCATAAGGGTGCAGGACTCATGAATTTGAACTAGGTGACTCTAGATCACGATGGATTGGCAACAACATAACAAAAACCAAAACGTATGTTTTGATGTATACACTGATGTATGCACTCATGTATCCGCTGATTCCAGTGCATTCTCTATAAACACCCCCAGTTCGTTCACTATTATAGGCAAAGAAGGTGTAAAGACAGAGTTATCTGTCAAAAGAAATCACAAGGAACATTCTGGTAAATGACCTCAAACAGGTCTCACGATTTGTGGGTCGAAAAATAAAAAAATCAGGAACTATATATATATATATATATATATATATATATATATATATATAGTGTAGTGTGTGTGTGTAGGTGAGTGGGGGTGGGTGGGTGGGGGTGTATACATATCCTATATATATAGGTGGAGTGGTGGCTATCTATTGTCAATGCTCTATGAAATGCATAACTTTTTAATTTGACAATTTCTGGCAGTTTGGCTGAGGCCCAAGTTGCATTAAGTGCAAGGAGAATCCAGTATCTCCTGAATATATCCTCGATTGTTTGGGCTTTACGATCTACAACATCACCTCGCATCCACTTTTGGTACTTGATTTCGCAAGAGTGCATGGACTCATGAATTAGATCTAGAAAGCCCTAGATCACGAAGAACTGGCAACAAAGCACACCACCTATGCACACCACCAGCTCGTTCACTGATATAGACAAAGAAGGTGTAAAGATAGAATTGTCTGTATACCCTCAAAAAAAGTATGATAGCAGTAGTATGATAAATGACCTCAAACAGGTCTCAAGACTCCTCTGTGGCCATCTGAAATGTATGGCTTTTCCAGCTTGCATTAAGGGCAAGAAGAATCCAATAAGTTGCTCCAGAGAATCCAGCTTTAAGCATCCAGAAGTTGTCAATTTAAAGTGTGGAGTTTTTCGCCATAAGATAACTGCACAATTTTTTCTGTTACCCTTAAAACTGGTGGAGAGAAGATATTGCCTTTCAGGTGGACCTTCATGATTTCGAATAGCAATCTCTTTCCTTTACTGACTGTCGAAGAACTATTTGTGATCTACATTAGTTGAACCCAATGTCCACTGATATATATGTACATATATATAAAGTATATAGTAATTTTCTCTTATATAATATGTAAATAAGACGTAAATAATCTTTAAACCTCACCAAGGAAACAATATCTTCCCTAAATTAAGTAAGTTTAAAGTTTTGAGTTTTGCCCTTTATGACAACACTGCACAACTTTTTATGTTTCCCTTAAAAGTTCTCTTGTGTGAATATTTCCTTTCAAGTGGACTACCAAGAATTGTCTTCGAAAGGCAATATCCATCTTTATCGATCATCAATGAACTATTTATTATATGTATATCATGAATCATCATTTAACTTGGGTTCAACTAATGTATAAGTTTTACAAGTTGAAATTCCAATGTTCCATCTATATATATATATATAAAGTACTTCAAGTAAATCCAACTTAAACTTAACCAACAACAACCTAAACAACCAACTTAAACTTAACTTCAAGTAATTCCATCTTAAAATAGTATTTAGACAAATTATACCTATATACAACTAACTCTTTGATCCTTTCTTTAGAAACCATAAAAAAGTATATAATTATTCTGTAACTTTCTTAAAAGAGACTCTTTAAAGCTGAATGTGTTTCATGAGAAACACTTTAGGGGATTTATGGTGTTCAAGGTGCTAGGGAAAAATTTATTTGTCTGAAGAGCCTCGGAAAAATATCTCCCAACTGCTGATTCAATGAACGGCTTCATCAACAGCGGAAACCCTGTTTATGACTCTTTTCTTCTTATTTCTTCCTTTTTGCTGCACCTGCATGTTTAAAAATACAGACCCCTCATATTCAATCAAATGGAACTTTCCGGTTAGATTGTATATTTTTGCGGCAGTTTTTATGTTAGTTACTGAGGATTAGTCTAAATTTAGGGTAAGAACCTTTCAGCGTTTTTAAATGTCAAAAATATTATTTTCCAATCTTTTTGAAGATTTCCTTCTACGTTCAAACCTTGCCTTTTTTGCGATTTATAAGCAATTATTATCCCATTTTTCAGTTTTTTTCCAATAATAGTTATGTCCCCCTCATAAAACTAGAAAAGAATTATTCATCTCTAAGAAAATTTCAAAGTTGATATTGTAATTTATATAAGTAATTTTTTTAAACAACATTACATTTTAAAATCAAAATTCCTCTAAAAATTATTAAGAAAAGAAAAATAATTCTGCTATGTAATGTTAATAGATGTTCTGGAGAATACAGATTTGCAACATTTCAAGTTAGTGATGAAAATAACAAAACAAATAATATATAGGGGTTCGGAAAACCACCACCTTAAAATGTACCACCACCTTAAATGTAAAACCACCACCTTAAATGTTCCACCTTAAAATGTAGGTCCTGGCCTAATTAGCCCAAAGTGTGCAGAAAATGACTGTAGAGCTACAAACCAAACAATGCATGTTTTATTACTTTTTAAACTTCTGTCAATTACGTTTAATTAGGATTTACCTTTTATTGATAGGGTAAATCTTCTTACAAATAAATATTTTTTAGACGTAATAAAATTCCTCTTTTCTTATCAGAAAATAATGTGCATGCAGGTTAATCACCTAATCAATTAATTAGGACTTAATTAATGAATACTTTTAAATTTTAGGCTTGCATTTTAGGTGCTATTTATTGCTCTTATATTAATTAATCAAACATATAATGTAATAAAATATTGTAATTTATTCCAAAGCTATTATTTTCGAAAAAATTCTTGAAAAATTAACGTAAAAATAACAGATAGAAATAAAATTAATCGTTTTCCTCAATTGCAAAATAATTCGTTTGCGGGGTTTTTTTTTTTTTTTTTTTCATTTTTATTTATATTATGAATTCACAAGTATATTAAAAAAAGATGCACTTATAATCGTAACTGGATTATAAAAAGGAGAACTTTTAAATGTTTGTTGGCCATATTAGAACGTAAGGGTTTATACATTAGTCCAGGGGTGGCCAACCCAAATGAACTTGCGGGCTACTTTTGAAATGCATCCTAACTCCGCGGGCCGTATATAAAATTATATATATCCCCATATGAGATTTAGACCTACTGTAGACATTTTTTTGGAGTGGAAAATTGAAACATAATGAGTTAGTACTATCATTCTTACATGTAAGCATAAATAATATAATAGTAATGATACTAAACGCACTCTGTAAAGAAATATGTAACACTAAAATTGAAATATAAAAATATAAATGAAATAAAAAAATTGAAATCATTAAAAAATATTTATTTTACTAGTGCGATATTTGCTTCTCCACCATCATGAATTAGCAGAATATAATTTAATTATTCTGCTAACTCATGATGCCCTCCCCCCAGCATTAATTTGTCTACCATTGTATTAAATGCAACAAGAAAAATATCACCACCTAAAACACAATAACAAAACGCATTTATATTTGTCAATATTACCAGGTCAGCTTCCATAATGCATCATGTATTATTTTTTGTCACTAATAGAAGAAAAAAATAAATGACAAAAGAATTTGAATTGTCTGACCAAGAACTAATACTGTCTAACACAGAATTCGTCTAACCAAGAACTAACACTGTCTAACCAATTGTCTGACACAGAATTTGTGTAACCAATTGTCAAACAGAGAATTTGTCTAATCAATTGTCAAAAATAGAATTTGTGTAACCAATTGTCAAACACAGAATTTGCTTAACCAAATGTCTAACACAGAATATGTATAACCAATTGTCTAACACAGAATTTGTCTAACCAAGAACTAACACTGTCTAACCAATTGTCTAACACAGAATTTGTCCAACCAAGAACTAACACTGTCTAACCAGTTGTCTAACACAGAATTTGTCCAACCAAGAACTAACACTGTTTAACCAATTGTCTAACACAGAATTTATCTAACCAATTGTCTAACACAGAATTTGTGTAGCCAATTGTCTAACCAAGAATTTGCCTAACTAATTGTTTAAACAGAATTTGTCTAGCCAAGAACTAACACCGTCTAATCAATTGTTTAAACAGAATTTGTCTAACCAAGAACTAACACCGTCTAACCAATTGTCAAACACAGAATTTATCTAACCAATTGTCTAACACAGATATTGTCTAATCAATTGCCTAACACAGAATTTGTCTCCCCGAGAACCAATTGTCTAACCAAGAAATAACACTGCCTTACCAATTGTCTAACACAGAATTTGTCTATCCACGAACTAACACTATCTAACCTATTGTCTGACCAAGTTGCAGAAACCCCCACCAAGTTCTCTTTCTTCCCAAATGACCTCTAAAATCCCAAAACAAAGCCAAAAAGAAACACGTGCTTACCTCACAGCGTGTCCATCCCGCTGTTGGCGTGGGAGGCCAGAACGCGGGCCGATCGGATTCATCGTGCACCATCCCTCGTCCGAAGGGTGGATGAGTGGTCCTCAGAGATCCTCCTCTCCCATTGGAGGAGGAGGAGGAGGGATGGAAGATTCGAGCGTGGCTGCCATCTGGACAGCGTAAGTGCCATAATTCACTCGTCATCACAATTTGGACGCCGTTCAAGAAATTCAGATGGTTCGGCGATGTGTTTTGGTATCCTGGTGGGGACATGCTCCAGCTAGCAATTTAAATCGGGGGAAAAGGAGAAATGATATGTATATTTCTGTTAGCACATCTTATTTTTACCACCTGCACTTATGAATTCCGATTCGGTTTTTGATGACTTGCCTTTTTAACCTAAGAAAAATGAATCCCTCAATGATGGATTTGGTTAAATGTAATTTACAATTTCAAATCATTCATCAATAGATTTATTCCATTTTGTTCTGGTTACTAATCCCCCTGGTGCAGGAAAACCTACACCAGGTACAAGAGACTCGTCCAACGTAACCGTAACCAAAAACGTAATTATGTTGATGTTATGTTAAAATAACATAAACATAATTATGTTGATGTTATGTTAAAATAACATAAACATAATTATGTTTATTATATAATTAATTAACATAAGGAGCCTGATGGCCGGGTACCTTATTTCGTTTTTCCATTGAATATTCAAATTTCATGGAAGAAATAGGTTTAACTGATGGGTAATTTTCCATCAGTTGATTTTATTGGGCCTGATAACCGAGTGACTAGCGCTCTGGCGCTCAGTGCCAGAGATTTCGGGTTCGAGCCCCGGCGGGGCCATGGATGTTTATAGGGGTTCGTAATCCCCTTTTATGGATAACAACTCTACCCCTTAAAATGAAAAGATCTCCTGTCACGAAATCTGTCAGAATGCAGACGGTATGTAGTGGTTCACAATCTATTTTGAACCGTATGTCCCGGTCTAATATGTTTGTAGACAGTAGGGTTGACAACCCTACCCCTTAAAAAGAAAAGATCTCTTGTCTCGAAATCTACCATAAGGGGTTGTTGCGCCAATGATGATGATCAGTTACTTTTTTTTAACTTTAGAAAAGTGATTCCCTCAACGATTGATTTGGTTAAATGTAATTTACAATTTCAAATCATTCGTCAATATCATTATTTCGTTTTTTCATTGAATATTCGGACTACATTGAAGAAATAAGTGGTAGTTTTTCCTATCAGTTGGCACTCTGGCCTTTGATACCACAGGCTTCAAGTTCATACCCTGCGAGTGGCACTGATGGTTCAAAATCCACGTTAAACTGTATGTCCCTGTCTGATTAGCCGAAAGTGTGTACAAAATGACCGTAGAGCGACAAACCAAACCTCTTAATTGATTTTACTCCTTTAACCTTCCTCTTCCTATTTTATATTTGTATGTCTTGGAAACACAATAAGTTAACTCCTGAAAATTAACTTTTAATTCCAGATAAAAGCGATCATTCTGCCTTATTCTTGGCTTAGTGGCAACATGCGTCGCTGGTGAGCATTAGGACGGAGATCCAATTCGCTGGCGGCTTTATTGTAGACACTGTTTCAAAAAACATGGAGACTTCTATGGCATTTGTGCTGTTCAACATCTTGTCTCGTGAGTCGACTACTGGTGCTGTGTGTAGTTGTGTGGTAGTGCCCCCTATTGACACTGCCCTCCTTCATCAGCATCACGGAGCCAAGTCAGACTTCTGCCTACGGATGCTCCATCACAAGAGAAGCGCTACCTCTCCCTTTCCCCCTTCTATGAGATCACACGGGTTCTTGGACTTTGTCAAGATGTTGCTGTCTACGAAATGGTGCTAGAAAAAAAATTCCAGTAGATAAGATGTTTGTGGCATACAAAGGAAAGATACAAGGCCTATATATAAATAAACAAAAATGGATAAAAGAAGATATAAATTAAAAGAAGAAGACGAAATTTAATCAAGAAAGAGTTAATCGTATTTCTTAACACGAATTATTCTATGCACTGAGTGTTTAAACTCGTAAAATTATTTTTTAATTTGATTGCGAAATATCTTGTTTGGGTCTAAAAAAAGGAATGTCCAATTTTTTAGCTATCTTGATAGACATTTGAAAAGGAAAAATGATTAAAAATTTCACCGCACAAAAATATATATATATATATATATATATTAATTTACAGTAAATTCTTAAGCCAAAAAAAAAAAAAAAGGTTATTAAATAACATAGTATCTGAGATATTCAACACAATAAATAAACATAAAATGACATAGAATAAAAATATTTTATTTTCTTTAAAAAATGGGTTTTTTTTTTTCTTAAATCATTTAGCAATTCAATAATTTTCAATCACAGAAATAAGACAGAGCTTAAAAAATAAAAATATGAAATGTAGAATCTGATAGCCGAGTCACAAGCGCTAGTTTCATGTTCGAGTCCTGGCTGTGTTGTGGATGTTTGTGGTAGTTCGGAATCCACTTTATAACGTAGGCCCTGGTCTGATATAACTGCAGAGTGTTTGACATAGGGCTGACAACCCTACCCCGTAAAAAGAAAAACATGTCCTAACTCGAAATCTGCTATTATGCAGACAGCCTTGTCTCACCATAGGACTGTTGTGCCAATGAAGAAGAAGATTGGTTTGGTTTCTCGCTTTACGACCATCTTGTGCACACTTTAGGCTAAACAGACCAGGCCTTACAGCTTAACGTCGATTTCGAACCACTCACAAACATCCATGCCACCGTCAGGAGTCGAACCTGAACCTGTCGTACCAAAGGCCAATTGGCCCTCAGGTCGCATGAAGAAGAGGATAAATATTAAAATATAAAAAAAATTTAACTTCAGTATTTTTATGAATTCTCACGCGAAATTCAAAAATAATAAAAATAAGTACATTAAAAACTAAATAATCTTAATAGTATGATCTTATATGAATCTTATAATAAATCTTAAATAAATTTGATTTTATGTTTAACTTTGGTTCATTAGTTGGGCATTTCTTAGTCTAAAGCAAACAAGAGTAAAAACATTAAATTTTTTGGCAAAAATCTTCTCTTCTAACTCTGGCAAAGGATGAGTATGATGTGGATCAACAAACAAAAAGTGCTTTTTAAGCAAAAATCGGCGTCGGTTGTTATTAAGAAAGAGGTGAGAGAAGTGAACAGACGAAAAACTTATGCGTGGGAGGAAGAAGCCAGAAGGCACCATCTCACACCAAGATGAATAGGAGGTGCGATAAAAGTGTGCCGGAAGAAAATATCAGCTTCATTACTTCGGGAATTTAAAGGGTTTGCTATGTGGGTTAACCGGAAGAAGATAAACGACTGCAGCACTTTGCATGACGAGGGATATTTATCAGTGTTGGTAGTAAAGGTAGCATGAGTTGCTGACTGGGGATAGAATGCTAATTGCGAAATGTGCTGACCATCTAGGGTGTGAAATGTAGCATAGTGGTTCTCAATCTGCGATATGCGAAAATAATATCAGTAATAGCGGTAAACACATAAATAATAGAAACAGGTTTATGGTTTGTCGCTCTACGGTCAACTTTTTGCACACTTTAACTAATTAGACTGAGACCTATAGTTTAATGTGGATTCCGAACCATTAACAAGTGTATATATCCATATTTATCGATGTTGGTGGTGAAGGTAGCATGAGTTGCTGACTTTTGATGCATTGTTAGTTGCGGAATGTGTTGACTATGTAGGGTGTGAGATTTGGTAACAATGTAGGACAGTAATTCTCAATGTGTGGGGTATGTGTAAACAATATCAGTAATAGTGTAAAATACATGAATAAAGGAAATAGGAGTAAATTGGTAGCTCCTTCCACCACCAATTACAGCTTATGGTTAGGTGTGTAGCCCTCTCTTTTGTTGTTCTTTTTCTGTTCTAGTAATTCTTCTAGAAATATCTTGGACACAGTTAATTATAACAGCAACCATATATTGTGTGTTTATTTCAAAAGCACTGGCGTGGAATCAGAAGGTGTGATTCCACTGGCAACGCGACGCTTTGACGAATCAGACTAGCGTTCGGGAACGATTCGCGATTTCATGGAAGATATTCGATGCGATGTCTTTCGGTATCCAAGTTATTTAATGCTTGTGACCTCTTGCATTTATATTCAATTATTTATTTATTTTAAATTGGTTAAAAGTCAAGACATATTTAATCATAGCAGCAGCCATATATCGCGAGATGATTTCGAGGAATCAGAAGATTAAAGAGCAATTCCATCGAAAAAGTAACGCTTTGACGAAGCAGATTAGCGATGGAGAATGAATGAATCACAACTGTCCATTCTCGATCACTAATCTGATTCGTTAAAGTTGAGACAGAAGATAATCAAATCATATAATGATATTGGACAATCTTGGGCAACATTTGAAATTACAAAATGATTGAAGATTTCACCGTACAAAAAATAGATTAATTTACAGTAGCCAAAAAAGGTTAATAAATATCTTAGTATCTAAAATATTCATCATATTAATTAAGCAAAAGTGACGTAGTATAATAATTTTTATTTCTTTTCTTTGAAAAATATTTTTTCAGTCAATAATTTTCAATTGTAGAAATAAGAAATATCTTTAAAAATAAAAAAGAAATGTAGACTAATATTTAAATAAAATAAATACCATTATTACTTCATTATTTCAATCAATCATTATCACTTCATTATCAAATCATTATCACTTCATCATTATTTTATACGAAATTCAAAAATAATAAAAATAAGTACATTAAAATCTAAATATCTTGAAGAAGTTTGATTTTATGTTTAATATTGGTTCATTAGTTGGGCATTTCTTAGTCTAGATTAAAAAAAAGATTTAGAACATAAATTCTTTGGCAAAAATTTTCTCTTCTAACTCTGGCAAAGGATGAGTATTATGTGCATCAATAAACAAAAAGTGCTTTTTAAGCAAAAATCGGCGTCAGTTGTTATTAAGAAAGAGGTGAGAGAAGTGAACAGACGAAAAACGTATGCGTGGGAGCAAGAAGCCAGGAGGCACCAAGATGAATAGGAGGGCGATAAAAGTGTGCTGGAAGAAAATATTAGCTTCATTACTTGGAGGATTTAACGGGTTTGCTATGTGGGTTAACCGGAAGAAGATAGACGACTGCAGCACTTTGCATGTCAAGGGGTATTTATCAGTGTTGGTGGTAAAGACAGCATGAGCTGCTGACTTGGGATGGAATGCTAGTGCTGACCATGTAAGGTGGGAAATATGGTATTAATGTAGGACAGTAATTCTTAATCTGGGATATGGGGTCTCGGATCTCGCTGCCACAGGTTTCGGGTTCGAATGAGATATGAAGATGCGATTCAGTTCAGATTATTTGATCTCGACTGCTTGAGAAATCTCACTTATATCTTACTAGTATTTATGATGAATCATGTTGTCCTCATATTGGCATAAGGAAATTTATGAATAAAGCTCATCTGTAACATTGTGGTGTGCTGGTAGAAAAATTGAGAAAAAACGTCTGAAAGCTTTTTTTTTTCTCACTTTTTGGAGGGTTTTTTTTTTAATTTGTACTGTAGTTGAAGCTACTTTTACTCACAATTTTTCTACCAGTACACCACAATGTCACAGATGAGCTTTGTTCATAGATTTATCTCATGTCACTAAGCGGGCAACATGATTGATCATAAATACCGGTACAGTAGAAGTGTTCTCCCTCGGTAGAGTGGAAGTATTTTATTAGTTTAGATTAGCATTTTATTAATCTGTATCTGTAACTAATTATCCAAAAATGTGGCTCAATTCAGATTCTCTGATCTCGACTGTCTCTGAACACTTCCATCGTACTGGTATTTATGATCAATCTATAAATAAAGCTGTATCTGAAAGATAGAGAGCTCTCAATTTTTGGTGTTTTTATTTTATTTATGTAGTAATTCAAGCAATTTATTAAGTATTTTATTAGTATTTATTAGTATTTTATTAATCCATAAATATATCTAACTATCTGAAGATGGCTTTCAATTCCGACTATCTGAACTCGATTGTCTGGGAAAACACTTTCGTAGTACAGGTATTTATGATGAATCATGTTGTTCGCTTAGTGGCATAATGAAGTCTATGAACAAAGTTAATCTGCATCATTGTGATGTATTGGTAGAAAAATTAAGAAAAAAAGTCTCTTTCTAAGACATAGAGAGTTTTTTCTCAATTTTTGGAGCTGTTTTTATTTGTACTGTACTTGAAGCTATTTATTAAGTGTTTCATTAATCAATATCTGCATATAATTATCCAAAGGTTTGGCTCAGTTATCTGATCTCGATTGTCTGGGAGAACACTTCCTCGTACTGCTATTTATGATCAATCATGTTGTCCGCTTAGTGGCATAATGAAGTATATGAACAAAGCTAATATATATCATTGGGGTGTACTAGTAGAAAAATTGAGAAAAAGAAGTCTCAGTAAAGTACTCATTATTTTTTGGTTTCTTTTATTTTTTCTGTTATTGAAGTTATTTATTAAGTATGTTATTAGTATTTATTAGTATTTTATTAATCTATTTCTGTATCTAATTAAACAAAGGTTTAACTCAGCTGAGACTATTTGATCTCTCAGTTGAGACTATCTAGGGGTGCTAGAGTAACTTAAAAATAGTTTAAAATAAAATAATTGTGGAAAATTTTTTCATCTAATTTTCCTTCTGGTATTATGGTGTAAAATCTAAATTATTAAAAATTAAAATCATTTTAGAATTAAAGTCGTCCTAAATTACCTTTCTTCTATATTATAAGGCTATATTTGAATCCACCTGTCTTGGCTGCTTACTAGTTTTCAACACGTCGGACTTACTATACAATCATTCACAATTACAACTAACCAGGATTATCTTAATGTTGATTTTGGCTACATATTCCTTGAAAGGATATGCATAGCTATTTACAGTTAGTAAAATAAAGATATAAAAAAGCTTTTGACTAATTATTTCTGAATTTTTTAATTAAATTTTTACCCTTTTTCAAGAACTCTAATATTATACCTTATTAAAATTCTGTTAGTCTTAAATTTATTGCTTTGCATTTTTTTATTAAAAATATTTTATTGAATTTTGAATTTTATATGTAGCATACTCTTTGCAAAACTGTTAAAAACCTCATGTTTGTGATATGCATTAACTACTGTGTATTCATTACAGAAAGTTAAATAAAATAAATCCAAACACATTATACAGAATATATTTTATTAAACTTTATAATACAATACATATGGAAAACACAAACAATAGAGAAATATCTTTGCATAATTATATCACATTATGTACAATACATCTTGTAATGCCTTTTGAAAGACAACACGTAATACAAAATTTTCTGATACATTACAAATAACATCGGTTACCTTGATATTATGAGTTCATAATTTTTCAATTTCTTACCATTTTGTTGAAAGACTTGAATGCTTTAACAATACTCTTATACTTTAAAAAAAGAAACTTAATTGTTTTTCTAAAAGAAATTAAGATGCATTTAGAATAATTCTTGGATTAATTTCCTCAGAAAAAAGAATGTATCAAATATATATCAGAATTATATCTGAAAACAGGTATGATGTTTGATTTTTTGATGGATAAAACGGGTTATATTCAATTTTGGAATGGTAAGTAATAGAAGTAATTTTGACGTAGGATGTAATCAGTCGATTTTAAAGTTGACCTAAATAACATGTTGCATACAGCTTTAAATAACAAAATCCATTACTAAAACGTTGAATCTTCTGTTTTTCATTGTTATTTATTGTAATTTTATATACAATCATGTTTTATAAGGTCCTTATGAAACAATGTCCTTAAATATACATCATGGTATCTTCTTTTTTTCAAGAAAAGTGGCACTTATACGGTTTATACTTTTTCTTCATTTGGTTTCACAACTTTTCCTACTTTTTACTTTCGGCTTCCAATCCCTCCCCATCTTTCTTTGGCAAATATTCCTCCTTGTTTTCAGATGCTGAATGTTGGGTGAAGATGATCCTGCTGACACCATTTCCATGTTTTTGTACCATCTCCCTGGACCCTTTGGATTTGACGAATTCTTTTGGATCGCCCACGCTACTGCGGAATATCAGTTCATCCATAGAAGGATCGTATTCTTCGAATTGGCCAATCTCTGGTCTTTTAGGCTTGGTGGGCTTGTCCAAGTTCCTCAAGAACTTGGGATCAGAATCGACGAGTTGGCTGAAAGACTGGGGAGCTTCCTGTGGTGCCTCGAAAAGTTGGGGACGTCTAGGTTTGTAAGAATCTTCTTCGACTTCTTTTTTGGGTTCCTGACTTCTCTCTTCGAACTGCTCCCTCTGATCGAATGGTTCTTCCTCATCTGATGATGAACCACCTTCAGCAACCTGAGTACCATCAGCTACAAACAGGTTAGGATTCACATGGGATGCAACGATAATCTTGGCTTTGTTAGATATTCCATATTTTTGGAAAAATTCTTCGTCCAGCTCAAGAGGTTCGTGGTTTCCGTAGTGGTCTGCATATCCAATGACTTTGCCTTTTGGTGGAGAAGAATCATCATCCCCTACATCACCCTCGTGGTCCTCATAAGGTTGTTGGGGTTTTTCGAAGGGCTCGGGTTCGTAACCTCGTTCTCCGCTTTCAGGCCCTTCCGCGTAAGGTTGTTCTGCACTAAGTGGATTTATGTTGAAATTGTCATTTCCAAATCTGGCTGGGTATTCTGAGTTGAAAGGTTTATAGGGTGCTTCATATCCAGGATCTCTACCTTGCATACCTAATTCTCTAGAAAGAAGAGGATTGATCATTTTCTGAGGTGCTTCATAAATACGTGCCTCGGGTTTGGGTGATTTAGCAGGTACAGCTGTTTTAGAAGGAGCCCCATCGCCCATGTTGTAACTACTTTCTGAGTAAGACACGGATGGTTGTAACTGCAATTGCTGTGGGCCAGTTTCTTTCCTAGCTAATTCTTGGAGTTCGACAGCAGGTACTGGGCTTGGTGATCTCCCTTCTCCAGTTGAGGGTCGATAACGCTGAGGAGAGGAACGAGCAAGTCTTGATGAAGACCTTTGTGTTCTAGGATGACCTTCGCTACTTTGTCCATGGGAATAGGGAGCACTTTCATAAGCATATTCTGGTCTTTTACCTCTTGAGGACCTGGGGGCTTGGCTATTTCTTTTGTATGAAACATCTCTTGGACCACTTTGTGGAGTATAGCCATCGTATTGCCTTTCGTTTGTTGGTCTAGCAGGTGCCATAGGAGCACTTTCTTGATATTGTTGTCTCTCATCGTGGGGTCTAGGAGAATTATAATTGGGAGCTTTATGGTACCTATTTTCTCCTCGGTGGGGTGCTGGTGGCTCTGGAGCATAAGACTCTTCATTATAATAACCACTTGGTTGTCCTCTAGGTCCCTCATTTGGGCTGTATTTTTGAGGAGGACCACTGTGTTGTCTCTCCCTTTGAGGAGGTTGGCTGTATCCATCATCGGGATAGCTTGCAGCAGGAGGCGCTTTAGATTTTCTGTAGTTACCACGTTCATATTCTGGTTCTGGTTGTTCAGAGTAATGTTGTTCGGGTTTGCGATTTACTGGAGCTTCTGTATTAGAGTGGTACCTGCTAGGTGCTTGAGAATGAGGTCCATCATAATACTGATCTCTTTCGGGACTGCCTTGATAAGGGGGTTCCTGTTCTGAGTAAGAATCTGGACTATGGCTGGGTCTTGCCTTGCTCTTTTTTCTCGATCCTTGACCACGTCCTCTGCTGTAGCCTTGTTGGGGTAGTTTTCTATTATCGAATACAACGACTTTACCTCTTTTATTTTTGGGTTCCACAGTTTTAGAAGAGGATGAACTTTTCGACGTTGTGTAACTTTTACCTGATGAAGATTCAGAATTTGTGTTTGAATCATGTTCCGCAGCATAGCTCTTTGAACTTGATGGATAGCTTCGGCTGTATGCAGGGGAATCTTCGTAACTATCTTCTTGTCGGTAGCTGTCTGGGTTTCTGTATTCTGGAGGACCAGGAGGCACGCGTCCATGATTGTAGGGAGCACTTTCATCTGTGGCATACCCTTGATCATTGCTGGCGGATACAGCATGTCTATGTTTTTTACAGTCGCCACCCTCATGATGAAGTGGTGCTGGTTCATACCTTCTTGAAGCAGGACTATTTCCTTGTTTTGGCATAGCGTTTCTTCCCACGACTCCCGCTTGTGGAACAGAAACTTTTTCATAAACGTTTAAAGGAGATTCACCTGCAGCGTTAATAGGGTTCTGAACTCCTCCAGGATGCATCAAAGGTAGGAGGACTTGGTCCCCTACGTAATATTGACCTCCTTGAAATCCACTGTTGGAAAATAAGGCGGCTTCTTCAGAACTAGAAGCTCTCTGATTGTATTCTGGTGTAGAGGAAATTGGATTGTGAATAGTGCTGGAAGTATCCAATTGATCCTTGTCAGAGGTTCGCAAAAGATCTCCGATATAGAATTCAGATACTTTCGATGCCTTTGGTAAAGGTTTGCTGTCCAGTTTGGCTTCTACGTTAGTGGATGGCTGAGCTTCAATATCAGGGACATCGTTGGCAGTAATTTTATCAGAAGGTTCTTCCCCTTTGATGTCTGCTTTAGAAGAGCTGATTAAAAATAGCAGGAGTAAACCTCCGACTTTGAATAGAGCCATATTCTGAAAAGTAAATTAAAGAAAATTGCATAAATAACAAAATAACATTTTGTTAGCATAACTTTTATAAAAACTTATTTGAAATAATATTAATAAATTAAATAATCGAAATTAAGAAACATGCTCTTTATGGATAAATGTGAAATTAATTAAAATGTATTGCAAATGTATTCCATGTCATTTTTTAAATTATATTCTTAAAACAATGAACATTTTGAATAATTATAAAACCTCTGAAGATATTCAAATTTAATTAGCATATTTAGATTCTATGGTGGTATTTAAATTTCAGGTAAAAACATTTTTTCTGACGAATATCATGGGTGCAGGTATTAAGCTCTTCGTAGGCATCTACTATTTTTCAACGCCGAACATTTCGATTTGATGTCCTTTGCTCCTAAAATGGTAATCATGTAACAGATTCAACATCATCCAGGTTGCTCCATGAGGTAGTTGCCAGTGGCACCACTGTAGTCATAGTTTGCTATTACAAACTGAAATGAACATTCCCTGTAGTAGTATATGGACTGGGATTACATTTTCTCCCCATTTCATTTCCTTTAGCTCTTTTAACTAACTGTAAGACTTTCCGGCCTCTGAATTTAACATGCCCATTCCTTCACACTCCTACTATTATACCATCATCATATTACTGTTCAAAAGTTGAGATACCCCTTTACAGTGCTACCGCCTCATATGAGTAAAATTAAGCCACTGAATTTTAAACGAACACTTTAACGAACCAAAAACGGGATTGGAAAGTTTTCATGTTCCCACCCGATTGGAGTTTTACAAAAGGACATTCCAACTAACAGGCTTATCTTACCAATACCTTATATAAGACACTGAAATTTACTTTTCGATATCACTTACACAGTTCGAATCAAGCTATCGTAAATAGAAAGCATAACATTTTACGCATCAAGCCACTTTGAACTATTAAGCCAGTATATAAAAATAGAGGTATTTTATTTATAGCCGTAATTCCTTAAAGTATAAATATGATACCATAATCATTGCTTTGGAAAATAGACACATGGTTAAAAACCATTATCACCAAACCCAAGCACCACACCCAGGGATGCAATATTTAGCACCATACCTATAGTATGTAGTACCATACCCAGCTATGCAGGCACCATACCCAAGTGCACCGAAATTTATAATGTTTTGGAAAATAGACACACTTTCTTCATACGTTAAAATGGCACGGTTAAAAACCAATGTCACCAAATCCAAGCACCATATCCAGGTACACCAGAATTCCATATTCAGCCAAATCCAGGTCCAGCCAACAATTCTCAGTGGCAACTTATTAAAAAATTGATCCATTTTTTGGATTGCCATATCCAACGTGTTGTACATCCAGCGTTTTGTGTTAGGTTCCTAATTAAATTGTGTATTTTCTTTTGTAAAACTTAATCCTCTTTAAAATAACTAATGAATTTCATGTTATTATGGCAATCTTTTTAATATTTTATATAACATGAAGACATCGCGTGTAAATTGCTTGATTTCAAAAAAAAAAATATTGGATTAAAAAAGTTTATGCAAATGAGGAAAGTCCAAAATCCACTGATCGCTTCAGTAAGTTCACTTTCAATTACAGAATACGAGATTAAAAAAGAAGAAAAAATGGTTACAAAGTTTCATCTCTGTATATGGTTCAGTGAATGTTCAGTCGCAAAGATAAAAAAAAATGGAAATTCTCTAAAGGAAATTATTGAATTGTTACAAAAGAGCATGATTAACACTTTTTTTATATATTAGAAAGAGAATATGGAATAATAAAAATATTTTCGAAATATATGTTTACTTTTTATTAATAATAGTAAAAGTACTGTTTGTTTAATTTTTAAATAACCAAGTAAAGATTTTTCTCTGAAATTCAAAAAATTAATTAGCAATATTAATTAATTAATAAAAAAATTAATTGTCAGTATTAATTAATTAATAAAAATTAATTGATTAATTAATAAATTAAAAATTAATTAATTGATTATTAATTAATTAATTAATAATAAGATTTTTAATTTCTTTATACATTCGTCAAAGATACTTTATTCATTTTCAATTTTTTTACTAGTAAACATCAGAGAAGATTAAATTTACCAGATCTTAAAATTGTAGATAAACCTTATGTAATTATTTTTCTATATTGCGTAACATTACTATTTTAATGATAATTTTTATGTAATTAATAATATTACTATGAAATTGAAAAAAAATAATAAAATGTGAATAGAATTTGAATTTCTTTGTACACTCGACAAAGATATTTTATTCATTTTCAATTTTTTTTTACTAGTAAATATCAGAAAAGATTAAATTTAACATTAAAAATTACAATTGTACTCTATGTAATTACTTTTCTATATTGCATAGCTTTATCATGTAAATTGAATATCATGCTTTAATATTAATTTGCCTGTGAATAATAGAAGGCATAGTTAAATATTTTTTATTTTTAAATTTTAAAACATGAAAATAATATTATTTTATTTTTAATTTTTTTTAAATGTTAAAACATGACACAATAATATTTATTATTTTATAAGTTCAGAATAATAATATTAAATGAAATTGCTTGATTTTTGAAATTATAAATGAATAAATAAATAAAATATAATCAGCCTTGAATTTGATTAAAAACCTAAATTCCTTTCCCATATTTTTTTTTCATAAAAACCTAAATTCTAAATTCCTTTCACAATTTTTAATATACATAACCTTATTATTTTTCTTATTATTACGAAATTGTTTACGAATCTAATTTAATGAGAAATTCTTTTATAAAAAGGCTTGCTAAATAAATATGTCTAATCCCTGTTTGTTTACTCAAACAATTTGTTTGATGATTCATGTGATATCTTGAAACTGTAGATAAAAGACTTTTAAAAAAATAAAAAAATATATTTTTAATAAGTTCTAAGAGAAATAGCGTAATTATATTTTACACAAGAATTGTAAAAAAAGTAAGGAAATGTATGGAAAGAATGTAAGGAAACCTAATTAAATTTTTACAACATTTGAAGGAATGTGTTTACAAAACCTTAAATTAACTAAATCTATTTCCTTCGGTCATTATTTTGTGTATTTTTGTGCTCTTTTTTGTTGAAACACTTCCAAAGCAAACGATTTCCTGCTCTATTTAAATCGAACGCAATCATTTAACAATGCCAAACGATTTTTGTTGGACGAAACGATACTTTAAATTTATTTTTCTTTCTATTTTATTACAACTGTAATTTTCTTTTTCACTAATAACTCAAGTTTAAACAATTCATTTTCCGTGAAATCAGGCATAAAATGTTTATCTAGACAGAAGGAAATAAATTTGCATTTAATGCATTTCACTAAATGGTACTTCCTCTAAATTTGTAGCTTTTAATAGATATTTATATATTTTTGTACCGTTTATTGCTGTCTGCTAAATATAACTATGTATAACTTTAGGAAAAATGGTAATTCTATTTAATAAGATTTCTTTATGATAAAGATTTCAGAAAATTCATGTGAACTGTGTGATATAAGGAGGAAATAAATATTACAAAAATTTCAAAATATTTTGATCCAAAAATAATAAAAAGATGATTATTCGTACGTGTATGTTTAATTTTCATTGGGTTTATTTTTATCCACCATATATGACCTGAGGGCCGAGTGACTAGCTCTCTGGCGCTCGGAGTAATAACACTAAAATTGAAATATAAAATATATATAAACATAAACGGAATAAAAAAATGAAATCATTAAAAAATATTTATTTTACTAGTGCGATATTTGTTTCTTCTCTCTGTCACTTAGCTTTTGCAAATCAATCTCAATTTGGGTATTTGTTATGTTTGAGCGTGTTTTGTGTTGGGTCAATTTCATTTTTGAAAAAAAAAACGATTCGCAGGTGTAAGTTGAACCAAAAACCTAAGAGGTCTGGTTTGCTCTGCTATCGACAATCAACTGTGCCTATCTAGGGACGGTCACTGCTTCACTAAGGTCACTTAAAGTGAAACATAGAAACTGTTATATTAGATGTTCCAAGATAAGCGCTTATTTTGAGTTCCCAGAATATAATTTAATTATTCTGTGAACTCATAAATGTAAAACAGGTCATATATGTCAAATATTCGCAAGAATATTATTTTAAAATCAAAGTTAATTTTTACTCATAATTTTAACAGTTATTTTTTGAATATATGGATGCAAAAATAATGCATTTTTTAATACGTTGCTTTTCACTACTTTGGCCATTATAAATTAAATATATTTTGTAAAAGTATGATAAATCTCACAGGCCGGAAAAATATTCAAGGCGGGCCACGGATTGGCCACCCCTGCGTTAGATGGTTAATACATTAAATATTTTCGATTTTTAATTTCCATAGGTATTTATTATAATATCATAATATAATTTAAATAATAATTTTTTTTCAGTTTAAGAAACACATTCCAAACTATACCATTTAATAATAAATTAATTAAACAAAAAATAGCTTATATATGAATGCAAAGGGATTAATTAGATTAATTTATCCAAACCTTCTTTATCTCTTTACGAACAAAAGCCTTATCTATCTCTTTTGAAATTCTGTTTAAAATTTATACATTAAAAACCTAAAAAACAACGATTTGAAAAATGTGGGAAAATATTTGTATTTAAAAAATTTTTTTTGTAAATCTTCTTAAAAAGTTTGTTCTTCTTCTAAAACCAGAATTTTCTTTTGTTTATTAAAAAATTTTATTTTCAAAACTATAATTTGCTTTAGAAAAGTAAATTTAAATTATTATACATTCACATAAAAAATATTTATTTATAAAAAAAAACATGATCTCTTTATGTACAAAAATATTGTTTATCTCTTTTAAAATTCTTTTTAAAATTTATTTATTAAAAAATCTAAAAAACAACGATGTGAATAATATTAGAAAATATTATTATTTAGAAATTTTGTTTCTTACTCTTCTGCCTTAGAAAAGTAAAATTATTAAGAAAATTTAAATTTAATTTTTTTTTAAATTTCTAATACGAAAAGTATTTATTAAAGAAATAATCATTATCTCAAAAGGTATAAATTTAATTCCTTTTAAAATCGATTCACACAAAAAATATTCCAATTTATTATCCCTATAGTTAACTTCGAATCAATTTATATTACGTCTGTTAATTTGCTTAAATAAAACAAGGAAACAAAGAAATTTAGTGACAATTTTTATTTAAAATACTTCCATTAAAACAATTTACAAAATTTAGTTCCTGTCATAAAAAAAAATATCAACATCACTTTCATTTTGAAAAGGAAGGAAATAAACAATTTCCCTAAACACGAAAAACGATTTAGAAATATCCCTAAAGGGAAAATGTTCACGAATCATTTACACAAATAATCTGTGGCAACTGTCAAGAACTCGGATGTTTTCCTTTAAACGAGCGATGATTGTTATTCTAAATTCCAAAATATTTATATAAGCGAGATTGGTGACCTAGATTACATTTTTTTACAGTTCTGTAATAGTAGAAAAAGTGTTTTGCTTTTTCTACTTCATTTTGTGAAAATGTAAAACGGAAAAGAATATCGCTTGAATTCATTTTATGATGTATCCGGTCACTGTCCTTCATGGTTAACTGAATTTCGAAAACAAAAACTTGCGTAATCTGTCATTGTTTCAATGACATCGCAAATGAATTATTTAGTTGTAATTTTTTCGCAATTATTGTTGCTTCCGAAAGAAAATTAAACATCATTTAGATTATTCGAGGTTTACTTTTTCCAACTGTTGTTGAAAGAAAACATAAACGAAATTGATGAAATCAGACTGATTGTTTACGGTTTATTTCATTTCTAGTTATGTAATGCATTCCTTTGAGTGACTCAAGAAATTATTTCAGAAATTTTAAATGAATTTTTGGTTTATTATTTACTTCCATTGCTTTAAATTTTTTTTTCTGGAAATCGAGTTTGTCTTATTGTAAAAAAGAAGAAATATTTTTAAAGTTGAAGGTAAATTTTACAACTACACGAAAAATTATTTAAATAAATAAACTACAATATGCTGTGGTCATCATGTTAAATAAAAAACTAAATGAAATAAAATTATTTTTTTAGGATTTTAGTAATCCTCCATTTATACTTAAATACATACACATGGTGAATTATTTAAATAAATAACCAACAATATGCTGAGATCAGCATGCTAAATGAATAATTAAATGAAATAAAACTTGTTTTTTAGGATTTTAGTAATCCTCCATTTATACTTAAAAACATACACATGAGGAATTATGTAACTAAATTAACTACAATATGCTGAGATCATTATGCTAAATAAATAATAAAATAAAATAAAATTCAGTTTTTCTTAGGATTTTAGTAATTTTTCCTTTATACTTAGAAACATACACATCAGGAATTATTTAAATAAATAAACTGAAATATGTTGAGGTCATCACGATAAATAAATAATTAAATGACGTAAAATTGTTATTTTTAGGATCTTACACACTTTTTTTAGACAGGTAATCGTTTTATGTATTGCGAAGAACTGAACCATCTGCTGTTATTTATAAATCTTCAGATGTATGCTAAGACAGAGAATCGTTTTGTGTATTGGCAGAAGCCAAAGGATACCATATCAAAGTTTATTAATTTTTGTAGCTGCATAAAGACATTTTATTTTTTTATTATTATTTTTTTTTTTTTTTTTTACATTGAAAATGAACTCTTACATAAACGAAAACAAAAATTTATTTAATTAAATAAATCAAATTTTATAGCGTGTCCTGCAACAATATACATAATATTTAAAATTATTTTTAGGACACTGTTAACCAATGATCACAAAAATCCAAAAAATATTTTTAGAGCGTATTAATGATTATTTAAATAAAATTTAAATAAGGGAAATAAAACAATAAATAATAATCCATGCACGGAATGAATGTAAATAATTAAATAAATGTTATTTTGCAACAAGCGAATATTTTATAGATATAAAAATATTTTTGAAAAACATTTAAAAAATAAAAGTATAATAAATAATAACAAAATGTTTTAAAAATTATAATTTAAAATATAAAAGTGACAACATTAAAACAAATTAAGGAAAATTATATTACATCAAAATTTAAAAAAGGATTCAGCGTAAATTAAACGTATTTACGTTTTAAATTCGTTAAAATACTTTAAATTAATTTCTTATTACTATAACATTACTTAATACTAAAAAAATAGATGTTTGTTAGTATTTGAATAATAATTGGAACCATGAAATTATTTCTCAAAAATTTATATCATCAAAGTAAGTAACAGCATTTATTTTTTATTTTATAAACCTAATTTCACAAATTAATGATTGATTTGAAATATTTTTTGAGTTTCCTCAATTAAGTAATTTATTATATATTTCCTGAAAACTTTGACGATTATTAAATAATCTTACCATAAAACAAAAATGAAATAGGAAATATAATAACAATAGATTGTTACATTTATATCACTGAAACTTCTAATATCTAGGCCTTTGACTTAGAATAAGGAAAAACGGTTGTTTAAAAATAAATCGACCATCACGCCCATTTTATTGATAATTATATTCTAATAGAGAAAGAATTGTGATAGATTTGGGTCTTTGTAAGTTTTATTTAAAAAGAATTCACTGTTGAAAATGATACAGAATGTTTTAGGCTATTTAAAGTAATAGTTATGTATATAAATTTAAAAAATATTTTCTTATTAACCTAATAGTTATCCATACACTTCCTTATAAAATAAAAAGACCCTATTTTCTTCAATTCATGATTGACTGATGTACTTGCTAAATCATTTATTAAATAAATACCTTTTTATATAGAGATAGATAGTTAGAGAGAGAGAGGATTGAATTATGTTTTTAATAAGTCCTTTGTCCTCTCACTTTTATATTATATTTTTTTCCTTTTTACTATATTTAGATTTCCTATGATTTTTTTTGTCTCGCTCCCTCTATCTATACATATATATTTATAAAGAACACAACTCATCAACACAAAAACCAAATGAGAACTGACAAGGAAATGAACTAGAAACAAAACCATTTTGTACAATGAAAGCCACAGCAGCATCAATTACAAGCAAAAATTGTATTATAAAACCATCATAACTTTCTCAATATAAAAATCTTGAAGTGACTCCAATTCACACCTATCAATAAATAAAATAATAATTATGTTCAAGATCCAATGTGAGCATGAACTGTAGCAACGAAACTGAAAATCATTTCACAAACACAAGCCTACAAAAATGATCAAAAAAGGATCTGACAAAAGGATGATCAGCTAGAACAGAATTAGAAAATCCAAAAAGAACACAAATTTTTATACAATAACAGGGTATGAAACATATTGTCCCTGAAATCAATAAAAATCAAATGAAATTAGTAACTCCAAACAGAACTACTTATAAAATCTCAAATTAATAAAACCAAATAATAAAAGGAACATAAAACCAAAAGAAATTAATTATAACTTCTTGATGATGGCTTTATCAGTAAATACGTATCTTAGGATGTTATATACCATGTTATTTTTGCTGATTAGATGGCTGAATTCTTGTCCAAAACCAAGTTACAGGCAATATATATGAAAAATGTCGAAAAATAATTGAAATTAATTCAATTAAAAAAACTATATTCGATAAATTAAAAAAACTGTTTTTATGAAGGATCTAGTAAGAAAAATTAAATAAAATATTCAATCCAATTAAAATTATTTATTATAGTAAGTATCGAAATTTATAACAAATTTAGAATTTTGTAAAAATAATAAATAATTAACTGAATAAAATAGTGAAATTAGTAAAAGAACCATTGTAATATATAATAATTTTTTTTTTTACTAAATAGTATTTTCAAAGTATTGAAATATTTTAGAAAAACCTTTAGAAAAATTCAAACATTCAATTGAAATATATTTTAAATTAAAACTTTACTAAATATTATGGAATTATTTCGTTATATTAGACATTTCCTTTTTTTAATAATAATTAACATAATTCAAATTACTAAACGACATAAATAACATAGTTAATACTTAAAATAATTAATTTTAACTTTTTTCATTAACTAATTACTTGAAAACATTTCATCAATTTTAATTATTTTATTTTCAATCGAAAAAATTATCTCCTCTATAACAAAATATAAAGTTTATAAACTTTAAGTTTTTTATATATTTTTTAATAGTTTCTGATTTAAAAGAAACAATTTCATTTTTATAGTATTTATTATTTTAGTGATACATTTTATTGCAATACATTTAATAATATTCTGCAATCTACTGCAATACATTTAATAATTTTATTGCAATGTATTTAAAAATAATATAATTTTTTAATTTACTTATTACAAACAGAAAATCTCAAAATTATGAGGAAAAACATTTAGATGAATAATAGAGATAATAGAGTTAATAATAACAATATAATAGAGAGTAATAATAGAGTAATAGAGTTAATAATAGAGTAATTAATAATAGATTATTATAGAGTAAAATGAATAATTTTACATAATAATCTTTAAAATAAATAATCTTACACGTTATCTTTAAAACGCATTTCAGTCAAATTTAAATATACTATATCTGAGCTATGAAAAATATTTAATTCATTTGAATAAATACAGTATATATTACAAAGTTAAATATTCATCTAATACGAGAATTTTTGTGGGAAATCTTCTACGAAAAATATAAATGAAATCTCCCCTTTCAAATAATTGAAAACTGAAATAATGTAATAATAATAGAGTAAAAGTTGTAATCTTACATATTATAAATAAGTTCAGTCAAGTTTAATTATAATATATCTGAGCTATAAAAAATATTTAATTCCTTTAAATACTAGAATATACCAAGAATATATAGACTGCAAAGTTAAATTTTCATCTATTATGAGAATTGTATTGGAAAATCTTCCACAAAAACTATAAAAGAAATCATACCTCTCAAATAATTGAAAACTGGAATCTTTAATTCATTTAAATAAATAAAGGTCGTTACAGAGAATAGATTACAAAGTTAAATTTTTTAATTTTTTATAGTTAAATTTTCATCTAATACGAAAATCGTATCGGAAAATCTTCCACAAAAAATATAAAAGAAATCATAGAGCTCAAATAATTGAAAACTGAAATCTTTAATTCATTTAAATAAATACACTAATACAGTAGTAAAGAATACAGGATTACAAAGTTAAATTTTTGTCTGATAAGAGAATTGTAATGGAAAATCTTCCACAAAAAAATATAAAAGAAATCATAACGCTCAAATAATTGAAAACGGGAATCATTAATTCATTTAAATAAATACTGAAATCACTAATTCATTTAAATAAATTTTGGAATCTTTAATTCATTAAAATAAATACTGAAATCATTAATTCATTTAAATAAATGCAATAATAACAGAGAATAGATTTCTAAGTTAAATTTTCTTCTATTACTGGAATTGCATTGGAAAATCTTCCACAAAAAATATAAAAGAAATCATACCGCTCAAATAACGGAAAACTGGAATCTTTAATTCATTTAAATAAATACTAGAATCTTTATTTCATTAAAATAAATACTGGAATCTTTAATTCATTTAAATAAATACAGTAGTAAAGAATACATGATTTCAAAGTTAAATTTTCGTCTAATACGAGCATTTTAATGGAAAATCTTCCACAAAAAAAAATATAAAAGGAATCATACCGCTCAAATAAATGCACAAACTGGAATCTTTAGGGACGAAAGTGAGACCTTAGCACGCCGAGTTGACATGCATCGTTTGTTAGCAGCATCGGCAACCAGGTTGCTTTTTAAACACGGAAAGCTCTTTTTTTCTGTCCCAGAATCCCCCGCGAGAACCGGTGCAAGACAGAAACCAGCACTAATGACCACCGAAAAGCCCTTCTTGCACAAAACAACAATAGCACCTCGCCGCTATGCTAGTTGGAAGGAAGCGTCGATTTTTTAGATTCGAGGAAATACCATGCCGTATAAGGTTTGAGTAGTTCACTGCCATTTGCATGGCAATTTAATCGTTTCGAAAAACAGGAGGTATTTAGTTTTTGCAAACATGTAATCTTTTCGCCATTTCTGTCGGAAAGCAAAATTTTATGGGAGAGAGGTTTTTTTAAGGCTAAAGAATACAGTTAGTTTGTTCTTTACCTATCCATTGATTTATCATCTCACTATGTCAATTGTTTGAAACAACTTTTTACATAAAATTTTGACATTTAGATGATAAAGTGATCGTTTGAAAAATAGGAGGTATTTAGTTTTTGCAAACATGTAATATTTTTGCAATTTTTGCCAGAAAGCAAAATTTTATGGAAGAGGAATTTTTTAATTTTTTGGGGTTTCATGTACATTTAAAGCTCCTTAAAGAACACGTGTATTAGTTTGTGCCTTACCTATCGATTGATATCATTTTCATGTACTTTTATCACAATACGTCAATTGTACGAGGTAACTTTTCGCATAAAATTTTGACATTTAGACGAAAAAGATGATTTAGAGGATTGTTTAAAAAATAGGTATTTAATTATTGCACCATGTAATCTTTTCGCGATTTCTGTCAAAAAGCAAAATTTTATGGGAGATTGATTTTTTTAAGGCTCCTTAAAGAATTCCATTGATTTCATATTCATGTACATTTATCTCAATATGTCAATTGTTTGAGATAATTTTTCACATAAAATTTTGACATTTAAATGAAAAAGATATATGATTGTAACACGTAATCTTTGCAACATGTAATCTTTTCAAGATTTCGGTTAGAAAGCAAATTTTATTGGAGAGGTATTTTTTTAAGGCTCCTTAAAGAATTCCATTGATCTCATATTCATGTATATTTATCTCAATATGTCAATTGTTAGAGATAAATTTTCACTTAAAAGTTTGACATTTAGATGAAAAAGATGATTTAGATAGATCGTTTGTAAAATAGGAGGTATTTAGTTTCTCCAACATGTAATCTTTCCGTTATTTCTGTTAGAAAGCAAAATTTTATGAGAGAGGGATTTTTTTAAGGCTCCTTAAAGATTGCATGTATTAATTTGTGCTTTACCAATCCATTGATTTCAGTTTCATGTACATTTATTTCAACATGTCAATTGTTTGAGATAACTTTTCACATAAAATTTTGACATTTAGGTGAAAAAGATGATAAGATGATTTAGAATATCGTTTGAAAATTAGAAGGTATTTAGTTTTTGCAAACATGTAATCTTTTCGCGATTTCTGTCAGATCTGTACCTATTCATTGATTTCATTTTCATGTACATTTATTTCAATATATCAATTGTTTGAGATACTACTGTGCCCAAAAAGTATGACCAATTTTTTTTTTCAAAAACGCTTTATTTATTCTTTCAAATTTATTTCATCGCCTTCAAAGTAATCCCCTCCGGACACAATGCACTTATGCCAACGTTTTTTCCAATCCTCAATGCATGGTAAAAAGCCATCGGCAGGGATGGGCTTCAAGGTGCGTGGCGATTCACGTTGGAGTCACCCCGGAGTGTTCTTTTGAGCTTAGGGATTAAACAGAATTCGCACGGTGAGAATACGGTGGTTGTGGAACGATATGGGTTTCATTTTCGGCGAAAAAGTCACGAAGAATCAATGCAGTGTGAGCTGGCGCTTTCAGTGTTTTCGGTACCAATCGAGATTTGACGCGTCTGAGGCCCAAAATGGAACTGACCGTTCCTTTCCAAATTCCAACATCATCAGCATGGTTATGGTACTAATCGACGGTTTGCAAGCACCAAATCTTTAATTTTTTAGACATGAGCTTCGTTGGTTGAGGTTGAGGGCCGACCAGGGTTCTTCTTCTTCAACGCATTCTCTGCTTTTTTTTTTTAACTGTTCATACCACTTCTACACATTTCTTTCCGATATAGGAATGCTCACCGAATGCCTTCTGCAGCATTCTATACATTTCCGTAAACAAAATGTAATGCAAGTTCTTTGCTCGATTCATTCAGACATTTCAAAACTCGCCGGAATCAGTTTTAGCGTCTCACAAAGCCAAGCGTTACTCAAACACTAATGAATATCTTGACATCAAATTTCACACAGATGTCAAGGACAGTGCCAGTAACCTAAAAAAGAAAACAAAATGGAAATACCCTAAGTCCCAGGAATTTTAAATTAAAAATTGGTCTTACTTTTTGGACACAGTAATAACTTTTCACATAAAATGTTAACATTTACATGAAAAAGACGATAAGAACATTTTGAACAGGGGTGACCAACCCAAATTATCTTGCAGGCGACTTTGGAAATGCATCCTAACTCCGCGGGCCGCATATAAAACTATATAGTTCCATATTAGATTTAGACCCACTATAGATATTTTTTGGAGTGAAAAATTGAAACATAATGAGTTGTTATTATTCTTACATGTAAACATAGATAATATAATACTAACGATTCTAAACTCCCACTGTAAAGAAATATACTTATAATACTAAAAATGAAATATATAAATATAAACGAAATTAAAAAAATGAAATCATTAAAAAATATTTGACTAGTGCGATATTTGTTTCTCCACACTTTCAAACGATGTGACTTTACGATGTGCAAATACCCAAATCGATCTCAATTTGGGTATTTGCACATCGTAATGGGTGTTGCATGTTAGCGTTCGTTATGTTTGAGAGGGTTTTGTATTGGTTCAATTTCATTTTAGAAAAAGACGATTTGCAGTTGTAAGAAAATCAAACGCGCTAACAACTTTTTGGGCCAGATTTCTCAAATTGGATCATATGGATGCACAAATAATGAATTTTTTAATTCATTGGTTTTCCCTACTTTGGCTATTATAAAATAAATATATTTTGTAATAGTGTGATAAATCTCACCTGCCGAAAAAATGTTCAAAGCGGGGGCGGGTTGACCACCCCTGTTTTAGATGATCATTTGAAAAATAGGAGGTATTCTTGCAACATGTAATCTTTTCGCGATTTCTGTCAGAAAGCAAAATTTATGGGAGAGGGATTTTAAGGCTCCTTAAACAATGGGTCAAGGCCGTCTGCCCACTGGCAGATTTTGAGACGTTTTCATTTTAAGGGGTAGGAAGACCAAGAGTCATATTAGACTGGGACCTAAAATGGTTTTCGAACCATTATAACATCCATGGCACCACCGGGAATCAAACCAGATACCTGTGGCACCGAGCGCCCCAGAACTTAAATATAAACTTGAGGAATATAAGAGTTGTTTTTTATTTATTAGAGGGTTTTCTTTATAAACATTTAACGAATATCCATCTGAAGAATTTACACTGAATTAATCATTTCAGAACAGACTTTGAGGATAGCTGATATCGCATTTGCCTGTTGTAATGGAAAAAAAATCAGAACATTCAAATTAAGCACCAGTGGCGTAACTATACCATCTGAGGCAAGTGCCAAATTTTTTGATACAAAAAGGCAGCCCTCAATGCAAAATATCCTCATTGTTTTTTCATTTTAATAAAGCATTATCTTAAAGTGGCCTTTAGGTTTGCCAATTGTCCAATTGATTGCCAATTGTCCAATTTGATCACAAACCGTTTCGCTTGATCATTTAGTACTTTAAAATGATCCTTATCCGTAATGTATAATGAAGATATAATTTTTTCCAAGTCAACTTCAATCACTTCACTTTGATTTTTATTCTGTACAGGGTTGCGGTGGCTCTGAATCAGTGTTGCCGGGACTGCAATCACTTTCTGTTCTAATAATTTCTTCATTTCCACCACACTCTTCGTTTATTTCTTCCTCACTCTTAAAATAATGACTTATTTTAGGTAACTTCTTATTTTTTTCTTCAAACTCCATCTTTCTTTTTCATTTTTTCATCCCACTAAGATATTTTCTATTACTAGACATGTTATTATCTAATTTTCACAATCAACTAATTAACTTTACGACTGATCGCGGATTCACTAAAATTAAAAGCAAAAATATATCGGCGCATGGAAAATCCGCGAAACAAGGGACTTCCCCGCTTTCTGGAAGTCTGTGACTTGTCAACGAGAATTCCCACTTTTAATTTTGTAAGTGCCTATTCAAGAATCAGGGGGATTCCATAACAAGCGAATTTAAAAATGTCCCAGTGGCACATGGGTGGCAGCGGGAATTGCTACTTTTTATTTCGTAGGTACCTATTCACGAATCAGAAATCGGGGAAATTCCTAGCATCGGGATTACCCGTGCGTAACTATTTTTATTACTATTACTACCCCAAGCAATATATATTTCATACAAATGGATACGTTCAAATCTTGATCATTTTTTTAATGTATTGCCTTAGTAACTTAAATTTATTAACTACTTAATTAATAAATTTTCCTTTTTGTAATTTTTTTGGACTTTTGTACTCATAGCCTCTCTAATTGGGCCGGGGTTTGTTTATTAATGTTTTTACCACCTTACTGTTACGCCACTGCTAACATTAGGGTTTATGCCAATAGTTGCCTCTATATTAATGCCCACTCTTCTCTTTTCGAAATAGTGACAGTAGTACATGTTGTCGGCGGAATCAGATCCACCCACTTCTTTTCTAGCTAACACGCACTACTACTGGACCATGAACAGGAGCTTTTACTGATCCATTAGTTTCGTTTTTAAGAAATATTATTTTGATTTATAAGCTTTTTTGTAGATAAGAACTTTCATCATGCAATAATTTAATTTTAAAATATTTCTGACAACACAGTCTCAATAACCATTTTAAATTCAACAAGCGCAGTTTTGCATGTTACACTTTGATATCTGGATAGTCTTTATCGAGTTCCAAATTTTAACAACAATCACGATATAAATTTATGGAAGTAAACAGAGAAAATAACAAATTTAAATGGCAGTAATTAGGTATCAGTTTCGTTAATGAACATATAGATAATTCTGAGTAAGATTCATTCCCAGGAATACGACTTACAGGTATTTTCTTCACATCTAAGAGGCAGTTTTAATAGATTCTACTTTACGTAGGGCCACATTGCAGTAACGAACCGGGAGATGTTACCGAGTATATGGTTTTCTAAAGACAATGAGCTCACATTTATATAAGACAATGAGCTCACATTCTAAGTACAATGTACTCGCATTTTGAAATACTTCTGCCAACGTAGGTAAGGTTTACCTCAAGTAGCCATTTTCATTTCAACACGCGCAATTTTTCATGTTACACTTTGACAATTGGATGCAAATCTTAATCGAATTCCAAATTCTAACATCAATCCCGATCTGAATTTATTGCAGTAAACTGTGAAAATAATAAATGTAAATGACAGTAATCAGGTGTCAACTTTGTTGATGAACATCTAGATGAGTTTGAGTAAGATTCATGTCCAGGAATACGACTTGCAGTCATTTTCTTCACTTGTAAGACAGAGTTTTAATAGATTCCATTTTACCTAGGGTTTTAATACAGAGTCACCATTGCAGTAACGAACGAGGATATAATAGCGTGTGGAGGGTTTTCTAAGAATGAGCTCATATTTATACAGGACAATGAGTTCATATTCTAAGTACAATGAGCTCGCATTTTGAAATACCTCTAGCAACGCAGGTAATATTTGCTTCAAGTAACCATTTTAGTTACTTTTTTTTGTCATTTATTCTATTTACTTATCATTTATTTTTTTTCCAAGTTAAGATTTATACAGGACAGTCAGCTCGCATTCTAAGGACAACGAGCTCGCATTTTGAAATACTTATGGCAATGTAGGTAAGGTTAGTCTCAATTAACCATTTTGAATTCAACACGCGCACTTTTTCATGCTATACTTTGACATCCGTATGCAAATCTTAATCGATTTCCAAACTCTGACACCAAAAATCACGATCTGCATTTATGGCAGTAAACAGTAAAAATATCAAGTGTAATCAACAGTAATTAAGTATTAGTTTTGTTAATGAACATATAGATTAATCTGAATAAGATTCATTTCCAGGAATACGACTTACTGTCATTTTCTTCTACGTTACGTTACGTTTCTTCCACATTCCACGTTACCTAGGGTTTACCACAGGTCCACAGGTTCATTTTTTAACGAACAGGGAGATAATAACGAGTAGAGAGTTTTCTAAGAACAATGAGCTCACATTTATATAGGACAATGAGCTCACATTTATACAAGACAATGAGTTCACATTTATACAAGACAATGAGCTCACATTTTGAAATATTTCTGTCAACGTAGGTAAGGTTTGCCTCAAGTAACAATTTTCAGTTCAGCAAGTGCAATTTTTCATGTTATACTTTTATACCTGGATGCAAGTCTTAATCAAGTTCCAAATTCTACCAACAATCATGATCTGAATTTATACCGGTAAATAGTAAAAATAACAAGTGTAAATGACCGTCATTAGGTATCAGTTATGATGATATTAAGATTCCTGCCCAGGAATACGATTTATAATCATTTGCTTCACTTCTAAGCGTTTTAATAGATTCCACATTTCCTATGGTTTTATCACAGGTCCACCATTGCAGTAACCAACAGGGAGATAATAACGAGTGGAGGATTTTCTAAAGACAATGAGCTCACATTTATACCGGACAATTAGCTCACATTCTAAGGACGGTGAGCACGTATTTGAAATACTTCTGGCAACCTAAGTAAAGTTTGCTTCAAGTAACCATTTTCAATTCAATGAGTGCGCTTTTTCATAGTACACTTTGACATCTGGATACGAATCTTAATCAAGTTCCAAATTCTAACAGCAATCGCGATCTGCATTTAAGGCAGTAAACAGTGGTTTGAGTAAGATTCATGCCCAGGAATACGACTTACAGTCATTTGCTTCACTTTTAAGACAGGGTTTTAATAGATTCCATGTTACCTAGAGTTTCTACAGGGACATCATTGCAGTCATGAACAGAAGATAATAACGAGTGTTGGGTTTTCTAAGGTCATTTATTTTGTTACATGCAGGAAAAACCAAGAAAGCATCCACATAGCCAGCGTGAACTTACTGAAGCATGCTGACAAAGCACTCATCTGCTTACCATTTTAATGTGCTTAGATTCCCTTGACTTAACTTATTGTCTTTCTAAGAAGAAATTAGCTTTGAATACTTCTTTAATTGGTTTCTGTACTCTTTTTAACTCTCATTGACCAAAGTATACTTGTTCTATAGCCAATATATTAACATATTTATAAAACTTAGACAGCTGTATACTTTTACAATGTAAAAACATTTGCATTACAAATGCGAATCTCACTAGATGGCATTACAAATGCGTGCAATGAGAGACGATAAAAGGAATTTATTTCTTGTCAGTTCCAAGCCATTTTGATGTTGTCTCAAAAAGTGACATATTCATCGAAGATCGTATTTTTATTGTTAAAAATTGGTATTTATGTGGAAATATTTTAAGAGGTAATGTTTAGACAGTCAATGTTTTACAAATTCGTAACCTGAGTATGAACTGTGATGTATATTGGTTCATGCAGGAAGGGCCCCACCTTATAGAACATGTAGCATGTTTGACAAAATTAGTATTAAGTTTAGAACGTGAGTTATCGCTTACCGATACTCAAACAGTTATCCTGGTGCATTGCATTAGTCACCTTATTCACCAGATATAAATCCATGTGATTTCTATCTTTGGCTTCATATGAAAGATTCAGTTTACAAGAAGAAGCCAACAGAATTTTTAGCCTCAAAAGGTCCGTAATTGACACATTTGCAACCATTAAAAAAGAAATTCTAGAATTTGTGTTTGTCAATTTTGTGACTAGGTTGCGCTATTGATAAACTCTGAAGGTATCACTTTAACAACCTTGTCCATTAAATTCTTTTTCCAAGTTCTTTTCAATAAAAAAATGTTTGTAGTGCTATCTGCAACCTCTCACGATTTATTTAATTTAAAAGTTGAAACTTAATTAAAAGTCATTCTATATATTTATTAATAGCTTTATATAATACAATTTATGAAAAATTACACACTTTGACGTCAAATAGTTACATATGAATCTAATCAGCCATTACTAAACAAAGTTATTGTAGGTTGCAATACTTCAACAAATTGCTGTATTTTATAGTTGCTATGAATAATTCACGAATCATAGTTAAGAGTTCACGGGCTAATGACAAGACACGAATCATAGTTAAGCGTTCGCGATTTAATTATGAGCCCCGAATCATAGTTAAGGGTTCACGGGCTAATGATAAGACACGAATCATTAAGAGTTCGAGGGTTAATTATGAGCCCCGAATCATAATTAAGAGTTCACGGGCTAACGACAAGACACGAATCATAGTTAAGAGTTCGCGATTTAATTATGAGCCCCGAATCATAGTTAAGAGTTCACGGACTAATGATAAGACACGAATCATAATTAAGAGTTCGCGGGTTAATTATGAGCCCCGAATCATAGTTAAGCGTTCACGGGCTAATGATAAGACACGAATCATAATTAAGAGTTCGTGGTTTAATTATGAGCGACAAATCATTGTTAAGCGTTCACGGGCTAATGATAAGACACGAATCATAATTAAGCGTCCACGGGCTAATGATAAAACACGAATCATAATTAAGAGTTCGCGGGTTAATTATGAACCACGAATCATTAGTTAAATTAGTCGAAGCCCGATACATTTTACATCGCATGTTACTACACCACATAACAATACAGGTGTCCTCATGAAACCTCCCAGATTTCAAATGTTAATAGTACGGAAAATATGCGTCTAGAGATTTGTGGTTTGCGGTATAATGAATAGAAACACAAGTTTATTTTGCACAATGCGGGATATGGTGCGCTGAAACGATATCACCGATTAGCACTCATTGTTGTCATTTCTGTTCATTAGTTAGCACCTGCAATAAATCATAGTAATGTCAATTATATGACATATCAATATTGTATAAAGCTGTACGGGAACTACGAGTCTTAGAGGTTTGTACACTCATGTCCATAAATTAAGGATAATGAAGTTCAGGCAAAGAAAGAGACAGAAGCAAAACAAATTTGACTTATTTGTAAAGTCTATTTATTAAACAAAAGGTAAAGAGCAAAAAAGATGCTATATGTTTGACATAATTAATAAAAATTGCGATTCTTACTCCCTGGAACAAATTTCAAAAAATAACCTATTTACAAAAAACAGTATAACATGGTTAGTATAATGGTTAATATGGAGTATGTCTCCCGGACGATGCAATACAGGCCTTACAACGCCTAGGCATGCTGAGTATCAAATTATCAATCTGATCTTGGGGAATATTACACCACTCATCAAGCAATGCCCTCCGAAGTTCCGGTTGACAGGTGGGAGGGGGTTGACGGGCTGCAATTCGTCGGCCAAGCATATCCCACACATGCTCTATTGGATTCAAGTCCGGTGAGTATGCTGGCCAATCCATACGGGTGATATCCTCCAATTGAAGGCATTCGTCTACAATGTTTGCACGGTAAGGACGGGCGTTGTCATCCATAAACAGAAATGCAGCATCCATGGCGCCCCGAAACAAACGTACATGTTGTTCCAGAATGACATCCCGATAGATGTGGCCTGTAATCGTTACACTCTGAACATGCAGGTCAGTTCTGGAACCAAGAATAATTCCTCCCCAAACGAGCCATCCTGCACCACCGTAACGGTGTCGTTCAATGGTGTTCTCTTGGTGGTGACGGGTACCTGGCGCTCTCCATATGAGAGTCCGGCGAGAATCAGACTGCAAACTAAACCTGGACTTGTCGGAAAACATCACACAAGACCACTGTTGCGGTGTCCACAATGCATGCTCTCTACCCTAGGTTAATCGCAGGCGACAGTGAGTTGCGGTAAATGGAACACATCTGGCTGGCCTACGAGCATATAGACCAATGTGCCCTAAGCGTCTGTACACGGCCTGCCTTGAAACTGTCGTACCGGTAGCTGAAGAGAGCTGACGAGAGAGGTCTGGTGCTGTGCTCCGTCTGTTTCTTTTGGCAGTAACTGCTAAATACCGGTCCTCATTCGGCGTTGTAACTCGGGGGCGACCTGTGCTGTAACATCTACTCCCATTACCATCATCTTGGAATCGTTGCCAAAGCCTGGAGATGACACTCTGGGCGATTCCAAGTTCCTCGGATACTTCCAGCTGGGTAAGTCCACATTCCAGTCGTCCGATAATTCTACCACGTAAAAAATCATCCAAATGCTTCCTTTGTGCCATAACTATGCGGTTATTGCACTGAAAGGCTTTTAAAGCGCTTGTGAACAATTTTACTTCTTTGCCACCATTCCTTATATACCCCTCTCTTACACTCTCGTTATTGTGACGTACTATCCGCGCCATCTGGTGGTTTCCTGCAATTTGCATATTCTTCTTCAAGATGTGTGTGATAATTCTACAGGTGAAATTTTTATTTTAGAGTTCAATTTCTGTGTGATTTTGAATTATCCTTAATTTATGGACATGAGTGTAGTATCATGAATCGGAACACAAGTTTACTTTGCGCAGTGAGTGATATGGTACGCTGACACGAAATCACCAATTAGCGTTCTTGTATTGTTGTCATTTCTACTCATTAATCAACACCAGCAAAAAAGAATGACAATTACATGACATATCAATGCTGCATACAATAAAAATTAACTTCTTCGTAAAAAAAAATTTGCAACAAAATAAACTTGTTGTGTCATTCATGATACCACAAACCTCAAATCTCTAGAACTCGTAGTCTCCGCACAATTAACATTTGAAATCGGGGAGGTTTTTTTATACGGACATCTTGTATATATGATTTGCATTTGAATGCTTATAATGTTTTTGCAAATAAATTAATATTACTTCAATTTGATAGTTTAATTTCCTTTTATTTATACCCCCTGAATTTGTACAAACGAATATAGATCTTTCAAACCAACCAAAAGCGCGTTTATCAAGAAGCAGATGGCTTTATTTTATGCCTGAAAATATATAAATCATTATTATATATTGTCCCATATAAAATATAGATGGTGTTCATACGAAACCTCCTTGATTTCAAATGCTAATTGTACAGTGACTACGAGTCCTAGAGATTTGAGGTTTTCGGTATCATAAATAGCAACACAAGTTTATTAATATCCTTATTATAACTGAAATTAATTTATGAATTAAGATATTTTCTATCGTATACAACAGAAAAACCAGTATTCATTTCAAGAATTCAAAAGGGATATCATAAATTTAAGCGATTCTATACTGCATATTAAATTTATATCTTTGATAATGTTTATAAAAGTTTATTTATTTGTAAATAAATGAGATATTGCTGGAATTTGGCAGTTTCAATTTTTTTTACCAACTTTTATAAATTTAAAGATCTGAATTTTTTGAGTCTAAATTAAATTTATAACTTCTTCAGTGTAGGAAAGAACTAATTAAAAAATAATATTAACTTAATCTAAATATTTATAAATATAAAATAAATTGTATCTAAATGTTTATCAGAAGAGATTTAAAATTTTCCAAACGGGGAAATTATTATCGAAAGTAGGTGTATTATTTTACTTGATTTATTTTCATTACTATTATTACTTAATTCTTCATTTATTTTTTTTATTTTACTTCATTTATTATTTTACTATTTCAGTGTAGGAAAGAATGAGTTAAAAAAAAACAATAATAATAAATTAATTAAAATATTTATAAGAATCAAAATAAAACTTGTATATAAATGCTTATCAGAAGTGATTTAAAGTTTTACAAAATGGAAAAATTAATATAAAAAATAGCTGTATTATTTCGCTTCATTTATTTTTTTATTTTACCTCATTTAATTCTTCATTTATTTTATTTATTTTTATTTTACAACTTCAGTGTAAGAAGGAATGAATTAAAAAATAATAATAATAAATTAATTTAAATATTTATAAGTATAAAAAAACTTGTATCTAATTCTTATCAGAAGTGATTTAAAATTTTTCAAAATTAGAAAATTAATATAAAAAATAGCTACATTACTTCACTTCATTTATTTTCATTACTATTATTATTTACTTCATAAATTTCTCCACTTATTTTTTTTTTAAATTTTACTTCATTTTTTTGTTTAAAATAAAATCGAAAATAGATTAAAAATAATATCGAAATAATAAATAATAAATTAAATTAATATCGAAATTAAAAAATAATAGAATAAATTAATAACAAAAATAGCTGTATTATTTTACTGCATTTACTTTCATTACTATTATCATTTACTTCATTTATTTCTTTTATTTTACTTCATTCAATTCCTTCTATTAGCTCACACTCTCCCTATATATATCTTGTTCAAATTTTCAATCGTTCATAAAATACTTTTTATTCATTCACTCAAGTTCGAATACATTTTTTTAACTTGTAGTGGATGACACTTGATGTTAATACAGTTTTTTGAAACATTAATTCATTAATTAAATTTAATTAATTAATTTTAGTTTTTTTTAGATTTAAGTTGCACCTATCTACCAATAGATGGCGCTAGATAAACTTAAAAAAATGAATGAAAATTATTTATAAAGGACTTTCTGCAATAGTGTGAAAAAAAAGTAGGAATTGTCTTTAAAAAAATTTTTTTTATATTGCTTGTTTATTATTTTACTTCATTTTTTTTTTAACTACTTCAATGTAGGAAAGAATGAATAAAAAATAATAATAATTAATTAATCAAAATTATTATAACTATAAAAAAACTTGTATCTAAATGCTTATCATAAATTTAAAATTTTCCAAACTGAGAAAATTAATATCGAAAATAGCTGTATTATTTTAAAACAATAATATGTCATTATAATTGAGCTATATGGTTACTGAATGGCTTGCATTGATTTGATATCAATTAAATATTAGATGTTACAGTTAAAAAGTTTGACTGCAAAGCAATATAACAGGTGGTCTGAAAATTTCGTAATCTGACACATAGGTGGCGCTACTAGTAATAAATCGATATGATTTTTAGTTAGCCCTAACCTTCAAAAGACACGTGTATAAATTTGACAGCTGTTGCACTATTAGTATGTGAGTTATAGCATTTTTAGTAAAGTTATAGCATTTTTAGTAAAGTTATAGCATTTTTAGTGTTCATCACGTGCAGTCCACTTGGCTTGACTGTCGATTGGACTCCGGTGTGAAATGATGGAGCCATGTTTCATCCATTGTCACATATCGACGCAAAAATTCGGGTTTATTACGATTGAACAGCTCCAAACAGTGCTTGGAATCATCAATTCGTTGTTGTTTTTGTTATAATTCTTACGATCACGTAAATATATGTTTTATAGTTAAATTCATTATTTAGTAATACCACTTGAATGACAAGACAACTAAAAATACGAAAAAAAATATTTCCATTCATAAATAGTTTTTACAGTTTTTTTCTATTCTTTTTTCAGTTTGTTAATTTGAAATCCTTTGTAGAACTTTAGAACTCTCAGTTTTCTTATTGCTATACTAGTAATCTAGTTATCATTGATTTCATAAATTCACTCTTCTTAAGAAGTCAGTCACTGAAACAATAACAACAACAACAACAACAACACAATAACAACACATATCTCTGATAAGGATGGCTGATTCTTTTAGAATGATGTAAGATAAATTGTTCTTACGAAGATCTGTCGAATAAAAAAATCCACAAGTTTTAGAAAATTTTTAAATTCCATGCCATTGTCATGTAATTTTGCACAATTACGAAGATTAGTCAAACAAAAACTTTAAAAAACTTTTTATTTCCATTGAATTTTTTCAAATTTTCATGCCATTATCCAATAAGTTAGAAAAACTACAAAAATAGTTACATAAATACTTTAAACGCTCTAAATTTCGAGATTTTAAGCCATTGTCCTGTAAGTTGGCAAAATTGTGCAAAATAAGTAAAATAAAAACCTTAAAATATTTTTTTTAATTTCATTTAAATTTTTCAAAATTTCATGCCATTATCCTGTAAATTAGCAAAACTACAAAAAACAGTCTCATAAAAACTTTAAATGATTTTCAGAAAATTTCAGAGATTTTATGTCATTATTCTGTAAGGTAACAAAAGTACAAAGGTCAGTCACATAAAAACTTTAAATGCATTTCAGAAAATTTCGAGATTTTATGTCATTTCTTCAAAAAATAGCTCAATTTAAAGCATAAAATAACTTACAGGTAAGTTAATAAAACTACAAAAGCCAGACACACAAAAACTTTAAATGCTTTTCAGAAAATTTCGAAATTTTAGGCCATTATCCAGAGGGTCGAGTGACTAGCACTCTGGCTCTCAGTAAAACAGGTTTCGGGCTCGAGTCCCGGCGGTGCTATGGATGTTTGTAGGGGTTCGGAATCCACTTTAAACCGTAGGATCCGGTCGAATATGATCATAGAGCGTTGCAGGGGCATTGTTACTCCGCGTCCGTAGCTTATCTTCAAGTTACACGCGCCCCCTGGGTAGTGCTAAGTGAGTAATTTCGGTGCAGCCCTTGCTTATGGCATATAAAGATCATGGTCTAAGTATTTGCCAGCAGCATTAGAAAAAAAATGCCATTGCCCTGTAATTTGTCATAACTACAAAGATCAGTCAAATAAAAAAACCTTAAAAGCTACAGAAAATTTTGATATTTTATGTGAATATCCTGTAAGCTGGCATTAGTATTACTGCAGGCATTGTTCAGCAGGTCAGAAAAATATAGAAAAATAAACATCTTCATAGTAGCAATGTAAATATGATTCCTCACTGGAAAAATGCACCAAAAAGTAAACATCTTCATAGTAGCAATGTAAATATGATTCCTCACTGGAAAAATGCACCAAAAAGTAAACATCTTCATAGTAGCAATGTAAATATGATTCCTCACTGGAAAAATGCACCAAAAGTAAACATCTTCATAGTAGCAATGTAAATATGATTCCTCACTGGAAAAATGCACCAAAGAGTAAACATCTTCATAGTAGCAATGTAAATATGATTCCTCACTGGAAAAATGCACCAAAAGTAAACATCTTCATAGTAGCAATGTAAATATGATTCCTCACTGGAAAAATGCACCAAAAAGTAAACATCTTCTGTTAAATCTTCAACAAATGAAACTGTAAGAATCATATTGACCTTAATGATCGATTGAAAGTGCAATACGATGATAAATGTTTGTTACTGTAGAAAAATTCCGACTGACGGAGAATATTCAATAACGGTGGGACATCTGTGATAGATCTGTGATAGAAACATATTGTGACGTCATAGAACATTGCTGTCGTTGAAACATTAAAAAGTCAAAATCTCCATGCAACTGTATATGAAATAGCCAAAAATCTATAGGTACACGAAATGGTGTATAAATGATTGCACAGCTAATCAAAATAATCTTTTTCCACACATGTTAAGGCACTTTGTAAGCATTACAGAGTTTATTTGAGAATGGAGGAAAACAAGTAGAAAAAAATATAATATATTTTAATAAATTATTTCCAATAACGTTTTTAAAGTTTTCAATTGACTGACACTGATAATAGTATAGTAACGATATAAGTACAGTTAATGAATCTGTAATGCAAAACTCCAACTAATTTCAGCAATCTAATGAGTTTCCTTTGTTTTTTTCAGCATTGGAACGTTAAAAAATGAGAGCATTCATTTCTCGTCTGTCACAAAACGTGAATTTTTTAAATGAATTGTCGATTGATTGTCAAGAAAAAGTAACAAATTTAAGTATATAAAATAATACACAGATCCATCATTCAAAATCTGACTGAAGGAGAGAATTCAGTGACGTGAGACATCTGTGATAGATGCTCCTCATGCAAGTCAAAAACAAATTGTGACTTCAAAAGACATTGCTGTTGTTGAAACTTTAAAAAAGGTAAATATCCAAGTAACTGTAGATGAAATAAAAAGAAATGTGTGTTTGTATAGAATGAAGAGGTATACAAAGTGGTACATAAATAGTTACATAACTAATCAAAAGAATGTTTTTCCACATAAGTTACGGCACTTTGTAATCATTGCAGAACTTTTTTGAGGGTAGAGGAGATTATATCAGAAAAATGGTTTTAAAAATCAATTGGTATATAAATTATTTCCAATAACGTTTTTAAGGTTTTCAATTGACTGACATTGATAATAGTATAGTAGCAATATAAGTACATTTAATGAGTCTCTTAAATGTAAAACTACAATCAATTTCAGCAATCTGATAAGTTTCTTTTGCAAGATTTTTTTCCGAATTGGAGCAATCAGTTCAATCAATCAATTAATCAATTCAACAATCAGAAAAATCAATGTAACGAACATTACATCAATCAAAAATTAGAGCACTCATTTTTCGTCTGTTGTTTTTTAGGGTGGGGGTGATCACGTAGAAAATTGCAGTATCATTTCATCATAATCATCATCATCAGTGGCGCAACAGCCTCATGGTGGGCCAATGCCGTCTACCTGCTGGCAGTTATCAAAACAGGAGATGTTTTCTTTTTACGGGTTAGGGTTGTCAGCACTACACTCTAAGAATAGTAACAATAGACCGGTAAAAGTGGACTTTAAACTTTAAACCATTTTAAAGTCCACTTTTACCGGTCTAATATGGTCGTAGAGTGTAGTGCTGATAACCCTAACCCGTAAAAAGAAAACATCTCCTGTTTCGATAACTGCCAGCAGGTAGACGGCATTGGCCCACCATGAGGCCAATGCCGTCTACCTGCATTAAACTTTAAACCATTTTAAACTTTAAACCACTTTAAACCAAAGTGGATTCCGAACCACTAAAAACATCTATGGTACTGCCGGGACTCCAATATGAAACCTGTGGCACAGAGCGCCAGAGCGCTAGTCACTCGGCCATTAGGTCCCGAAGTATCATTTGGTTTAATAAATTATTTCCAATGACGTTTTTAAAGTTTTTAATTGATTGACATGCATAATAGTATAGTTATGATATAAGTACATTTAATGAATCTGTGATGTAAAACATAAACTAATTTCAGCAATCTAAAGAGTTTCCTTTGTAAAAAAAATGTTCCGCATTTGAACGTTAAAAAATGAGAACATTCATTGTTCGTCTGTCACAAAACGTGAATTTCCTAAATGAATTGTCGATTGATTGTTCAGAAATGGTAACAAATTTAAGTAAATAAAATATATATAACCATCATCGAAAATCCGACCGAAGGAAATAATTCAATAATGGTGGGACATCTGTGATAGATGCTCCTAATTTAGATCAAAAACAAATCGAGACGTCAGAGAACATTGCTGTTATTGAAAGATTATGAAAAGGGAAATCTCCAAGTGATTGTAGATGAAATTGCCAGAAATGTGGGTTTCAATAAAATGAAGAGGTACACGAAGTGGTACATAAATGGCTGCACAGCTAATCAAAATAATCTTTTTCCACATAAGTTTAGCCACTTTGTAAGCACTTTTCATCATTTGATTTAATAAATTATTTCCAATAACGTTTTTAAAGTTTTCAATTGACTGACATTCCTAATAGTATAGTAACAATATAAGTACATTTATTGAATCTGTAATGAGAAACTCCAACTAATTTCAGAAATCTAATAAATTTCCTTTGTAAAAAAATTTTCCTGCTTTGAACATTAAAAAAATGAGAGCATTTATTTTTCGTCTGTCACAAAAAGTGAATTCTTTAAATGAATTGTTGATTGATTGTCAAGTAAAAGTAACAAGTTTAAGTATAGGAAATACATATTACTGTGTCCAAAAAAGAAGACCAATTATTTTTTTTCAAAAACTCTTTATTTATTCTTCCAAATTTATTTCTTCGCCTTAATAGTATTCCCTCTGGACACAATGCACTTATGCCAACTTTTTTTCCAATCCTCAATACATACTTTTTTTCTTCTAATGCAGCTGGCAAATAGACCGTGATCTTTCGCCATAAGATCTGCACCGATGTCACTCACTTTGCATTACCCAGGGGGCGCGTGTAACTTGATGGTAAGCCACGGACGCGAGTAACAATGCCCCCGCAGCGCTCTACGATCCAATTAGGACCGGGACCTACGGCTTAAAGTGGATTCCGAACCACTACAACACCCATGGGCAAAACCGGGATTTGAACCCGATACCTGTGGTACCGAACGCCAGCCATTCGGCCATCAGGCCCCACAATACACACTAAAAGGATACTAAAGGATCGGCCAGGATAGTCTTCAAAGCGTGCGGCGATTCACGTTGAATCTCTTCAATCGACTCAAAACGGTGTCCCCGGAGTTGTCTTTTCAGTTTAGAGAATAGCCAGAAGTCGCACGGTGTGAATACGGTGGTTGTGGAACGATATGGGTTTCATTTTTGACGAAAAAGTCTCGAAGAATCAATACAGTGTGAGCTTGCGCATTTAGTGTTTTCGGTATCAAGCGACGCGTTTGAGGCCCAAAATGGAATTGACCGATCCTTTAGAAATTCCAACATCATGAGCAAGGTTTCTAATTGTAAATCGATGGCTTGCAAGCATCAAATCTTTAATTTTTTGACGTGAGCTTCGTCGGTTAAGGTTGATGGTCGACCAGAGGGCTCTTCGTCTTCAACGCGTTCTCTGCCTTTTTGAACTTTTAAACCACTTGTAAAAATTTCTTTCCGATATAGGAATGCTCACCGAATGCCTTCTGCAACCTTCTATACGTTTCCGCAAACAAAATTGAATGCAAGTTCTTTGCTGAATTCATTCAGACATTTCAAAAATCGCCGGAATCAGTTTTAGCGTCTCACAAAGCCAAGCGCCATGCAAACACTAATGAATATTTTGACGTCAGATTTCGCAGAGATGTCAAGGACAGTGCAAGCAACCTAAAGAAGGAAAAAAATTGAAATTCCATAAGCCCCGGGAATTTTAAATTGAAAATTGGTCTTATTTTTGGACACAGTAGTACATTTAATGAATATCTAATGCAAAATTCAACTAATTTCAGCAATCTAATGAGTTTCCTTTTATAAAAAAATTTCCTGCTTTGAAATTTAAAAATGAAAGCATTCTTTTTTCGTCTGTCACAAAAAGGGAATTTCTAAATTGAATTGTCAAAAAAAAAGTAACAAATTTAAGTATAGGAAATACATCAATCCATCATTCGTTATCTTAAAAGCAAATGTAAAGGAAATGTGAATTCAACAGTTTCAGAAAGAGCTACTTCCTTATTATAATTAACTGTGTATGCAAAGTTGAGATAAAAATGTTATTGTTTGCATAAAGATAATGTGATTATGGTAGAATAAGTAGTCATATAAATTAAATATTATAGAAACAATTCAATAATATTTTTAATTACAGTGCAGTGTTATTTTTAATTAACTTAATAACAACATGCAAATTAGGCATTATCCCAAATAAATGCGCTTAATAACAAATAACTATGTTATTACTAATTTCAAATAAGACATAATTAAACAAACAGTTTTAAGGAGCTAGTCAAATGAGATAAATTTACTCAAAACAGGTTTACTCATAAATTTACTCTAATGAGATAATTTCTTTTTCGATATTATTATCAATAAAATATTTTTTTAATTTATTTCACAGTAAAGTGGATAATGAAGATTTATTTCAGCAGTCTTTTATTTAATATAACATCAATAAATATGAATACTAAATTTTAATACAAAATTATTACTTTAAATAATATTAAATATAGTTTTTTTTATACAAATTCACAAATGGTTACATTTTTCATCTAATTTCTCATCGCGAAGTTTTCATCATCGCGCGGCCTGGCGGCCAAATGGCTGGCGGTCTGTCCTTTGGTATCCCAGGCTTCAGGTTCGAATCCTAGCGGTGGCATGGATGTTTGTGAGTGGTTCGGAATCCACTTTAAACTGTAGGTCCTGGTCTGTTTAGCCTAAAGTGTGCACAAGATGACCGTAGAGCGACAATCCACACCAAGTATAAATCATACAGAAACACGAGTGGAGGCAGACAAGCTTGGTTTTCAAGCTGGCGAGGCCTCAATGAGTCCAATAAAATAATAAAATGATTCATTTGAGTGCGATTACATATATAGGCCAGTCTATTGTTGCGGTACAGAATATGAACATCAAGATGTCATCCTGGGTGTGTTGTTTCAAAATTGTGGCAATAAAACAAAGGTATAAAGAATCAGACTATTGCTTGGTGCATCTGGATAACTTTGATTCATCATGATAAAATGATTCATTTGAGTCCGATTACATATATAGACCATTCTACTGTTTCAGTAGAGAATATTAACACCAAGAATGAATTTGGGTTAAGAGGAATCTGTTGCAAATTGTAACTATAGTAGTGTTGTTGTTTCTTATCCCACTTGTTGACAGCAACATCTAGACCAAGAACATGAACCCCTGAGAAAAAATACGAGCAGGGTAAAAAATGAAGCTTCTTTCTGTCCTTGATCTTGCGGTACAAAGACATGGAGCACCCACAGAGAGAAGTCTGATTTCACCCTCCCCCCCACACTATACTCATTTTAATCTCCTTTTACGATACACAGGGGCTACAGTGAGCCTATTCTAACCCGGACCCACACGGAGATTATAGTATTGAAACTAGTATAGTAGTCAATCTATAGCAATTATAGTATAGTAATGAAGCTGATATATATTGCAGCAACCTGATGGCCAAATGGTTAGCTGTCTGACCTTTGGTACCCCTGTCTTCAAGGCCAAATCCTGGGGGTGGCATGGACGTTTGTGAGTGGTTCAAACTCCAAGTTAAACTCTAGGTCTACTTAATCGTAATGTGTAAAATGACCGTAGATAAACACACGAAACCAAACTGCAACATATTGCAATAGAGGTGGATGACCAAAAGTCAAAATTTATTCTAAAGCAGAAAAAAAATTATTATTTATAAAGTTCTGCAGTTTATTAAAATTTGGTTGAATATAAATAGTTGATTCTTGATATAAATAGTTGATCTTTAATTAAAAATAAAATTAATGAAATAGAGCTGTGATTATAACACAATACAAATATTTGCAAATTCATTTATTAGCTGAAATTGCTGCTTCATCTATCGTTTCAACTATTTATTTTTATCAGATTCAAATGTCATCTTTATCAAGCCTTGCATCATCATTATAAGTAAAAAAAGATTTACAAAGCGTGAATTTTGTAATTGAGAAGATATTTACGCTTCAAGCATCACTGCCTTAAATAAACACAACGGACTGTTTATCTTCAATAACAAACAGTTCGATCAACAGTTTACTTTTCCAACTTCTCTCTACAGGAAATTCCTACAAACGTAATAGGATTGACTACATAGCTAATAGGAAAAGAAATAAACAAAAAGACAGAAGAATCCTTCCTGGAATACAAATAGGTTTTTTTTTTTTTTTTTTTGACATAACAATTGAAACTGTCTTAAAGATTAGATGGCAACATGACAGACAACCATGTAATCTCAAAATTGCTAGGATACATCCAAGAATAACTGAAAGGCAATAAGCTTTAAATTAGCTTACTTGTTGTTTGAATTCAAGAAAGAAGGAATAAATGTCTTCCTTAATTCGGCAAATCATATGTAGTTATTAAATTTGATGCCAAACTTCTTCAGCGAAACTTAGTCTTCAGAAAGGTTATGCTCTAGTATGTCTATTAAGACCCAATTTCTGCGCACGTGCAAAAAAGGAAAAGAAATGAAGCCATGATGTTTTTCTTAATTTAAAAGTATTAGAGATATTAGGGAAGGTATTCATCTTCGTAAGTGATCGAATAAAGTTAAGGAAGTAGTTGTATGTTTTTGGTACACTTTTTTTATAAAGCAGATGATCATCCATGGTTATTTTACATTTTAAGATTGATGGTTTGTGGTCCATTTCCGCTTTGTATCATTAATGAATTAGGAATATAAAAGTACTTTAGGTATTTATTATATAGTTAGATTTTGAGAAAAATTGTTATGCTTTTTTAAAGGAAGATTCGAATTTAATCTTTCCTGTTTTTCAATATATTTAGGAAAAGGTTTTCCTTTAGATATAGTATATCTTTTCTCTGAAAATGGTGTTTGGTTGAAAAAATATAAAATTAAGAATTTTTTTTTTAAATTAGAAGAAACTACTTTATATTTTAATTAAATAGTTAATACCAATAAATGTAATAATAATAATAAAATTAACATACGTTTTACAAAATGAATTATTTGTGAGAAACTTAAACAAACATTACAAAAATATTGAAAAAAATATAAATATTATTATGTACATTTTCATGATATTCATCATAAATAAACGTCCTTGTCTTCAAAACCTCGAATTTTCTCAATGTAAATAAACAACACTATTTAAGAATATTTTCTATTGTTTAAAAAAATAACGAACCTATTATAATAGCAGCTGCTTTAAATGTCAGCTGATATTCTAATATGTTAAGATGATTTTTCTGAAACATAAAGCATAAAACATACATATATACTAAATACAAATACTATTTTATGACATTTATTCTTGGTAAATCTATTAAAACTATATTACAATACTTTCCTGTATAATCTGGTTTTCTTAAAAATAAGCATGGTGTTTAAATCTACTTTTTTTGATTATTATGCAAACAATTTTACCTTCCAATGATTTATTTTAAATAAATCCTTAAATATGAATATGCACTTTATTAATTTTTTTTATCTCCAAATGTATTGATCGACTCAATCTCACGTTTCACTATCTAAACTAGGTAAAAAGAAAGAATCATCCTTATTCTTTTACATTTCATTCATTTTCCACCTCCTGACACTGATTGATAATCAAGAGATGACCTACATTACCACTTACCTACAATAAAGTTCCCATGATTATTTTTTCCCCTTCCATTCATTTTGCTGCAAAGTGCCCTACTAACAAAAGACATTACGAATAAAAAATACATGTTATGCGTTACTAATAGCCTATTTTCTTCAATCCTTTCCTTTTTGTAAGGACAATTAACAATCATTCATACTAATTAATACTACATTACAACTGTTCAGCGGCACTATTTTGTATGAAATTGGATTTTTAATCAGTATGAAAGTAATGCAACGATGTTACACATTTTGGATTGATGTCATTCTTCCCTAGAATGACAGATATGCAGAAGATCTAGTTTTATCCAGGGTGCATCATGGTTGTTCTACTGATTCTTGGAACAAATTCTCTAAAGGGTGTATGAAAGGAATGTAAAGATGTTGCATACTTTGTATAGAAGTCATTCTTCACTAGATGACAGATGTGCAGAAGATCTAGTCTTATCATTATGTATAGGCTACTACAGAGCACCAAGTTATGCCACTACAGTTTGGAACTCTAAAGGATATATGAAAGGAATGTAACGATGTTGTACATTTTGGATTGAGGTCCTTCCCTAGAATGGCAAATATGCAGAAGATCTAGTCTTATCCAGGGTGCATCATGGTTAGGTTCTACAGAGCACCAAGTAAGGCAAGTACAGTTTGGAACAAATTCTCTAAAGGGTGTATGAAAGGAATGTAAAGATGTTGCATACTTTGTATAGAAGTCATTCTTCACTAGATGACAGATGTGCAGAAGATCTAGTCTTATCATTATGTTTAGGCTACTACAGAGCACCAAGTTATGCCACTACAGTTTGGAACTCTAAAGGATATATGAAAAGAATGTAACGATGTTGTACATTTTGGATTGAGGTCCTTCCCTAGAATGGCAAATATGCAGAAGATCTAGTCTTATCCAGGGTGCATCATGGTTAGGTTCTACAGAGCACCAAGTTAGGCAAGTACAGTTTGGAACAACCTCTCTAAAGGGTGTATGAAATGAATGCAACGATGTTGCACACTTTGGATTGAAATCAATTTTCACTAGAATTGCAGATATGTAGAAGATCTAGTCTTATACAGGATGCATCCTGGATAGACTGCTACAGAGTTGAAACTGCTAGAAATTGTACATTTAAATAACAAATATTTGTTACAATAAATGTGGAATAAATGGTTTCAAAATCATTCTAAAAATGTATTCAAATTCAGGTATACAAATAATTTAAATACGAAATAAAAAACTACGCGTTCTAAAAATATTATTTCAACAATATTGAAGAATGCAAATTATTCAAGTACACATGTCACCGAATATCATGTTTTAAGGAGTAGTAATTCAGAATAAATATCCTGAAATTGTACATTTAAATATTAAGTAATAAATATTTGTTACAATAAATGAGGAATAAATGGTTTCAAAATCATTCTAAAAATGTGCTAACAACCTCAAATACTTCGTTATGAAGTAAGACATTACACACTCCAGAAAAGATTACTCTATACTTCGAATGTTCTAATTCCTGTAAAATCCGCCCATTTCTGCAATAAAAAGAGCTAGCTCCTTAGAGAAACAGTACAACCTAGATCTGATTCGAGATCTAACAATGCCGTTCCACTTCAAAAAGCTGACAAAAAAAATGTAAGGATGGACTTTGTGAGAAGAAAGGGAACTCTCATTTTGACAATCAGAGAAGAAAGGGCATTCTCTTATCTCTGCAATCAGTCGCAACGTATGGGTCACTGAGTATACAAGTCTCGACTGAACTTTCTGGACTTAGAAAAGCCCATTTTTGTCCAATTCTTGTTTAGGGTTATTTGGGAATGTAATCCTTTTTTTATGAGGTTCCAATGACTCTAAGGAAATAAGGAAAAAAAATTGTAAAAATAAGTAAACAATGAAATTACGTTATTATTAAGATTTATGTGGTATTTTTATTCAATGCATAATGTATTAATAAATCAAAACTGTATCAATCAATAATTGTATCAATAAATCAAAAATTATTTCCTGATATATCCATATTCTTATGAATTTTTAAGACGTATTGGGAAAAAATAAACTCAGAATTTTTTTTGATTTCCCGATTATTGTCTTAATGCTGATATCGATAGTTGCAGTCACTTCTTTCAAAAGCAAAGAGACTTTATGGCAATTATACCAACGTGTGTAAAGCGCCTCACGTCAACAGCACGGATCTTTTAAGTTTTCTCCCATGTGATATTGGCTGATTGATGTCCAATTGGCTAGTGCTCTAGCATTTCGTACCACAGGCTTCAGATTCAAATCCTGGATGTGGCATGGATGTGTGTTAGTGGTTCGGAATCGTTAAACTGTAGATCCCGGTCAAATTAGCCCAAAATGTGCACAAAATGACCGTAGAGCGACAAACCAAACAAATGGGAAAACTAAATAAGAAGGGGGGCAGTAACACCTAAAAGGGCAATGCTTTCCTCTAATTCCTCGTCGGTGGGGTATTTGTGACATACATATGCGGAATCCAATGTCCACTGATGTTCAACAACAATAAAAAATGCAGGTATCACCTTCAATGGTCTAACAGCCCCATGGTGGGTCTACGTTTCTGCCTACTGGCGGATTCCGAAACATGAGATGTTTCCTTTTTACGAGGTAGGATTGTCAGCCCTACCTCCAATAGTCATATTAGTCTTTGACCTACGGTTTAAAGTGGATTTATAACAACTACAAACATCCATGGTACCGCTGGGACTCGAACTCGAAACCTACGGCACCAAGGGCAAGTCATTGGGCCGTCAGGAACCAGATATCTTCTCTATCAAACATGTTATTAAATTATTAATGCTTCTTCCTTTAAAAAAATTTGGAAAATAAGTACACAATTAAATTACTTTATTATTAAGACTTGTGTAATATTTTTATTCAATACTTAATGTATTAATAAATCAAGACCTCGTTAATAAATAATTGTATTAATGAAACAAAAATTATTTTCTGGCATAGCCATATTTTTTATGAATTTTTAAAATTTATTGAAAAGATAAACCTCAGAATTTTTTTCATTCACCGATTACGTGAGAGTTACAATTGATTGTCTTGGCGCGATATAGAATTGCGGTCACTTCTTTCAAAAGCAAAGAGACTTAATGGCGATTGCGACCATTGTATGTGATAAAGCACCTCGCTTCGACACAAGTGTTCATCGGGTTTCCCCCCATATGCTATGAAAATAGGGAGAGGGGCAGTAACTCCTGAAATGCATCGAAGAAAGCAATGTTATCCTCTAATCCCTAATGTGTTCGAGGTATAAATAGACGGAGTCAGAGGTCCACTGATGTTCAAACTCCATAAGAAATGTAGATATCTTCTTCAATGGAGGCGGCCTGATGGCCAAGTTTTTAGCTCTCTGGCCTTTGGTACCTCAGGAATCTTGACGAAGACATGAATGCTTATTAGTGATTTGGAATCCACCTTAAACTCTACGTCCTGGTCAAATTAGCCTAAAATGGGCAAGAAAAATGGCCGTAGAACGACAAACCAAATCTTCAATGAAGTAACAACCCCATGCGAACCAAGGCCGTCCTGCGTACTGGCAGATTCCGAAACAGGAAATGTTTTCTTTTTACGGGGTAGGGCTATCAGCTCTACTCTCAGCAGTCATATTAAAACGAGATCTACAATTTAAAGTGGAATCCAAACCACTCCAAACATTCATGGCACCGCAGGGGACTCGAACCCGAAACCTGTAGCCATCAAGTCCCAGATATCTTCTATATTAAACAATTTATCAAATTATTGGTGTTTCTTCACTCAAATATTTCGATATACGTAGAAGGATTTAAATTCAGGAAATTTTCATTTGGATTTATTATTTCGAGTTTGGAAGATAATAAATAATTCATATTCCAGCAGATTTCATTTAATCTGACCATTTAATTTTAAATCCATCCTCAATTATGACTCTAAATTTAGATATTCTTTTAAAAATCTTTCGAATACATCTAAAATCAGAATAAACCTTTTTCAGTACGACTATTCGATATTTAATCTTTCATATAAATGAACTACCGACTAAATTTTCCTTTAGACTTAGTCGAATTACTTTTCTTCATCTTAATCAAATCATTTTTGCAAATCCATTTACTCGGATTTATGTGTCGACTTTCGACATTTAACATCTGTTTTTAATGTCTTTGTGGATTTTTAAATCCGCATTTGCTTGATTCCTTATCGTTGAAACTGAAGTTTTCCTTAAGATTTAAATTATTAGAAGCCATGAATTATTGCCAAATTTAAAACACAATCTATTGGGAAGATTGTTAATTTTTTCTGATCTATGTACGCGTTGTTTATAAACTGTTTTGAAAAGATAAAAGGTATAGTATCATTTATCAAGGAATTTACTAAGGAATCTAGGATCGTATTTACCTTTGAGTGCCTAAAATAAATATCCAACAAGCACAAGTCATCCTTTTTTTTCGTGTCTGAGAAGAAGCATATCTATAGAATATCGCCATAAAACATTTACCATAAGGAAATTTCCAGTGAAAAGAAGCCAAATCGATCATTGCAGTTGATTGGCTCATCAGAATGTCAATTGCTTAAAATGATTAAAATCTAGAGATCGGACCTGAATGGTCGATATCGTCAATGAATATTTGGATATGAGAAAGCTCTGTTCAAAGTGGGTGCCGTTCAATCGTAATAAACCCGAATTTTTACGTCGATATATGACAATGGATGTGACATGGCTCCATCATTTCACACCGGAGTCCAATCGACAGTCAGCCGAGTGGACTGCACGTGATGAACACTAAAAATGCTATAACTCACATACTAATCGTGCAACAGCTGTCAAATTTATACACGTGTCTTTTAAAGGTTAGGGCTAACTAAAAATCATACGGATTTAATACTAGTAGCGCCATCTATGTGCAGCCTACGAACCTTTCATTTACCTTATGGAAATTTCCAATGAAAAGAAGCAGAATTGACCATTGCAGCTGATAGGCTCCTCAGAGTTCAGCGGAACGTCAATTTCTTAAAATGATTAAAATCTGGAGACTAGGCTGACATGCCAATATTGCCATCCTGAAGCTATTTCAAGAAAGCAACATAAATATAATATTTTGCATTATTGCATTGAAATTTAAGGACATCCATTTAGATGACGCCATTTGTTTAATAAATTCATGATCATCATTTTACAAATACATAAGGCGATCTTTAATCCGGCATTCGATGGTTCGGCATTTTCTATATTTTGGCACCGATCGAGCAGTTTGCTTTCATAATTTTTTTGTGTGGATTCGTGCCTTTGTCGATCTTGACCATAAAGTTGAAATGCAGCGCTGTTGGCATTTCCGTCGGCCAGTGCTTATCGTAACGATCAATTTTCATTTCAGTACAGCATAGAACTCATAAAATTTGCCGAACGAGTAAATTTGTGTATAAATTGTAACAATTTTTTGAAGAAGCAATGCAATATTAAATACTTTTTAAGCAGAAATGTATTTTTTTTTTCTTCGTTTCCATAGAACAGATGAACAAAACTTGTTTTAACTATAATTGAACTACATTAATTTTCTTTTGGTGCTTAATTGCTTTTTTTTTATCTATACCAGACAATTTTTTTTTCTAATGCAGCTGGCAAACACTTAAACATCTTGGTCTTGGATGCCTTAAGGCAAGCGCTGCACAGACGTTACTCACTTTGCATTATCCAGGGGGCGCGTGTAACTTGAAGATAAGGCATGGACGCGGAGTAGCAATGCCCCCGCAACGCTCTACAATCATATTAGACCGAGACCTACGGTTCAAAGTGGATTCCGAACCACTACAAGCATCCATGGCACCGCCGGGACTCGAACCCGAAACCTGTGGTACCGAGCGCCAGAGCGCTAGCCACTCGGCCATTCAGGCCCTTATTCGAGAATATTCAATTAAATAAATGTTCAATGCAATAGAATTTTGAATAGAATATTCAAAGCAAATAGAATTTTGAATGAAATGTTCAATGCAAATAGAATTTTGAATAGAATGTTCAATGCAAATATAATTTTGATTTTTTAGTTGCTAGAATGACAAAATATATCATCGGATATTTATATCATATGCACAGGATCAGAATGTACATAAACAGAATATGTACATGCCTTAATCGTTTAAATTTTTATCTAGGCAAAATCGATCATCCGGCAAAAATCGATAATCCAGAATTGTTTTAAAATAAATTTATTTTTAAGGATTGTCTATTTTTATACAAAAGGAAATTACAAAATTTTTTAGTTAAATAATTTAAATACATTTAATTGGAAGCAGCAATTACAGAATCAAAATAATTTTAAAAATCATCCGTTAACGTCTTTTGAAAAGAGTAAATTTTTTATTTTACAACAGTCAATCTATATTTTAAAATTGTTCAAAATAGGTTTCAATCGGTCAGTTCTTAAATTAAACAAAATGTGATAAATAAACCATAATAAGGAATTTTTCATAAAATAGTTGTTTTAATTAGTCAAAATAAAATATTCTATAAAGAACTAGAACTTGTTTTTTTTTTTTTTGTTCTATTAGAACAAAAAGAAATTAGAAAACAATTTTTTTAGTCAAAATTCTATCACTTCGTAGTCAATTTTAGAATAGTTTGCATAAAAGCGCATTTTTTCAATTCCTTCTATTAGCTCACACTCTCCCTATATATATCTTGTTCAAATTTTCAATCGTTCATAAAATACTTTTTACTCATCCACTCAAGTTCAAATACATTTTTTTTTGAATTTGTAGTGGATGACACTGGATGTTAATGCAGTTTTTTCAAATATTAATTCAGTAATTAAATTAAATTAATTAATTAAAAATTTTTTTAGGTTTAAGTTGCATATATCTACCAACAGATGGCGCCAGATGAACTTAAATGAATGAAAATTGTTTATAAAGGACTTTCTGCAATATAGTGTGAAAAAAAGTAGGAATTGACTTTTAAGAAAAATTTTTATATATTACTTGTTTTTCTTTTACTGCAGACGATTCTAAAGTTTTATTTATTCCAAAGCTGTTTCAAAATAAATTCTATTTTTAAAGATCGTCTGAATTTTTTAGCCAAAATGTTATGACAATTTTTTTTTTTTTTTTTGTGATATTTACAATTTATTTTTGTTATATGATAATATATTTCGATTACATAAATTAATTACTACTAATTGTAAGCAGAAATTTAAAAAAAAATCAAAACAATTTTATATGTAATCAATAACGTCTTTTGAAAAAACTAAATTTGTTATTTTACGAAAACCAATCTATATTTTAAAATTATTCAAAATAGGTTTCAATCGTCAGATCTTAATGTAAGGTGTCAGGAAATGACGGATTACACTAGCAGAGCATATCACAGAATAAACACATCAGTAAGCATCTGATATGTAATAAGTAATCTAGTTTAATTTAATATTATAAAATAAAATATTAAAATATAATAAATAAACCACAATGAGGAATTTTTCAGAAAGTAGTTTAATTAGTCAAAATAAAATGTTCTATAAAGTAGACTAGAAGAAAAAGAAATTAAAAAGCAATTTTTTTGTTAAAATTCTTTTACTTCGTAATCAGTTTTAAAATCGTGTGCATAAAAAAGTGTTTATTTTACTGCAGACAATTCTAAAGTTTTATTTATTTAAAATTGTTTTAAAATAAATTATATTTTTAAAAATTGTCTCATATTTTATCCAAAGGGAAATGAGAAAAAAATTTCAACTAACTAATTTAAATGCAAATAACTGGAAGCACTAATTATAAAATGAAAATAATTTTACGTATCCTCTGTAACGTCTATTAATGTAAATTAATTATTAATAAATAACGTAAATTAATTGATTTATTATTATTTAAAATTAATTATTAATTTTTAGTTAAAATTCTTTCACTATTCGTAGAAATACAAAAGTCAGTTTTAGAATCGTTTGCAAAAAAGCGCTTTTATTTATTTTTTATTTTTATTGCAGACGATTCTAAAGTTTTATTTATTCCACAACTATTTTAAAATAAATTTATTTTTAAAGATCGTATGATATTTTTAGCCAAAGTGATTTTACAAAAATTTTCAATTACATAATTTAAATACATTTAATTGGAAGCAGCAAATTACAAAATCAAAATAATTTTATAAATAATCTGTAGCGTTTATTGTTAAATTTGTTACTTTACGAAAGCCAATCTATATTTTAAAATTGTTCAAAATAGGTTTCAATCGGACAGATCTTAATTTAACAAAATATAATAAATAAAAAATAATAAGGAATTTTTCATAAAGTAATTTCTTTAATTAGTGAAAATAAAGTGTTCTATAAAATAGACTAGAAGAAAAAGAAATTAAATAGCAATTTTTTAGTTAAAATTCTTTCACTTCATTAAAATACCAAAATCAGATTTAAAATTGTTTGGATAATATACTAATAAAAGCGCTTTTATTTATTTTTTATTTTTATTGCAGACGATTTTAAAGTTTTATTTATTCCAAAACTATTTTAAAATAAATTTATTTTTCAAGATCGTATGATATTTTCAGCCCAAGTGATTTTACAAAAATTTTCAATTAGATAATTTAAATACATTTAATTGGAAGCAACAAATTACAAAATCAAAATAATTTTATATATCATCCTAACGTTTATTGAAAAGTATAAATTTGTTATTTCATAAAAGCCAATCTATATTTTAAAATGTTCATAGGTTTCAATTGGTCAGACCTTAATTTAGCAAAATATAATAAATAAACAATAATAAGTAATTTTCATAAAATAGTTTCTTTAATTAGTCAAAATAAAGTGTTCTATAAAGAACTTGAACTTCTTTTTTGTTCTACTAGAACAGTGGTCTCCAAACGACGGCCCACGGGACAAATCCGACCCGCGAGTGTCATCAATCCGGCCCGCGACGGCAAATAGCTTATTGGTTTTTTTTTTTTTTTTTTTTTGGTTTTTTTTAAACATATAATGACAAACTTGGTTTTATTTATTTGCTAGGTAAAGCTTAATGACAAGCATAATACACAGAAAATTTAACTTAAGCATAACATCTAACAAATAATTGAAATGGATCCCACTAACATTATAAACTAGTGATCATCCCGCGGTAGTTATGTTGGGGTAAAGAGTATCGCATTTGTATGTATATCGATGTTTGGAATGTATATATCCTGAATCGAACATAAACCTGCTTGCTCAGAGTATGTACTCGGCAACTAGCCTATAAATGATACATAATGGCAGAAAAATTAAAACGGTTTTAGCCCTTGGTACTTATTGGAGTAAACAATACGGCCCGAAGGCTGAAAAGTTTGGAGACCCCTGTACTAGAACAAAAAGAAATTAAAAAACATTTTTTTTATTTAAAATTCTTTCACTTCGTATATTTAAATCGTTTTCATAAAAAGAGCATTTTTTTTTTTTTTTTTTTTTTTTTTTTTTTACTGCAGACGATTTTAAAGTTTTATTTATTCCAAAACATTTTCAAAATAAATTATACTTTTAAAGATCGTCTGATATTTTTAGCCAAAGTGATATGACAATTTATTTTGTGATATTTACAATTTTTTTTTGTGATATTTACAATTTATTTTTGTTATATGGCAATATATTTCGATTGAATAAATTAAATACAACTAATTGGAAGCAATTATAAAATCAAAATAATTTTATATATCTATAACGTTTATTAAAAAGTGTAAATTTGTTATTTTACAAAGTGCAATCTACATTTCAAAATTGTTCAAAATAGGTTTCAATCGGTCAAATCTTAATTTAAGATCTGAGGAAATGACGGTTTCGCACTAGCAGAGCATATCACAGAATAAACACATCACTAAGCATCTGAATGTAATAAGTAATCTAGTTTAATTTATCTTTTTTTTCAATTAGTTTCAAACTAAGAAGAGCACTTTTGAAGCTTCCGGTATTTAGACATTTTTTATTTTGATCGAAATAATTGAAATTTATTTCATTGGTTTTTTTGGTATTTTCTAATCTACCTTTTTGTATTAGGAATGTAAAATTGGAGTTCATTTCCTAAAAGTTGAAATAAATACGCATCTTATAGAGTAAAAATAAGGAGTTAAATCTGTAATTAAATTAAATCAGTAATTAATCTCAAAATGTAGGTAAACAAATATTTTAGGGAAGAAAAAATTCAAAACATGTTAAAGTTTAACTTTTTTAATCCATACAACGATATAGAGTATTGAACAGTTCTGCAGGAAAATTTAATATACAGTGAAATTTAACTTCCTTGTGAATACTATCAATATTTATTTTCGAAGTATATAATTTTAAATTTACTATAGGAAATTTAAAAAGATAAATCTGATTAATTAATGCTTGGAATTAATTTATAATAGGAAAGAAATTATAAGAAATTTGCTATCTTAATGATTTTTGTAAATGTATACAAATGTTAAAATCTAATTTCCTTATAATTTAAAATAATTGTAAATGAAAAATATGGGCCAGTCGTAGTGGCACAACTGACTTTTAGGAAGTAGTAGGCTCTAATCAGCTGGTACGTTAAGTTAAATAGAATAATATTTTATGAAAATATTAACAGTTATGAGGCAAAAAAAAAGTTAAAATAAATTTCGAAACAGTTTTCATGAAAAAGGATAAGTTTTAATGCAACGATATTCTTTGTTCTTGCTTTTATATTTTGTATACAGGCTATTAAATTTCTTGATTTTTTACAGACATTTTTTATATTTTTAGGAGCATATATTCTCATTAGAAATATTTGGATTGTACAAAATATAATTTAGATAGCACGCTTTTATAATATCAAAATGCATTAAACTCATGAAATTAATACATGCATGGATAACATTATTAAGATTTACTAATAATGTTAATTATATTAATAATGTTTAAATTATTATAACATTATAATAACTTAAAGTCACTTTAAATTAATGTTAATGGCAAATTCCAATATGACTCATATAAGAATATAAGCAAATAACTAGCAAGTGATTGTTGGCTGACGAAAAAAACCTTCATTCATATAATAATTTATACCTGATCAAATATCAAATTATTTTTCAATTTTTAATGGAAATTTAACGAATCAAATAACTTGACCTTTACATTTTTGATAACTAATAGATTAGCAATAGGGAATTTATAACGGTTAGTAGGTTATGTTGGCCATGCGTAAAGCCCCATCTAACTTAGAATGTTTAAAAAAAATTTTTTTCTTTCTAATGCAGCTGGCAAACACTTTTAGACAGCTTGGTCTTGGATGCCTTAAGGCAAGTGCTGCAAAGACGTACCCACTTTGCATGACCCAGGGGGCGCGTGTAACTTGAAGATAAGTCACGGACGCGGAGTAACAATGCCCCCGCAACGCTCTACGATCCTATTAGACCGGGACCTACTGTTTAAAGCGGATTCCGAACCACTACAAACATCCATGGCACCTCCGGTACTCGAACCCGAAACCTGTGGTACCGAGCGCCACAGCGCTAGCCACTCGGCCATTCAGGCCCTATAATGTTTAAAATGGGTATTCAATTTTTTTTTTTTAATTATTATTATTATTTCCAATGGTAAGGGAAAATGACAAACTCTTACGATATCAAAACAGTGTAACCAAACACAATAAAAAGAAAACAACAATTGAAAAAGTCCAATGTCTCATCAGAAAAGTTCTAGCACTCCTCTCGGTATCGTTTCACTTCAGAGTCCCCACACAAGGCCAGGTAGTATCTTGCTATATGGTGCATGTCCATGATCTCGTCTTTCCCACAGAGTGGACAATTTGGGCTATCAAAAATGCCAATGCGGTGCAGATGGCTCGCCAAACAGTCATGGCCCATAGCAAGTCTAAATTCAGCGACGTCTTTTTCATGAGGTTTGTCCGAAATATACTGTTCCAAAATGTTCTAACAACTCATCGAGGAGATACGAACAGTGAGCTTTCATGTAAGTATTATTTTATTTTCACATAAGATGGGGCATTCACATAAGATTTGAAAATATTTCTTTCCATTTTTCGTGTTGTATTTTAAATCAAATATGAATACAAAATTGAAATATAGTTAACCCTTGCTTCTAAATCTTTGCCAAATGGTAAAATGTCAAAAAATTAAATAGAGAAGTACCAATCCAAAAAAGTCCAAACATGCCTTAAGAAGTATTGTCTGGAATGACCAAACAATGCTATTATTATTATTTTTTATGTTAAACCATTATTGTATCATAATTTTTTTCTTTTTTAAATCTTTTTGGGCAAACTTCCTAATAGTCTTCACCGTACTTTTCTCGCAAAGCATTTCTTCATCGTCTTTGTACTGAAACAAGATAGAAGCAACTTGGCTGCGCAAGCAGCCAAGTTGCTTCGCAACAAGTCAAATCAGCAGACCAAACAATGCCCCATTTCCTAAGCATCTGAGGTTTCGTTTATCGCTCTATAGTCATCTTGTGCACACGATGGCTAAACAGACCGGGACCTACAGTTTAAAGTTGATTCCGAACCACTAACAAACAAACATCCTGAGGAGATGACCGAAACAAAGATGTTTGGACAAATGTTTTATAAACATCAAATCTGGTGGCATTCAACCAAGTCCAAGTAGTGCAAAGACAAGAAAAAAAAAGCGAAAATTTATTTTGGTAATTTTTTTTTTACGCTATACTATATCCACAGGACCTGATGGCCGAGTGGCTAGCGCTCTGGTGGTAGGTTCCACAGATTTGGATTCCAGTCCCGGAGATGGATGGATGTTTATAGTGGCTCGGAATCCACTTTAAACCGTAGGCCCCGGTCTGCTTAGCCCTAGTGTGCACAAAATGACCGTAGAGAGACAAATCAAACTTAAAAACCTATAAAACTCCCAGATAATGCATCTTTTTAATTCAGAATCGAAAATCCTAAAAACTCTCAGAAGGATTGAATAATTTCCCCTGATTATTGTGGTGTAAGATTTTTTTTTAGTCAACCAAGCGGAAAACAACTTAAGGAATCATGCTTTCCCATCTTTAGCCTAATCTCATGGAGGAAAAGAAGCTTAGTTCCGATTAGAACATACAAATGCTTGTGAAAGTAAAATTTTTACGAGCCTTGATATAAATGTTTATCTTTAGGAAGAATACTAAGTAATGTTTTTTTCTCTAAATTTGATTGAGATATTTTGCCCATTTTTATGCCAATCACGCGAGTGTTCTAAATTACCTTTCATTTAAAATAAGATTAAAAATAAGCTTTTACACACTTGCTTGGATAAATATTATCTTTTAAAATAATGAGTTACACATTGTTTATTATATGGCAGTTTGATTTTAGATATGTTCTTTCACGTTTATACATCCAAAACTTAAGAAAACAGATGTAAATAATTTTATCTAAAAACATTATTAGGAGTAAATAATTTTATCTAAAAACATTAATAGAAATGAATAGTTAAATAGAAGAAAATAATTTTATCTAAAAACATTAATAGAAATGAATAGTTAAATAGAAGAAAATAATTTCATCTAAAAACATTAATAGAAGTGAATAATTTTAAAATAAGATTAAAAATAAGCTTTTCACTTTCTTTGATAAATGTTATCTTTAAAAATAATGAATTACATGTTGTTTATTACATGGCAATTTGATTTTAAATATGTTCTTTCCCATTTATCATCTAAAATTTAAGATAATAGATATAAATAATTTTATCTAAATACGTTAATAGATGTAAATAATTTTATCTAAAAACATTAATAAAAAAAGTAAATAATTTTATCTAAAAACATAGTAAACATATATGTGCATCCACATATAACTTTGATTTTAAAATAATATTCTTGCGCAAACAAATATCGTACTAGTAAAATAAATATTTTTTTGATGATTTTATTTCATTTTTAGTGTTATATATTTCTTTACAATGTGCGTTTAATGTCATTATTATTATATTATCTATGTTTACATGTTAAAATAATAGTAAACACAATAATAATAATAACTCCTTATGTTTCCATTTTCACTCCAAAAAATGTCTCTAGTGGGTCTAAATCTAATACGGGGATATATAATGTTATATGCGGCGCGCGGAGTTCTGACGCATTTCCAAAGTGGCCCGCAAGATCATTTGGGTGGCCACCCCTGGTTTAAACAATGACTATTTTAAGATAAAAATAAATGGCACTTTGAAATAAATAAACGATTGTTTTAAATTAATAAATAGTTCTCTCCAATATTTCATCCTGAAATGTGGATTTCAAAGGTAGTGTAGTCCTCCTTTTATATTTCGAAACAGAATGCTATTAATAACAATCTGAAGTTGGATATACATTATTTACAAATAAATTGATTAAGATATCGAAATTTTTGCTTTATTTTAATATGCAACGATACTTTGGTATTCGTACTTAACCCGTACCAGATTTTTGTTCTGATACGGGTTAAGTACGAATACCGAAGGACATCCTATTGTTACTGGTACAATATACATTGATGGAGCTATATAAATAATTTATAAACATTTCTGATTAGTTAAGTACAAAAGCAATTAGATGATAGGATTTGGATTTCAAAGATAGCTGGTCTTCCTTTTATATTTCGAAATAGCATGCTATTAACAACAATCTGAAGTTTAAATATACATTATTTAAGATTAGATATTGATTAAGGTATAGAAATTTTGGAGTTATTTCAATATACAACGTTACTTCGGTATGCGTACCAGATTTTTGGTCTTGAACCAATGAAGGCCTATATCCTACGAATTTTTCCCATCAAAGGTGAAGTTGTTGGTAATCCGTTACCATGAAAGATATCCTATTGTTACTGGTACATTACACATTGATGGAGTTGTAGAAATCATTTATAATATATAAATGATTATTAAAATACAAAAGCAATTAGATAATAAAAGAAAATTTACCAAATTAAATTTTCTCTTTTCTGTCTCTTCGCACTACTTGGACTTGGTTGAGTGCCATCAGATTTGATGTTTACAAAATATCTATCCAAACAACTTTATTTCGGCCATCTCCTCAGCACATTTAAGAAATATGGTATTGTTTGGTCATTCCAGACAATGCTTCTAAGGAATGTTTGGATATTGTTGGAGTGGTACTTCTCTGCTTAGTTTTTGACATCCATCCATTTGGCAAAGATTCAGAAGCAAAGGTTAACTATAGTTTATGGTATGCAAATTTGAATTAAAATACAACACAAATGAGATTATTTGGTCATTCCAGACAATGCTTCTAAGTCATATTTTAACTTTTTTGTAGTGGTACTTCTAAGTACACTACAAAAACTAAAATGTTAGTTTTTGACATCCATCCAAGTGGCAAAGATTTAGAAGCACAAAGTTTAACTCTATTGCATTGTATTCAAATTTGAATTAAAATACAACACGAAAAGAAATATTTGTAAGTTTTTTGTGAAGTCCCATTTTTAACGTTCGAAGTAAGATGGAACTTTACCCATGCTCTACATAGCCAACTAACCATTGTAAATCACCTGTTACTAATCTGTTAGTTATAGGAAATGTAAAGGTCAAGTTATTTCATTCGTTAAATTTCTATTAACAATTAAAAGATAACTTGATATGATTAAATATAAGATTATTTAAGTGAAGGTCAACCAATGATCACTTGCTAGCTATTTGCTTATATTCTTGGATGATTGCATTGTTAAATTGCTATCTTAATAATATTGTTCATGCGTGTTTGTTTTATGAGTTTAATGTATAACCATGAACATTTTTAATGTGTAACACATACATTAAAAATGTTTAATGCATAAACTATTCTTATAGATATACAAGTTCAATAAAAGTCATTGAATTTGTTTACGAATTCTTCTAGATCCATTAGTAAAGATCATAGTATGTAAATTTACGGAAAAAGTCGAGGATCTGTTTAAAAATCCGACTCGGGAGTTGGGCCCGACTCCACATCTCTGCTAATAACACAAAGTGTCTTTAAAAAAGACTGATTATTATCAGAAAAATAAACCAGGAAAAATGTTTAAAGTTTACGTTAAGTTACATATTAGAGAGTTTTTGCATAACGTTTTTTTATCGTCCGATATTGTTTTCTTCCTAGCGCGCATGCTCATAGGAATAGCTTAGTAGTGAAGTATTACAGATAAGCATGCACAACAGGTACAATGTTTCTTAAGAGCATGCGCGCTAGGGAGGAAAAATATCGGGCGATAAAAAAACGTTATGCAAAAACTCTCTATTATAACGTTTACGCAACGTTAAGTTTGTGTTAAACGTTTTAAAAAAAATTCAAAAGAGCATAAATTTAAATATATTAAATTATTCAATAAAAATTATAATATATAATTAAATATTTTATTATTAACTTTATTATTGATCTATAAATATAATTTTATTTAAAATTGCACTTTCATTATTTAACTCATATTGGCGAATGGCGAGGTTGGTGGTATGAAGTGATTTTAATTTTTACCCATAAAATATTGGATATTGTTTTGGGGAGAGGGTTTTTTTCGTTTCCTTGATCACTTTCAAAGATTTCTATTGGTTTATTATTATTTTTTTTATATTTCTATAACGAGCTATTCTTGTTGATTTATTTAAATTTCTTTCTCATGCTTTTTCATAAAATCGTTTGGAATTCTATAATTGTATAATTGTTGATTTTTTTTTTTCCCTTAATTTCTTTCAAGTGCTTTTTTATACAATCGTTTTGTATTTATTTTTTTATTTTAATGCTTTCTTTTTTATTCCAGTTTTGAACGATAACATAATGTATTGTTTGAACATGATTTATTTATCTTTATTGATACTTTTTCTTTTTCATAAAATCGTTTGGAATTCTACAATTGTTGATTTTTTTTTTCCCTTAATTTCTTTCAAGTGCTTTTTTTATACAATCGTTTTGTATTTATTTTTTATTTTAATGCTTTCTTTTTTATTCCAGTTTTGAACGATAACATAATGTATTGTTTGAACATGATTTATTTATCTTTATTGATACTTTTTCTTTTTCATAAAATCGTTTGGAATTCTACAATTGTTGATTTTTTTTCCCTTAATTTCTTTCAAGTGCTTTTTTTATACAATCGTTTTGTATTTATTTTTTATTTTAATGCTTTCTTTTTTATTCCAGTTTTGAACGATAACATAATGTATTGTTTGAACATGATTTAGTGCTTTTTTATCTTTATTGATACTTTTTCTTTTTTTTTTTTCATAAAATCGTTTGGAATTCTACAATTGTTGATTTTTTTTTTTCCCTTAATTTCTTTCAAGTGCTTTTTTATACAATCGTTTTGTATTTATTTTTTTATTTTAATGCTTTCTTTTTTATTCCAGTTTTGAACGATAACATAATGTATTGTTTGAACATGATTTATTTATCTTTATTGATACTTTTTCTTTTTCATAAAATCGTTTGGAATTCTACAATTGTTGATTTTTTTTTTCCCTTAATTTCTTTCAAGTGCTTTTTTATACAATCGTTTTGTATTTATTTTTTTATTTTAATGCTTTCTTTTTTATTCCAGTTTTGAACGATAACATAATGTATTGTTTGAACATGATTTATTTATCTTTATTGATACTTTTTCTTTCTTTGATGGTTTAAAATTGCCGTTATACATTAAATTCAAAATTTTATGAATAACCTATATACCGGCTCAGCAGATTAAATTTGATCTTTTTATGTTTAATATTTTTTAATACCTTTTATTGATTCGTATTTGAAATGATTTTGTTTTATTTTGGAACGAAAAAAGAACAAATTTCAATGAAGAAAAATTAAGCGTGCATTTACATTGCAAGGATCTGCAATCAATTGTAGGAAAAGATTTTTAACTTTACATTCACAGATCAAAACTTTTCTTTCACATATATTCCTCGATTTTTAATAAAATAAAAACATTGCTTGATTCAGAGCTCATTCATTGCTTAGTTCAGAAATAACTCATATCATTATAATTCATTAGGGGGCTGAATGGCCAAGTGGCTAGCGCTCTGGAGCTCGGTACCACAGGTTTCGGGTTCGAGTCCCGGCGGTGCCATGGATGTTTGTATTGGTTCGGAATCCACTTTAAAAAGTAGGTCCCGGTCTAATAGGATCGTAGAGTGTTGCGGGGGCATTGTTACTCCGCGTCCGTGGCTTATCTTCAAGTTACACGCGCCCTCTGGGTAATGCAAAGTGAGTACGTCTGTGCAGCACTTGCCTTAAGGCATCCAACACCAAGGTGTCTGTGTTTGCCAGATGCATTGGAAAAAAAATTATAATTCATTAGAATTATAAATTTCGATCAATTGTAGCAGCAAATTTATAAATTAAGTTGACTTAACGCATCAAACGTGTGGTTTGGGATCATTTTATCGTCAAAGAGATACAGTAATGAATAAATAGGCATGCATCACAGCACTATATCTTCTGAGGAAAAGAAGTCAAAAAAATAATACCATTGTAGGTCTTTCATGTTTCCAAATAACAATACAGTATAATTTGTTTATATAATTTTTATTATGAAAAATGCATGAGAATTATATATTCAATTTCACAATTACCTTGAAGACGAAACGAAGTGAATTGATGACAATAGCACTTTTAACGTTTTATGACGTTTACATACGGGGTCTTGACTTTTATTCTCCTTTTCATTTTTAAATAATAATGATCAAGAAAAGAAATTCCAATTATCATAAATAAATTAAAAGAAAATTCAAGACCATTGTAAAAATATAGGATTTCGGAACAGATATGGATTCGGGACAAACACTCTTGAATGTAATTCAGTAATTCTACTCTATGCTGGAGCTGACACAAGAAAATATTTACAACTTTTTCATAAATAGAAAAAGAAACATAACACAAAGGCTTACGAGACCATCGAAGGAAATAACTCGTTTAATTAAGCAAATACAATATAATTAAACTTTTTAAATAAGTCCATCCCAGATTACCACTTTGGACCATAATCTTGTTCCAGTGATGCGAATCAAATAATAGCGATGGCACAGATTAAGACCGAAATACATCTTCGAAACACTTAAAAAAAGTAGTAGATTATCAACGGAAATAACGCATCTTATTAAATAAAAATAACGACGTAATTAAATTTTTTTAAATCAGTGTAGCCGAGCACTTTGATATGTCCCGAATCTTGTTAATATGATTCGGACTACATACTGGAGATGAGACAGAAAGACTGAATACAATTTCGGCATCAGATTGCGAAGATCGTAGACTAATAAAGGAGATGATTAAATTACAATAAACCACGTAATTGAATTTTTAAAGTAAGCCAATTCAGAATGAGTCTAGTTAAACACTTTGATATGACCAGAATTTTGTGTCAATAATTTGGAAATGAAACAGTAAAAGACTAATTACAATTTCGCACCAAATTGCGAAGGTCGTAGACTTTTTTACTGGCAAAAGAAATAATTAAAATACAACAAACCACGTAATTGAATTCTCGACCAATCCAGAATGATTCTAATCGAGCATTTTGATATGTTCAGAATCTTGATTCAATAATTCGGACTAGAAATGCACGGGAAAAGACTGATTAAAATTTCGGTATAGGATTATGAAGATCGTAGATTATCAAAGGAAATAATTAAATTATAACAAACCACGTAATTGAATTTTTAAATAAGCCGGTCCAGAATGAGGCTAATCGAGCACTTTGATATTATCAGAATCTTGTTTCAATGATTCAGACTAAATACAGGAGAAGACACAGGAAAAGACTGATTACAATTTCGGTATCAGATTATGAAGTTCGTAGAGTATCAAAGAAAATAATATCACAATAAATCACGTAATTAAATTTTTAAAATAAGCCAGTCCAGAATTAGTCTAGTTAAATACTTTGATATGATCAGAATATTGTTTTAATGATTCGGACTAAATATTGGAGATGACACAAGAAAAGATTGATTACAACATCAAGAAACAAAATACGAAAGTCGTAGACTACCAAAAGAAATAATTAAATAATAGCAAACTACGCAATTGAATTGGTAAAATAAACCAATTCAAAATCAGTGTAGTTGAGCCCATTGATATGTCTAGAATCTTGTTTCAATGATTCAGACTAAATATTGGAGATGACACAGAAAAAGACTAAACCACCAAGGAACTCCGTAACCGGTACGCCCGTTGCCCAATTACAATTTCCGCATCAGATTATGAAGGTCATAGACTATCAAAATAGATAATTAAATTACAATAAACCACGTAATTTTTTTTTATTCTAATGCAGCTGGAAAACACTTAGACAGCTTGGTCTTGGATGCCTTAAGGCAAGCGCTCCACAGACGTACTCACTTTGCATGACCCAGGGGGCGCGTGTAACTTGAAGATAAGCCGCGGAGTAACGCCGGACGCGGAGTAACAATGCGCCCTCAACGCTCTACGATCCTATTAGACCGGGTCCTACACTTTAAAGTGTATTCCGAACCACTACAAACATCCATGGCACCACCGGGACTCGAACCCGAAACCTGTGGTACCGAGCGCCAGAGCGCTAGCCACTCGGCCATTCAGGCCCCTTAAACCACGTAATTGAATTTTCAAAATAATCTAGTCGGGTGAGCCGAAAGGAGCACTGTGATATTACCAGAATCTTGTTTCAACGATTCAGACCAAATACTGGTGGAAAAGACTGATTACAACTTCAACACAAATAGACCAAAAAAAATGATCACTAAAATCGCAAACTATCAAAAAGACTTACACATTTCAATAAATAAAAACAAACTAAGTAATTAATTTTATTTAAAGTTTATTATAACACATTAATGTTTGGCGACAACTTCAATCAATGTATTTTTAAAAAATTCATAAATATTCTCAAAAATCTTCTTATAGTAGATTATTACGGAGATCCTGGCCACGTAGCGGCCACTAGCTCCTTCGTTGTAAAATGTTGAAACATAGCGGTGGTCTCATGCCCTTTGAGTTAATAAGCAAATAGATAATTAAATGTCCTTTTTTTAAAAAGAATTATTTATTTAATAAAATTATAAAATGAAAAATATAACAAAAATTTCAAAAATGTAGATGTTGATGAAATCAGTTGCCTGTAATAAAACAGAATGAAAAGGTCAAATTAGGAGAAAAAATAGCTTAGGTATTCTCAAAAAATTAATAATTCCTGTTTATTTTTCTTTTAAAAAATAAAATCAATTTCTAAATTCAGAAATCACGTACGAATATGACAGAAAAAATAAATACAAGCTATAACATATATTTAAAATAAAACAAGCACTAAAACCAAATGCGACCAATCTTAATATCCTCAAATCCACCATTAATAAACATGTGGCGGTTTGTCTAAAACTTTGAAAGAATACAAAAGATAAATAAATCAGCATACCCAAACAGACAAAAAATAATCTCCGTTCATCATTTGAGATATCTCTTTAATCAAGTAATTCTCTTAATAGTCTTTAAGCGGATATACTAAATGCTCGTAAAAATAACTTTCTATGTCAGAAAAACCAAATCTTCCCTTTTGTTTCGCTTCATTGGATTTCGTTCTTTTTCGCATAACGTATCAATGATGTTACTTTTCTCGTGGTACCATTTTAAATACCTTAAATAGCATATTCCAGTGAAAGTTAATTGGTTTTTTAATGTTTCGTTTAAGGAAAACTTCGAATTACACTTTTGATTTTGAATCATGTAAAAGATGGTAGTGATTTTGCAAGAAGCTAACAATCTGTGACGAATCAATTTCATGGTATTAAAGACCAGAGTTTTGTACTAAAAGTAAAAAATAAATCAAATCATATACACGTGTTTTAAAAGTTTCTTTATCCTGTAAAAAAATTTTTAAGGAATATGTCAAAATGAAGAATATTATATAATGGATGGATACAAATTTGTTTAATTTGTTGTTCTATGGACATTTTTTGCTAATTAGACCGGGACCTACAGTTTAAAGGGGATTCCAAACCACTCACAAACATCCATGCCACAGGCAAGATTCGAACCTGAAGAATGTGGTAAAAAAGGCCAGATCTCTAAGCAATTGGCCATCAGGCCGCCAATGGATGGAAAGAGTGAAAATATTTTCATAAAAGTATTTTCAAGACATAAATTCTAAATTCAATATTTGGACAGTGCAATCTAAACGATCTGTAATTACATTCGATGCAGTATTTTAATAACAAAATTTGATATCATTTTAGTATTTTTTGCATGAATGACTCATGATAAAAAAAAATGCCCCATAGAATACAATGCGTCAAGAATTAAAATATAGACAAAAATAAAATTTTGTAAATTATATATATAGTTTTTCACTTATTGATTACCTATTACGCTCATCATTATATTCAAACCCATGTTAGTTTAATATTATTTATACATACGGAGTCGGAGTCTGTCTACTGGCAGACTCCGAAACATGAAAAGTTTTCATTTCGGCCAATTAACCAATTTTTGCCATTGGTAACACAGATTTCAGGTTCGAATTCTGGCGGTGGCATAGATGTTTGTTAATGGTTTGGAATCCACGTTCAACTGTACGTCCCGGTCTAATTAGCCTAAAATGTGCAAAAAATGACAGTAGAGCGACAAACCAAACTACCTTACGGAATAGGGTGTTAGCTCCCAGCAGTCGTATTAGACAGGGACCTACGGTTTAAAGTGGATTCCGAACCACTACAGCATCCATGGCACGGCCGTCACTCGAACCCGAAACCTGTGGCACCGATCACCAGAGTATATATATTATAAGAGGTCTGAATGTATGGCACTTCAGGGTTATTCCATTGCGAAAGCTATGATGGTTTTGTTATTCAATTTTCATGTAGAGAATACCGGTGGTAGCTTTTGGCTTGCAAAATGGTCGTGTTTCGTAATTTATTTCTTGTTAATTCTCCTTTGTTTTTTGTTTTCTTTATGTAAAGTTAATTTATTCAGGTGACTCTAGGCAAAACAAAATTACACTAGTGTAGTAAAACGCCATGAGAAATTTCAAATATATATATATATTTGTAACGTTTGTGTTAATAGGTGGTTTTGCTTTTGTTTCAGGTGAATTATGTCAGGACTACCGAAAAATATTAGTTATAATTAATAAAACAACGATTTGTAAACATCAAAAAGGTGCTTTTCATTTTGAACACCAAACTCAAAATGCAGATAAAATTCCATATCGATGAATGTATAGAATTCGGAGAATTCTCACAAATAGAAATTACATTTACATTCCTTGTCTCCATTTGCCGCAATTGTAAAAATAAAAGTAAATCAAAATTTCCTTCTTTGATTGTGTTAAATCAAAATAAGTCGTGTAAGAAGATAATTATTTTTTTGTTTCTAATTCGTGTTAAATAAAAATCGTGTAAAAACAGAATTGGGTGTATATGTCATTTCAGCTTGGCCCCAATGTTTTCATAGGAAAGGTTTTTTTCTGTATTTAAGTAGTGGACGAGATTATATAGCAATTGAAGATTGCAGTTCTTAAAGAAATGTTACCACAGTAAATTTTAAGAAATCCTGCTAAAATTTTCATTCTTATTTAAAATCAACACCACAGAAAATGTGTTCTTCAGAAAAATATAGGGTACTTACGTATTAACGCCACCGCAGCTACAGATTTGGCGGTTTTTAAGTGGCGCCAATCTACACTTAAAATTTTCGTGACAAATCATAAAATATATAAAACACTTTATTTAAAACCAAAACACTTTATTTAAAAATAAAGTAGTCAATCGGATTTCGGTGGAAAATGGGCCGATATAGAGTTTAACGTAGATTCAAAACAGTCTCTATTTAGGCGCATTGGCAGCTGTTTATTGGCGCATTAGCGCTGCTTCTGCTGCGGTGGCGTTAATAAGTAAGTACCAAATATAGGATCGCATAAATTATTTATTTGCACATTCCCATTCCTGTTCTTTTCATTAATAAATAAAACCTGTGCAGAAATAAGTGTTTTCTTGAAAACCTATATTATTGTCAAAAATTAGCAGATTTCCCATTTTGAGTGGGAAAAAAATAGTCACTTTAGAAATGTCCTTTTAAAAAAGTTCGAATTAAACTAGTAATGCAATGCGGAGCACCTTACTGCATCCTGAAATCAGTATTTTGAGGGTAGATTCGCTGTTACATCACTTCTTCTACGTGTTGACTCAACTTTGAATAAGTTAGGGTAGATTCACCAAAACCGAAAGCATGATAGTTTTTGCTAAAAAACAGAATGTAGGCAAAATTTTTAAGTTTAATTAAATAAATATCATATGAATTACTCAGTTTTAATAGTTTTTAAAAGGGTTCTAAGCTAAAAAAAAGAATGTAGGCAAAATTTTTAAGTTTAATTAAATAAATATATATGAATTACTAAGTTTTAATAGTTTTTAAAAGGGTTCTAAGCTAAAAAACATAATGTAGGTAAAGTTTTTAAGTTTAATTAAATAAATATCATATGAATTACTCAGTTTAAATAGTTTTTAAAAGGGTTCTAAGCTAAAACACAGAATGTACGCAAAATATTTAAGTTTAATTAAATAAATATCATATGAATTACCAAGTTTTAATAGTTTTTAAAAGGGTTCTAAGCTAAAAAACACAATGTAGGCAAAATTTTTAAGTTTAATTAAATAAATAAACTCAGTTTAAATCATATGAATTACGCAAAATATTTAAGTTTAATTAAATTTTAATAGTTTTTAAAAGGGTTATAAGCTAAAAAACAGAATGTAGGCAAAATTTTTAAGTTTAATTAAATAAATATCATATGAATTACTCAGTTTTAATAGTTTTTAAAACTAAGCTAAAAAACAGATCATATGAATTACTAAGTTTTAAAAAAAGAATGTAGGCAAAATTTTTAAGTTTAATTAAATAAATATATGAATTACTAAGTTTTAATAATTTTTAAAAGGGTTCTAAGCTAAAAAACAGAATGTAGGCAAATTTTTAAGTTTAATTAAATAAATATCATATGAATTACTCAGTTTTGCTCTAATAATATAACTCCAACGAAAAAAACATGCCGCCTTATTAACTGGCAGTGCTATCTATAGAGGAAACGTTCCTACGCACCTCCATTTTCACTCATATACGTACTCTATCCCTCTCTTTATCCCTTACTTTTTAATATATATATATATATATATTAAAAAGTACATAAAGCATAACAGCTTGAGCACATTAAAAGTTGGACCCCGTAATCCCTTTATATATACATTTCTCTAAGTTTGTGAGTGTGTGCACGCTTATGCACAGCCAAAATTTACATCCAAAATTGGATGTAAATTAGTTTAAAAAATTAGTTTAAAAAATTACCCAATTAGGCTTTAAATAAATTTGACAATTTTTCTTAGTTGGTGTTATTTTTTATGCTGTTCTACTGTTGATACACAGGCCAACATAAAATAAATAAAACTCATTAACCAATGAAATTGTAACCACATAAAATTTCGTTTAATAAGGAAAAATCTGCATTGCTATTTTACCAATAACAAAATAGAGCGATGAAAAAATTTGCAGACTTTTTATTGTGGTTAAACGGGAGATAAGGTGTTTTTGATTAACAGTGGATGGGTAAAGAAACAGACAGTCAGGTTTCATTCCCCCCCCTTTTTCAATAAGCAGTCTTAGTTTCGAAATTTGATAGTAGTAAGAGGGAAGATGTAGTATGGAAGTGAAAGAAAATATTCATAAGGGAAAACATTTCATTGAATTTCACACTGGTTTTTATTGTTAAATTTGCAATGACACAAAAAAAGAAAACTATGCAATCATATGCTAGAGCTCGAAAGAACAAAGTTGTTTTGAACAGATGTAAATCAAAATAAAAAGAGTTAATAAAGTTTTATTTTTTAAAATCGTGCATTGGCAATTTATATGTGCTAATTACCGATAAAAAAAATATAAAACCGATAGGAGAATCTATGACAAAAAAAAAAAAAAAAAAAAATTTACTTCTACTTTTTAAAAAATCTATTTTAATAAACATTTATTGCAACTATTTTGGATTTTTTTTTTTTTTTTTTTGTTACATGAAATTGGGCATTAATGATTATTTGTGTTGAAATTTACAGCTGCATTTCACTTACAAAATTCTGACATACAGGTTTAACAATGCAAATTATTCCTTTATAAAATTAGAGTTAATTATTACTTATACATATGTATGTTGATAAAGACGTATATGCATTAAATATTTATTTCTCTGAGTAGTGATGTACTATTATGGGTAAAAATGTATACATAAATATGCATCTGCAATCTGTAATTTAATTAATCTGCATTTTTTTTTCCAGTAACCATAATTATATGTGTACTCTCAGCAACAAGTGTATATTTACTTACATATGTATGTCTATCAGTAATAAATTTTAAAGTCACAAATCAGGTTAAGTCTATCCATGTGTGAATATATATGTGCATGAATGATATGTGTACGCAAATCATATATGTGTGTGTGTATATATATATGTTTGTGTGCATATATATGACAATGTGTAAGTCTGAGCACATTTATGAGTGCATGTGTATGTATTTATATGTGAATGTATGTGTACATGCTTATTTACATGCAGGTTTATGCTTGTGTATGTGTGTACTTAGTTCTATGTGTGTATTTGCACATTCTGTGTAAGTATATATAATGCTTGTGAATTCAAGTATGTTTATGCAGTGTATGTATGTTCGTGAGTGTACATGTATGTCCTTGAGCACGTATGCAACTGTGTTCATGCGATACTATGTTCATGTTTACACATGTATGTATGTATATATTTTATTAAATGTATGTGTACATGTTTATGTGTGTGACTGTGTGCATATACAAATAAACAAACAAAAACCTACATAAAACCTCAAATAAATATAATAGAAAGGATATTATATAATAATTATAATAAAAAATAGCAAATAATATCTACTACTGTAACTCCAATGAAGGTGAATTCACACAATTTTTGCAAATTTCAAATGTTACAATTTAGAATTCCTATTGATATTATACTAGAAAGCAAACTTTATTCGGTATTAAAAAATAAAGAAATTTGTTTTTTAAAAAGGAATGTACAAGTACAATATGAAATTTCAAATGTATCAAGTCTGATACACTATGAAGTAGATTTTAGAAAATAAATTTTCTTTAAATTTCATGTGATCAAAAAAAAATAATAGTTGTTGAAAAATATTCCATCCATTTTACCTCCTCTTCTTAACATTTTTGCTCTCACGACAATATATTTAAATATTACAGGAATTTGTTTTTAATTTCAGCTTATATACGTGTTGGGAATTTTGAGTATATATATATTTATATATATATATATATATATATATATATATTTGAAGGAAAAATACACTTAAAATGCCAAAACTGGCACTTTGCATACATTCGGAAATGTGTGATAAATTTATTCAATTGAAAAACCCAGCATTTGAAAATCATAACAAATTCTACTTAAGAATATTTTGAAAGAAAGAAAATTCTTAGAAAGTCATTAAAATATCAATACTATACTTAAATAGTAAAAAGAAGATTATAATTGGACATGGAAAAAAATTTTAAAGTTCCATCAAGCAAATTTGAAGATATTCCACAAAAACTATGAAAAATTTAATTAAGGAAATGAAATTAGTAAACCTAAAATAGTGATGGTTTTTTTTTATCCATCAAAATAATATATAAAGTACAATATAATAAAAAAATTTATGAAAACAATTTAATATGCAATTCCAGCAAAGGAAATAAAAAATAATAATAAAAAAATTAAAAAAATCACTAATTTATTCCCAAAAAGCTGTGGATCAATTCATTATCATCTAAAAAGGTTATGGTTCATGACACAAAAAAATAAAATCATAACTAATTCAAAAAGTATATTAGAATTTATTAAGATATTCCTTTTCCTCACATATTTTAATCTTTAATAGCTTTTTATTTATTATTATCGCAAATATGTTACATTACTATGTATTCATTTCCTTAGTTTTGTAAATTTATGTATATATAAACAAAAAAAAAAGAATATATATTCGCCATACTAAAATGTTATATATGTCACTGTATAATTAAATTATTTTAAAAATTATACTATACTTTATTCCAAAATTCAAGATTAAATTAGCACATCCATAAGATGGGATATTTTTTTTTCTCAGTCACAAGCAAAATGGTCAACTGGATAAGCACATATAAAAAATGAATATATATTTCAAATTATATTTCAAGAAAATCACTATAAATTTCATGATTCATAGTTTCTGTGAAGTTCAACAAACTTTCCATGCCATGCTACATTAGTCCAGACACCTCAAGAGGCTATCAAATTTTGAGAATCTGAATAATATGAGAGAAGGGAGATTTGGTAAGGAGAGATATTTGAAGAAGAGAAAAAGTTTGGACAATACAATAAAAAGATGAACACAATTAAGAAGAGGAAATTTTAAGATTTGTTAAAATTGTAAATATGTATAAATGATAACGTTCAATCCTTCAATAAAAATTTTTTTTAAAAATTAACTATAGTCACTGAGTTTCTTATAATTTAAGCGCACCGCCTAGAACCGATAGAGACTTCTGAAATTCTATAATGATTTCCAACAAGTTTGGAACAATTGGAAACAAGTTTGAATAATCCAAGAGTAGATGAACACAGTTAAGAAGAGGAAATTTTAAGATTTGCAAAATTATAAAAATGTATAAATGGTAACTATGTTCAATCATTCAATAAAAAAAAAATGAACTATTGTCATTGAGTGTCTTATAATTTAAGTGCACTAGCACATAAGGAGACTTTTAAAGTTCTAGAAAAATTTCCAACGGAACAGTACTATGGTGCAAATTTTCAATGGTGTATTGCTGTATGAAATCTTTCTGCTAGGTGTCATTTAACTTGTTAGTGATGCAATTTAATTTTCTTCTTTGAGAGCCACTATTGAACTTTAAAAAATAAACAGGTGGTTGTACTGTAACTGTACTGAACAGGTAATGAGCATCTGAATAATAAAACTAAACAAGTACTAGACATGTAACTGTACTGGTTTATGATTCTTTTTATATTATTGTGAAATTAAGTCGTCTAATTTGGTTTCATGAAATAATTCATCATCTTCATCAGAGGCTCAACAGCCCCATTGTGGGCCAAGGCCGTCTACCTATTAGCAGATTTCGTGATGGGTTTTTTTGTTTTTGTTTGTTTTTATGGGGCAAAGTTGTCAGCTATATGCCCAAAGCTCAACAGTCATATGAGACCGGGGCCTACGTCTTAAAGTGGATTCAGAACAACTACAAACATCCACAGTACCACCGGGACTCGAACAGGAAAGCTGTGATACCGAGTGCTAGCTGCTCAGCCATTCAGGCCCCTCATGAAATAATTAGTGTTTAATAATTTCTGTAATAATTAGTGTTTAATAATTTTCTTTTTCTATCTGACTCATATGAAACAATTTTGATGTTGTGTATAGTAAATTATGTCTCTTAATGAAAAAAATGAAAGCATTTATATGCATAATTTGGAATTCATAATTAGAGCTAATTTAGGGATATTATTTTATGTTTGATGAAAGTCTCAATCTTGTGTTCGAATTTGTGTATATTCATGCATTTACGAAAATTAAGTTAACCAAATAATGTGATATTGTATTTAGTCACATATAATTGAAGAATATTAATTTAAGAATAAATGATGTGAAAAAATTAAACTGTAAAGTAGTAGAATATTTCAGAGATATTAATTTTTTATATTCAGTAAAGAAATATTAATTGCGATAAATAATTTATACATATATATGATTTATAAAGTATATATTGTGCTTTTAAAAAAATAAATTTATACAAAAAAAAATTTGTCAAAATTCCATACCTATTAGTTAGAATTATAGCTGTTGTTTTTGATATGAATGTTACTGGGTTAAACAGATAAGAAAATTATGATGTCATTTTCAGCCAGATTGAAAAAAAAAGATTTAGGGGAGTTAGTTAGTGAATTATGTATGCAAGTCCCTCCAAATGCAAAAACAGCTCTTTGCAAACCCCATAATTTTAGAAAGTTTCCTTTATGAATTAAATGCAACTATTGCAAATGCTAGACAAAGAAAATGAGAAAAAATAGAAAGAGATGAAAATCAACAAATGCAAGAATATGAATTGAAATTAAGTGAGTAGGAATCAAAGCATACTCAGGGAGAAGATCAGTTAGGTACAGGCTTAGAACATAAACAGGGTAGGGTAGGAAATTCCTTTCTTGCTAAGGTGATGAAAAAAGATATTTCATAAAAAAAAAAAGCTGAACAATGGAATTTCTTCTTCCACCATGCGAAAGGATGTTTAAAGGTTCTGAAGATATTCAGATAAAAATAATATTAACCTCTTGAAGGTATATTATATCAAAAGCTTGCATACACAATGCTGAATGATGAAGATAAGAGGTACTAAGCAAAAATAAAAAATACTGCTCTCAAAGAACATCAAATTACTCCCTTACAATACAAGACAAATATTGATAATTGTTTAAAGACCAATAGAGACTTACTCTCGGGAGTTGAAGCTGTCTTAGAACTCTTTCTCAAATCTAGAACATTGAAACTTTAGAAATGCTTAAAGAATCAATAAATGCAAATAAATATGCTCTATTATTTTATGAAAAAACACATGTGCACCTAAAGTTACATCCACACAGGTTAGAGTCAAGTCACCCCAAAGGTTATCTTGCTTCTGTGTCATCTGACCATAAAAAATAACTCATCGTTGGCCATGAGTGACAATTGTAATGGGGTCAGCGAAAATCCTTTTGATGTGCGGACAGGGGTAGAAACAAATGATTTTCTCAAAGGGTTCTGTCAAACTGATTTACAATTGATTCGCAGGGAAGAATCACCTCCTGTCTGAACACAGCTTTAAAGAAACAAAAAATTATCCTCTAGTATCTGATTTTATTTTTTAAAAAATCAAAAGTTTTCTGATTGTAGTTCCTAGAATTTCACCAAATTTTCAATGCGATTCTAAACAAGATGATCTCATGAAGAGAAAATCAACAACAATAATCCAAAAGAAATGGTGCCAATGAATGGAAAGAATTTGGCCTTCCAAATAGGAAAATAGAACAGCATGAGACAGAAGCCTTGAAACATGTTTGTTACTCATTTGTTAAATACTAAATTGCAAGTTTGATGTATATCAAGAGGGACATATAACGAAATTTTGTCCGAAAGGAAATATGATATCTCAAGTTACTAAAACAAACAGGAATATTTCTGAGATGAAAATGAAGTCAGGATTAAAATGAGTGATACCAGTTTTGATTGGGAAATTCTAGTAAGTGAAATGAATGGTAAGCTCCTTTGAATTAATTTAGAAATATGATGCCATAAGTTTCAAGACATTGTTGATAATGGTGAATAGATTACAATACTGCAGAATTATGTGATACTGAAAGGATTATTACAATTAAGTGGAAAGATATTTTTAAGACATGCAATTAGCTTTCCTACAGACACCACAATTACTACTATTCCACTTAGCCTTTGGTCAGATGAAGAAGATATTAGGCCTTTTGTCCATATATATGTAGCAGTAGAGGAGGGATTATATGAAAAAGCTTCAAATAGTTCCCAAAGTGTCCACTTATAAGAAGAAGTAATCAGGAAAGGAAATGATAATAAAGTCCGGAAAAAAGAATTCAGAAGAGCAGGTATTCAATCTGTAAGAAAGATATATGATAGACAAATCAGGAACTATTAGGAAGTCATATGACTTGGAGAATACAAAATGAATGTATTCACTGCTGCAGTGGAAACAGTTATGACAAAGAAAGAAATAAACATAAAAATCACAGGAAAATATTTTTTTAAATTATCTTAAATAAAAGAAGCTGGAGAATTTGTAATAGATTATATCCCAAAACCAGGAAAGCATATAAAAATTCTGTAAAACTTACCAAGAAGGGGAATTTAAAAGGTCAACAGCAAAGATTGGTCATTGTCACAACCAAAATCAGAAAAACTGTGTTTTCTGCTGAAGGAGAAATTTAGAGTCTAGTTTTAGTGAATAAACTTTGCGAGTGGAAAAGATCTAAGCAACTCAATAAAAGGAAATATTCATATGAAAAATGTTGAGATTAATTATTAAGGACCTCCAAGAGAAATGTATTGATAATGCTATTACGCAAGTTGATCACGATTAATCATGAGCTGGTAAAATATTAAAATATGGTAATAAAAATTTTAAAAAAGTGATTATATTTAATTATAGGTCACAAAGGAGTGTGAAAAACCTTCTAACTTTAGGATTGATCTCATGTTGCTGGAATTTTATTAATATATTTCTTTTTTAATTGTATGTGTAATATTATTATGTGAGTCAGTATTTTTCGGTGTGAATGGAAAATTTACAATTTAAAAAAATAAACTAAAGGTTTTTTTTCCTTTGTGTGATATTACATTTAAGTACTGTAATTTGATAGTAAATAGGTAATGCAAAATAACAATTGTGAAATTGGAAAAGTTAATTTGATAGTAAATAAACTTGGCTGATTTAAAATTATAAAATTTTCCAAAGTTATTTGAAAGAAAATAATTGCTCATATATTGTTTTAGGCAATTAATACATTTCAGTGGTTAAAATATTATAATGGTGTACTTGGGTACTTTCTAAGTATCAATCTTATATATATATATACACACAATTAAATACTTTGTCTTTTAATAATGCACTATTTTTTGTTTAGTGTAGCATATTTAATATTTTGCTACTATGTTTATTAGTATTTCTTTTATATTATTTTAATGCCATTTGTAAAGCTGTAGCATATGAATATTTTATTATTGAGTTACAAACAAATCAACACATATATTCTCAAGAAAAGACAGAAAGACTGATTGTTGGATCAGAAATATAGTTTCTATGTCTGACACAATATCCAGTAATAAAAACTATAGGAAAAGTGAATGAACTCTCACTTGCCACCCCACATTATAACAGCTGAGGCACCCCAAGAGGCTATTAACTTTCAAGCAATATCTGGAGATGCTGGGGAGGTTTGGTTTGATTTGTTGCCTTATAGTCATCTTGTGCAAATGAGGGCTAAACAGACTGGGACCTACAGTTTAAAGTGGATTCTGAACTACAACAAACATACATGCCACCATCAGAAATGAAATCTGAAGCCTGTGATACCAAAGGCCAGAGCATTGGCCACCAGGCTGTAGAGATGCAGATGCAGGGGAGGAAAAATCTGATAAGGAGAGAGTGTCAGAGAAGAAGGCAAGTTTGGAATGCACACATAGAAGGTGGAGACCATTAGGGAGAACAGAATTATAAGATTTGTAAAATTATAAATGTGTATAAATAGTAATTAGCTTTAATCCTTCAATAAAAAATGCAAACCATCACCATTGCAATCTTATAGTTTTTATCTCACTTTAATTTAAATTAGTATTTTCATTAAGCAGAGGAAATGAATTGTAAAAGTCAAATCACTAAGCTAACAATTCCCAAAGTATTATTTAATGTGAAATCGAAAGCATTGTGATAAACACTTCAATATTGTAACAGATAATAAAATGATAAAAACATTTGAAGATATGTATAGTATTAAGGAAAAAATATTTTTAAAACATATGAGCATTAAATATTTTTAGATACATATTTTCACATATTTTATTAAAACTATTTATTACAAAACAAACATACAAAAATAAGTAAATAATAAATAAAATAAATAGCTATCATTCAGCTCATATCATCCATCTTCATTAGAATTGCATGTTTAAGTATTAATGTTTTCACTATGAATTTAAATGTTCCATTATCAAAAATAGTAATTTCTTAATTATTTCAATTTATTAACACTAGATTTTAAAACTTTATTTTTAAAATTGAACAGCAATTAAAATAATTTATTATAACTAAAATAAAAATAAGCAAACTTATCAAAAGCAATTTTTGTAAAGTGTGATATCAAAATAGTTAAAAAAAACCTTTACAAAATTTTAGAATCTATTAAACAAAATTAAAATTTATTAAATTAATAACAAACAACAAGAATGAATTATAAATAGCAAATGTATAAAATGTATATATTCGGTTATTTTACATACAATGTAGCACAGTATAAAAATATTTAAAATATTAATATACAAATATATAATATCTACATCATTTCAAACATTTTTGTTATATGAATAAAATTAAATATACATTTTAGAAACATATTAAAAATGTATTTATTAGTATAGACATAATTTTAATCTTTTCTTGATATGATTTAGTATAATAAAATGTATTTTTACATTAATTTTTCACTTTCGATGCAAAGAATTTTCGTAGACTCATATAAGCAGAACCAAATTTTGGGTGGAATGTAAGGCTTTTCACTATCCAACTTGGTAGAAGTTCTTTCACTGATGAATTGTTATATCGATGATCCAGCAATATAATAGAAGCATAATCATTCTTATGACGAATGGCTCTACCAATTGACTGATTCACTGCTTTCATACACAAATTATTGTAATAAATATCACCTGCACTTTTACCATTTGTTGATGTCATATTTTGGTTTAAATATTTCATTTTTTCTTTTAATTCAACAGAAAACTTATTAGGATAAGGTAAACCAACCATTATTACACATCTTCCAAGATCATCAGAAAAATTAATTCCTTCACTCATTTTCCCTCCTACAACACTAAATAAAATAGCTCCTGATACAGCTGTCTTTGGCTGGTTTGGGGAACAAGCCATAAATATGCATTTGGAATATTCACTCAATATTTTATCCACATCACTACTCAATTTTGGTTCTCGAAATATTTTATACTTTTTCTCAATTGATTGAAGTATTTTAGATTTGGTCAATTCAGTATGTATAAAATCTTCATAATCGTATGACGGAAAGAAACATACCACACCACCACGGATAACATTTGAAATGTTTAAAAGAACACTACCTAATTCTTTGACAGTCTCTGGAAGCTGTCGACTCTTAAATGTGAAGTCTAACATTTTGCCACAGGGACCAGTACCTAAACCAATAGCTAAAAGATTTTCAGGAGGAATAACATGACCACAAGAAAATAATGAGATTCTTTCTAATGGTACACCAGCAGGCATGAATAATTGTTCTGTGAATTCAGAAACAGGTTGCATTGTTCCACCAGCAACAACAACTGATCTGGCATCTTGTACAATCTCATGAAAGTGAGAAGCTGGATTCAAATGAAGGAACTTTAAAGATGATTGTTCCATCGTAGTTGACTTATTTATTAAAATGCGTCCATCAGTTGTTGGAAATGTCAATGTCTTCAGAAATTCTGCAAAATTGAAAATTGCAGAAGATTTATATTGATAATTATTCTCCTTGTTTTCTTTAATTTGTATAGTTTTTGTGTTGGTATTGTTTTGCATATTTTTTGGGTTGGTATTGTTTTGCATAGATTTAATTTGTGATAAAAAAGAAGTAGTACCACATTTCTTAGATGTTTTTTCAGATTTCATTTGATCATCTGAAGGAGTCATTCCTTTAGCAATCCTTGCAGTTGTAAATCCATGAACTTTTTGGCAGATGAGACTATTTTCAATATATTTATTCAACTCAAACATATTCACATTGTCAGTTTCAGTAAGACTAATAAAATCTGATATTGGAATTATGCCTGATGTTTTACAATGGTTACTACTAAGGAATTTAATAAATGCATTAGAAACTTGTAAAATAAGTTTGATAAATCTTTTATTTTCTTGAGAAAACCTTGTTTGATAGATTTCTAGATAAGAATTAATCTGCCAGTATGTTTGTTTCAAAGTCATTCCAGATATTTCTGAACTATACATATTATTGAGAGCTTCAACTAAATTATGAGCCTCATCAATGATTAAAATGTTATTTTTTAAAACAATACCATAAGCATCTCTTGTTGGCTTATGCAAAATTACATTATATGGTAACAAAACAATTTCAGCATCAGGAATGACATGACGTGTTGCATAATAGGGACATGATTTTAAATCTCTGCCTAATTCCACAATATCTTCAATGTCTCGAACTGCTGATAAAACACTATCTTGCAAATCTGCTAAATTTTTAAAATATGGACACTTTTTACCACTTTTCTTTCTCTGCATATCTATACAATGTTCATTAATTAAACTTAAATTTCTTAATTTTGAAACTGATTCATTAATGCAGAAATTTGCACGAGAACCTAGTGTAGTCACTATAACTTGGTCTTTGTATGGACTTCTCTGAATCTCACCTAAAAATTGTGCAAGCTGTGAGTGTGTTCTACTGGCATAATATATTTTTAGAACATGTTTTTTGTCATTTTTACTTGTTTCAGTATCATCCTCATTATTTTGTACATCATCTATGATAAAATCTTCTTCAGAAGGATTATCACTGCCCTCATTATTATTAACTTTTTTTCTTTTAAAAGCAGGCGTACCAGATTTTATTCCCAAAACTTTTTTATGTTGTTTTGAGCTTTTTAATTTTCTAATTTTTTCCTCATATTCAATCAAGAATTTGTATTCTTCTTTAGCATCTTGCAATTTGTGACTTTTTTCCTGTTTTTCTAAAAATGAATTGAACCAATCATCTTCCGAGTTTTCAGTTTTATCTGAAATAAGACATTCAAGTTCCTTTTTTTTATTTGCTTGGTGATCTTTTAACCACTTTAAAGCCCCACAAATAATACTTAATGATTTACCTGTTCCTGTTGGACTCTCAAATATGCCTATTTCACTTTTATCTAAAACATTATATAGGTTCTTCATAAAGGCTTCTTGAACATCATAAGGTTTGAAAGAAAATGGAAATGATATATATTCAGCCATTTAAAATGCCTTTAAATGAAGATATAACCTAAAAAACAAAATTATTTTTTATCTTTATACAAAAACAAATAAATTAAACTTTAATAAATGTCTAAAAATACATGTCAGTTTCAATTTGATTATAAAATGTGTTTGTGTATGTATATATATATATATATAAACAATACAAGTCAGTTGAGTTTCTAAAATTATTATAATAAAATATTAATTTGATTTAGCTTTAAAATAAATATATGCTCAGGTATATTTTCATTTTAACCAAAAAAATTAACCTTAAGTTATTATATAAATATTATTATTAATCCTTAAATAAACAATTATTAATCTCTAACAATTTAAATGATTTTTAAAACAAAATGTCTATTATAAATTTCTTGATATTATATACTCTTTTATATAAGCAAAAGTTTTGAACTTTTTAAAAAGAAATAATGATTTTGATTTGAATTGTCCTTAATTCCTGAACTAGAAATACAACATAATAAAATTCTCTACAATTCATATTACTTGAAGTATCTTTCCCATTATACGTAATTAAAAACATGTAGAGTTTTAATGAGTATTGATTAATTTCCTTTGTAAAAAAAAAAAAAATTATTTAAAAAGGCTTTTAACAGATATCAAATGATGCAATAAAAAAAGGGTACTTACGTATTAACGATACCTTGGCGACGGTTGCGGCAATAAAGAGCACACGCGCCAACCGCAGCTACAGATTTGGCGGTTTTTATTATTCAGTTTTATATTAGGCTGTTAGATTGGCGACACTTAAACACCGCCAAGTCTGTCGCCAAGGTATCGTTAATACGTAAGTACCAAAAAAGGTATTAAATAAGACAAAAAAAAAAAGCCATTATTTATTGAAGGGAAAACATGTCGTTAAAAAAAGGAAATGACAGGAAAATCATTAGTTACTAATTATATAAAAAAAAAAAAAAAATTTATCATTAAATAAGGTATAATATTTATAAACAGTTTTACAGTTATAGTTTACAGTTGTAATATTTATTTAATTTTAAATACAAAATCATCTAAAAATGAGGGAATATTGCAACACTGTGGGTAGGTCAAATAGAAAGTGTTAATAAACATATTTCATTTATTAAATCAAGATGAAATGAAGACATCCTTTATTATAACAGTTATTTTAAATTAACATGTTGTATATGAGAGATCATGATATGAATGTGCTTTTAAGTATTAATTTATTTAATTTGAAAATAAATATCTTCAATGTGTTTAGTTCTTGTTTCAATACCTTCCAAATTTAATACTTTTAAAATGTACGGAATAAATCACAAAGAAAGTGGTCTAAAAATTAGTCAATATTCCGCAAACAGTTAACACTCTAAATATATAAAAGGATTAAACAAATATTTAGATAATAGAATGGAATATTATTTAAAGAGCTAATACATCACAATGAAAAATTGGCGGCTTTAATGAAAACATTGGCTGCCTTCAGATCAGTTCTTTCAAAAAAAAAAAACTCCCTTAATATTCACTGGGTGAGAATAATTTTATGAAAATGTTTCGTTCAAAAAAATGATAAACAAAAAAAAAAAAAAAATAATAATAATAATAGATTCCTTACAATGTGCACAATATGTTTCATTTATTATTGAAGGGACAATGACATGCTTTTTGTTAACTGTATTATGTGAACTTAGGAACTGTTGTATGCTCCTAAGTAAAAGACAGAGTTGCAAATGTTTTTAAATATAATTTATAACCAAGATATGATCTATATTTGATTGTAACATATATAAGAGATGTTTTTAATTTTATGGATAGCACTAAGTTGTATGGAAGTCAAAGAGGTGTTATGTTTGCACTGACATACTTTCCCTACCAACAAAATTCGATTATTTGTGCATGTAAATTTATTTTAAAATCAAAAGGTATTGAAGAAATTCATGTTTTTTTCCCTCTAAGGCAATCTAAATCACTTTCTTAAAATGTATATTACCGATATATCCTGAAAACAGAATTTTAAAACTAAGTATGTTCTTCTCTCATTATTTCTATTTTCAACTTCCGTATGCATATAGATTTGGTTTGGTTTCTCGCTCTACGACCATTTTGTGAACACTTTGGACTAATTAGACCGGGATCTACAGTTTAACGTGGATTCCGAACCGCTCACAAACATCCATGCCACCGCCAGAATTCGAACCTGAAGCCTGTGGTGTCAAACGCCAGAGGCTAGCCAATTGGCTATCAGGCCGCATAAGCAAATAGAGGCCACCTGTTTATTAAATTTTTTTTTTTAAATTTCGTAATTTCTTTTATCATTATTATTCTATTCTGAATTAAAATAACTATGCAAATAATTTTTAAATATCAATTCAACAGTTTTAGAAAAATTAAAATATTGACAAATAGAGAAAAAAGGGTATCCATTAATATCAAAAAAGATTGAATATCGTTTATTTCTTTTGTTAAAAATATAAAATATCGCTTGACTTATTCATGAGAGTTAATTTTGTAAAAGTACTTTTTTTTAGGGTTGGCTATCATAAAAATACATACGACTTATTTTTGTTATAAATCAGGTAAAATCTGTTAAAAATATTGTCAAATTGCTGAAATTTTCCCCTTTGACAATTTCCTGTATCCCAAATAACTTCACATTTGTAAATTCGAAAAATAATGAAGTCGTCCATCAATGCTTATTCAGCATGAACAGGTGTTTATTTCAGAAAAGTTATAAAAAATCAGAGATTAAGTACAATAAACTTTCTGCTGACATTAATAAATAATTTTAATGCTTAATTTCCCCTGAAACTGTTAACCACTGATCCCCTTAGCTAGGTTACATGAGTATTCTACCAGAAAAAAGAATTGTGAATGCGAAAAGCAAGAAAAGTTTAAAGAATAGATTATAAATAAGCCCATATTTTACTTGAAGGATTTTTTATTCGTGGCTGAGAACAAATTCAAGATTTTTCGACACCAATGGTCTTATACTATTAAAAGGGACAAAAAGGGAAAAGGTCAATGGTCAAAGGTTTGGAGTAGCGAAGCTTTGAGGTAGTATTCCTCAATGAGACTGCATGTCAGGGAGAGGATTAGAAAATTTGTTATTTATTATGATATAAAGGCTAATTTACTTTATTTAAATATTTTAAAATTCAACTAAAGCAGTAATTCACAATGTATGGATCTGAAAAAAGCTTAACTTGTGTCTAGGTAAAGATCCTATATCGAAAATAAAGATCTAATAATAATAGATCGAAAATTACATGATCAATGTATGATTACAAAAGAACAAAACGAATTCTCATTTAAAAAATTCCTTTAGATCATTAAATGTTAAATTTCACTTTAAACTTCATCTCCAATTTTTCCCACTTAAAAATTTTTTTTTCACTCGCAGATCATTTATCAATAGATCTCCCTTATCTTTTCATGACAAGAGAATGTAGTTTCATACAGAGACTTCATAATCAATAAGATAGTGTAAGGGTACAGCAATGATTTCACCAATAAAACTATTGTAATTGTTATATATTTATATTTTTATCATATTTCTATACAAAATATATAAAAACCTTTAAAAGAAAGAAGATATTGTCAAAGTTATTGTGGTACTGGATAGTGCCTATATTTAAGCAAAAATTCTGGTTTTCTTATGATTTATTTAAACAAGTTTTAACTTTGTTTAAAATTTAATCGATTCTGTAATTGATAACAAAGTAACAACTAAAAGGAAATGAAGTGAGATTAACTTTGGATAATCAAAAAATTAAAATCTAAAATTATCGAAATTAGAAAATCAACTTAAACTACATTTGGCTAACAATTTATTTATTTTAGACGACCATTAATTTAGTAAATAATCGACACCAAATATTGATTTTATGCATTAAAATACTATACAAATTGTTATCATGATAATACTGTGTGCTTTTTCTAATTACAGTGACAGGCAAGAAGTTTTATTGCTTTGGCATATTAAAAATGAAATTTACAATTTATTCAAATGTTGCTTTGTGTGAGTAATGTTTTCGACGGCTGTGACAGACCCCACTGTGACAGATTTTGGATAAGTTTCGATTCCAATCCGAACAAAACCCATACCTCAGAGAAAATTAATTTGCACACCTGACGCTTTTCCTACTTTAAGATTATTATTATTATTTTTTTTTTAATGTTTTACTTTTGCTCCAAATTTTTGAAACACATGTATACTGGGGGAAGGAGGGGAAAAGGCAATAGCAAAGGATTGTTGAATTCTATTTCTACAATGGAAGATCATTGAAACACACAGATTTAATATATTTTCATCCAGCAATAAATACAAATTCAAAGTGGAGTACCACCTTTATCTTGCCCAATAAATAAGCAAAATATATATCAATCAATTTATTAAATTTGACTTGAGTAGTCAAATTTAATACATTTTTTGGGGAATGAGAAGATAATTACTAGTAAACTATTAAAAAGAAAAGGGGATATTTATATATAAATATTTTAATATTTATATGTAAAGGTACTTTAAAAGTTAATGGATTGTAAATAATTATGGAATATGTTTCTTCAATAAAGGAACAATATACAAGAATTAAATCAATAAATAGCATTAAATAATATTTAGTTCATACAAACTTACCAACTAGAAAGATAATTATGATTGAGATATTAATATGCAAGTACAAATTTCTCTAACACAAAAACATTTATATTTCTGCAAAACAAGTGCATGATTTTTCTTCAGAATTTATAAAAAATAAAAATTGGATTTATTTAGATTGCAAAATTCAATGTTCAGAATTTTTAGTCATTTTAGATATTACAATCTCAACAAATATTTTAGGAAATATTACAATTATAACTTTGAAGGAATTCTACAATAGAAGTTTTATGAGAATTCATAATAATAGTTAAATAATTTGCCAAACAATATCTCTAATTGGATAATAAATAGAAAAAGAAAAAATGTAATGAATAGAAGAAGATGAAATTGCTTTGATAATTGCAAGATAATAATTATGCAATAATGCTGACAAGCAATAATATCGAATATCTGAAATCATCGGATATCTTCAAATCAGTTATACCAATTTCAAACAACATAGAAATGATTTTTCTCTCTCATTTTTTGTCGATCATTTCCAAAGAATATATACCAGCTTTGGAAAAAACAGTATTTCAATGTTGAACATGGAAATTATATTAACACTGATTTTTTAAATCAGAATATTTAACTTATTTTTAAAAAAATACTAACGCAACTAAATTTCTAGCTGATTTCCATGATATCAACATTAACATTCAATACATGCCCATAAATTAATATATTTGTGTAAAGAAAAATTTATAGATTCACACTAGAGAACTTCAATAACGGTATCAAAATAAATTGCAATATGATCATTAATCAATTGCTTAGAATTAATTCAATTTGTAACATTACTTTTAAACAGCAACAAAGAAAAGAACTTGAGAATATTCGTTTAAAACATTATGCCAGTATTTCTGTAATTCAATATCACCAAATTATTATTTTTTTTCACCATAGCTTGAAACTACCATAAATTCTCCACACTGTGGGAATTTTCTCTTTTTAGAAATAGTAACTTATTTCAACTATTTTGACAAAGTTATTTCATTTTTACATGCTACAAATTAAAAGGGATCTCATAACGAACCATAATTCTTTGCCAATTAGATGTTACAATATGTTCACAATGGGCAACAATTCACCCTAATCAAATGAATTTCTGATCATTTTGATCAACCAATAACTTGCTTAATAGCCATATTAATCTAACAGCAACAAGGTCCCACATGTCCCCAACATTCCACATGACTCGTTTTTTTACGTTAAAAAAAGGATTGTACTACTATCTTTTTCTTCTTTAATCCTATACCTTGTTGGCTTTCAACTTTCAGAACTTATTTCGTTTACTCCATGCTACAGGAATACATCACTGGATGAGTTTTTAACTTGGATCCAGTCAAGCAGCAAACATAAACAATGCTTATATCTAAGGTATGTATTTTCCTTGATAAAGTTATTCTCAGGATGCTATAATTTATTTCCTTTGTGTTCATTAATTTATATTGGGTTTTATGGATTTCCTAGTTAACATCTTTTCATACCCTATCCATGTATATTTTGTACAAATTTTTGTGCTTAAAAATTTGTACAGAATATTTTTTTTAATCTGTAATTGCAGTTTTACAGTTCAACATTTTGATCTTATTTATTAAATGATTTTCAGTTTCATTGCTGCCATTTATGTACATTTTGAATCCTGGACAATTTCTTTTTTGAGAGGTTTGAATGTGAGACACCCCAAAATTTGTTTGAGAATGTTAGGATGATTTTGTTATATGATCTATGTGAAGTGAATACCAGTAGCTTTTAACATGCTAAATGTGTTTCTAATTCATTCTTTTATTTGCTCTCCTTTATTTGTTTTTTCTCCTTTCTCCATTATTTCGTTTACTCCATGTTACAGGAATACATCACTAGATGAGTTTTTAACTTGGATCCAGTCAAGTAGCAAACATAAACAATGTTTATATCTAAGGTATGTATTTTCCTTGATAAAGTTATTCTCAGGATGCTATAATTTATTTCCTTTGTGTTCATTAATTTATTTTGGGTTTTATGGATTTCCTAGTTAACATCTTTTCATACCCTATCCATGTATATTTTGTACAAATTTTTGTGCTTAAAAATTTGTACAGAATATTTTTTTTAATTTGTAATTGCAGTTTTACAGTTCAACATTTTGATTTTATTTATTAAATGATTTTCAGTTTCATTGCTGCCATTTATGTACATTTCGAATCCTGGACAATTTCTTTTTTGAGAGGTTTGAATGTGGGACAGTCCAAAATATTTTTGAGAATGTTAGGATGATTTTGTTATATGATCTATGTGAAGTGAATACCAGTAGCTTTTAACATGCAAAATGTGTTTCTAATTTATTCTTTTGTTTGCTCTCCTTTAGGTGTATATACATATACATGTATATTTAAATGTATATACATATACATACACTCAAACACATGTGCATATAAAAATTGTCATATAATATATTAAAATTTAATAATTCACAAATACATATTTGTGAAATATGTGTATATATATTTCACAAATTTTATACAAAAATGTTTAAATGTAAATAAAATTAAATCTATAATGATAATTTTTTGCTTAAATAATGTATTTTGCACAGTTCATTGAAAATTCATGCATAGTTCAATGATTTGATTAATATCAATTTACATAAAAATACAATTTTTAATACCTTCAATAAATATCAAAAAGAATCAAAGGAATAAAAAAGTAAGTAACAGTATTTATTTACAAAATTATCAGTATTCGGAATTTATGATGCAATTTCAACAGAATGTTTTCTCACAGCTGCATCCATAATAGCATAAATATCCTTACATCCTTGAATAGCTATTTTTCTAATTTTCCCAATGTGGTCAATATGTATTCGTTCTGTCATCTCATCACATGCAATTAATTCAGATTTTTTCAGGATAGCTAAATTTAATTCTGTGCCCCCGAGAAAACTTTCATAGTGGTTTATGTCCATAATAGGAGTTTCCTTCACAAAACCTGCAGAACAAGCACAGAGAAAGTCTTTGATGGGAATTCCTGCATTTATAAGAGCTAAAGTACCAGCATTTATACATGCACTGCAATTACCACCATCTGCATGAAGAACCTGTAAACAAAAAAAATAATAATAATAACTTAGGAACTTGGCCAAGACACCATTGATTGGTTACATTAAAGTGTAAAATCAAGACCTTCTTTATTTAAAAAAATAAATAAAACGATTTTTTTTTTATTTTTGATAATAACCTATAATTATTTAAATATATTTCGATTAATGAAAAAATTTGATATGATTCTTACAGAAATTCCATCTAATATTAAAAACAATTAAAACAAATTCAGAGAAATTAAAATTCTTCAAACGAAGATGTAAAGCATGAATGGAAAACACATGAAACAGAATAATTAACAGAGTTATTTAAAAAATATTGTTTTTCAATAATAAAATTTTTATTCTTCAATATAAATTTATTTATTCTTCAAAATTCTAAGAATAAATAAATTTATATATATAATATATAATACAGAATAGCTTATCTATATTAGATTTTCCTAAATTTATGTAATGGAATACTTTAAAAATCTTAAAATTTTAGGACTCACTGTTAGAAGAAGAAGCTCTCGAGATCTGCCCGTCATTTGCACAGCTCTCTAACTTGGCGAACTTAATGGCGACATAATTGACAGCTAATAGGAAACGAGAGTCTCCTTAATTATTCACTCCTGTTTACCACGGATTTTTTTAATTATTCAATAAGTTGTACTTTTGAATCTCTTCGTCATTTTCACGGCTTTTTTTAAATTTCGTCTTTGTCCAAAATGAATTACTCAGACTTTCATCATCTTGCTTAATATATTAGTGAAGAAATGGGTGGTAAAAAAATAAACAGCATAGTACGAAGGCATTAAAAGTTGCGCTGATACCAGCGCTTTTTGGAAGGAACCTCTGTTAATTAAGGGAAGGCGGATGCTTTAAGGGATTAACGCCTTCCAACGACGTTATTAGCGGGATTTTAGCGTCGGTTGCCTTTCCATTCATTTTGAAGCTCAGCAGACGAGACGGCTTTTTTCTTTTTCTTTATCAAAATATTAAGATGTTCCCTGTTTAATTAATTTTTAAAATGCAAGAGTGGTGAGTAAACGATGTTGAAGTTTCAAGAGAATTTGCTTTTGGGATTAATCTTTAGGTACTTATAAAAATAAAATACGTAAATGCGTTTGATTATGCATTACTCCAAAAGCAGCCTCTGAAAGTTAATATATATGTTGAGCAATTTATCTTTACAAATTTTGTTAATTATTCTTTCATGTAGTTTATCGATGCTTGGCTAAGTAATAAAGTACTTTTGCAAATATCGAACAGTGTGACCTGAAGTTCTTAGCAATTTGAATGGCAGATATGCAGCATAAAAAGTATTATCAAGGGGGTTTCACTCTTTTTCTTTTCATGTGCCTCTTCCCCCATATTTAGGGCTATGTACCTGTCTTTTAAAAAATGGCTATTTCATTTCTTATTTCATGAAAAAGTTTCAAAGTTCTTCTAACTGTTGCCTTGATAACAGTTTTGAAGCGACCGGGTGGCCGATTGGCTAACACTCTGGCCTTTGGCACCTCAGTTTTGAGTTCTGGCGGTTGCATGGATGCTTGTGAGTGGTTCAGAATCCACTTTAGGTCCACCCTAATTAGTGTGCACAAATTGACAGTAGAGAGGCAAACCAAGCCCAAACCCAATAAAATCAATTTTCATTTCATAATTGTATGATGAATCGTTCAAAACACTTTGGTTTTTGCAATATGAAAAAAAAAAAAGAGGTTTTGATTTTTTTGTCTTTGTTTTAATAACACTTAATGAGTATACGAGTTAAAAGAAATAAACATTGAAAAAAAAAACCACAATCTAAAATTTTAGTTATACAAAACAGAATACTTAAAAACAATGATTTTTTATGCCAATTGGTGAAACAGCAGATAAACCAATACATGTATATAATAAAAAATTCTCCTTTTAATTCTCATTCCAATATTTAATTTTGTTGATTAAATCATACAAAATCCTTCAAAGATTTTCTGGTAGTACAGAAAATGCAGCAGTAGCTATATTATTATGTATAATGCACAAATTAAATATATATACATACAGATATTATTAAAGAAAATATAGTGGCTACAAGTTACGATGGAAAAAAATGTTTTGAGAAAGACAAATAATACAGCATAGAATTTTAATGTTCTGATATAAAATTAAAACAAATAAAATAAAATTTAATAATTAAATTAATGAAAAATAATTTTAAAAAGTTAGGAAAAGTACAATAACAAACATGAGGACAGTATAATAAAAATTAATTGTATTAAAACAAAGCATTTGAAAAATAGCATTGTTTTTTTTAAAGTTGATTATGCTACATAAAACTTGTCTTCATAAATTTAGCTTAACTTGGATTTTTAATATACTGGATTTCAGCTGCATATCTTAGAGTTATTTAAAGTTCAACCTAATGATTTAGTTTATATAGAAAAAAGAATTTCTTTTCATGTAAAATATCAAAATATTACTAAAGAAGTAACACAAGAGTAGGGAAAACAACAATGTTTAATGATTGTTGCATTTGATTTTTTGTGAATGTAGCTGTTATAATAAAAGAAAACTAAGACAAAAAATACATTAAAATTTTTTTAAAAATTGAGGATATTTTATAAAAAATAGATAATATATCTTGTCATTGCCTGCAAAGAATAAATGAAGATAACACATTTCAATGGAATAGAAAACAAAAAATAACAGTTAACATACTGTCTTAAATTCTATATATTTGACATAAGACTTTTGAGATAATGACATCAAACTTTAGTCAATTATTCTTAAATTATTTTCATTAAATAGTATAAATTGTGTATTTTCTTATATGAGATTCAACATAAAATTTCAAATACATGTAAATCATATAATGTTTTTTTAAAAATATTTAAGACAAAAAATCATTCGTAGAAATCATTTTTCATTCTACTTTATAAAAATATTTAATTTACTAAAATAAAAAAAAGTCTAGATAATAAAGACAAGATAGTAAAATTCGAAAAATAAATTTTATACAACTAAAGCTCTTTTTTTTTTTTTTTTTTCAGATAAGTTTGGATTTACAGAAATTAGTATATCAAAAATATTTTTTTAAATAATTTTTATAAAATTAAAGCCAAAATAAGCAAAAAATTTATAATTTGAGAAAGTCCTAAGAATTTGGTTAAAATAATAAATAATTTTTAAAATTTCATTTTATTAAAAAAATATTTTCATCAATAAGTTAATGAACTGTATAAATAAATTATATGAATTTTTTTTATATGAATTCATTTTGCACATAATTTCTAGGAATGTATAATATAAAAATGAGGTTATGAGCATAAGTATTAAACAAATATTTTTCAATTTTTCGAGAAACAAACTTATTAATTTTCAATTACCTGTCAGTTATTGAGGTTATTATATTTTTGTTGTTATATACATAATTTGAGATCTATATTGTTTTAAAAATATTTTAGTAGAGGATAAATTATAAATATGTATATCTCTACGATACATCTAAAATGTACTAATTTTTGCCTATATACTAATATGAAAGAACAAATTTTAAACCAGCTTAAAGTAAGAATTATAATAGATTAATACAGACATTTGTAATATAATGCAAGATCTATATTGCTTCAAGAATATTTTAATAGAGAATAAATTATAAATATGAATATACCCTCGATACATCTCAAATGTACTAATTTTTCCATGTACTAATATGAAAGAATACATTTTAAACAATCTTAAAGTAAGGATTATAATAGACATTTTTTTTTAAATAATCATTTCATTTAATTAATTTTGAAAGAAATAAATTTCTTACTGTGAAAAACATATCTATCTGTGATCCTGGATATAAATTAGTAAGTATTACTGTTTCAAATGATGCTTGTAAAATGTTCGACATTTCTTGAGCTCTTCGATCATACAGAGATTGCTTATTTCTGTTAGCTCCACTAAATGGACCAGTTCTATATTGGCAATTTATTAAAGCTCGATCTAGTAAGGCTTTTGATTTTCTTCCAATCATCTGAAAAGAAAAAAAGCAATTAACTAAAAGTTATATAACTTAGTTTTCTCTATTTTTTAACTTTGGTTACATTGAAAATGTTCAAATAATGAAGGAAAAAAGTATTGAAAATAACATATAATTACGTCATGTGGTCCATAAACAGTAACTAAAACTGTTGTGTGTCCTTGTTGAAAATAAGCAGATCCATCGCCGGTTTTTGAAACACCTAATTTACATTCTATTTTTCTTAATTCATTAGGACGACGACCATCCATTCTTATACCCTGGTCTGATAACAATTCTATACCAGCCATGTTTATGTGAAAATAATTTTAAATTAAATTTAACAAAGTTTAAACTCTAAAATGTTAACATAAACAAATTTTAAAACAAAAAACACGTTTATTGTGAGAAGCTACACTTGACTTGATTTGACTTCCAGATTTATGCTCGTCATTTGGCTGCTTTATCTGTAATTAACCAATCATGATGGGGAAAAAAAAAATCTATAAAATACAAATTTGTAATTTACGGAAAAACAATTATATACTAGATATTAAATTTCCTCTTGTCTATTCATCTTCTCAGTGACTTTTTTATTTGTATTGAGATAAAGCAGTTCCTTTAGCAAAAATCTCAAAACACCTATTCAAGTCAAATCAGGTCAAGTCTTCCTAGTGAGAAACAGGGGGGGGTATTTAAAAAATATATATATAATATGATTTCTTTCTATGTTCCACGTACTATTTGGATTAATAAAAAATGTGCTGAACAACTTTGAATTGTAGCAATATAAATATAATGGTAATACAATTAGATCGAATCTATAGAATTTGGCTTCGTTGAATATGATTTGATAAGTAAACATGCAAGTATAATATCCGCCTTCCTATTTGGCGGGTATAGACCAGGGGTGGCCAACTCGCTGCCGCAGGCCACATGTGGTTCGCCTTAAATATTTTTCCGGCCGATGAGATTTATCACATTTTTACAAAATATGTTTATTTTATAACAACCAAAGTATTGAAAACTAATGTACTAAAAAAATACATTATGTGTCCATCCATATATTCAAAAATTAACTGTAGAATTTAATGAAAAATGAACTTTGATTTTAAAATAATATTCTTGCGAATATATGACAGATATTGCGAATATATGACAGATATGTTATTTATGAGTTCTATGTTTCACTTTAAGTAATCATCCCTAGATTCGCACAGTTGATTGTTGATAGAAGAGTAAACAAATCAAAGCGCTCTGGTTCAAATTGTTAGCGCTTTTGGTTCAAATTACACATGCAAATTTTTTTTTTTTTTTTTTCAAAATGAAATTGACCCAACAGAAAACACGCTCAAACATAACGCACGTTAATCTGCAACATCCATTATGATGTGCAAATACCCAAATTGAGATCGATTTGCAAACCCTAAGTGAAAGAGCGGACAAAAAAATATCGCACAGGTAAAATAAATGTTTTTTAATGATTTCATTTTTTCTTATTACATTTATATTTATATATTTTTTAAATTTAATTTTTATTGTTATATATTTCTTTATGGTGTGCATATAGTATCCTTATTATATTATCTATATTTACATGTAAAAATAATAATAAATACAATAATAATAACTCCTTATGTTTCAATTTTTCACCCCCAAAACATGTCTATAGTGGGTCTAAATCTAATATGGGAATATATAATTTTATATGCCGCTAGCGAAGTTATGATGCATTTCCAAAGAGGCCCGCAAGCTCATTTTGGTTGGTCACCTCAAGATCATTTGCGTTGGCCATTGGTAATGCTAGCTTTCGTCTTCTCTTTTTTTCCATGATTCATAAAGCATTAAAATTCATTTAGGAACGGGAGTTGTTGGTCGAGTGGTTATAGTCACAGGAAGTACTCGACAGATTGCGGGTTCTAATCCACGGTCGTCCTTTATGTGTAAAGTGATGAAAAAATCATTGTGATTTGTGCATATGATAAATAAACGTTTGGTTTGTCTGACAAACATTTTTTTTTTTTAAATTATCTTTTGAAAATGAAAATGTATCCTGTAGAATTATAATCTAACTGAATTGCTTTTGGTACAATTAATAAAAACACTTATTTTTTCATGTAAGAAATTAAAAAAAGTTACATTAAGTGTAGCAAACAAAACTAACTTTGATATAATGATGCGATTTATAACCAATCATCTTTTTTTTTTTTTTTTTTTTTTTTTTGTAGATATCAATAAACAGAATTTATGTCCCTAATAAACATAATATATAAAACAAGCGTTTATAGAAGAAATTCTAAGACTATAAATCTCTATTACACTATGAACACGATATGGATCACATATTTCACTTGCGAGAAGAAGAATCAATCTGATGAGTATAGATAACTTTTTTAATCATTAAAATTATTATTCTTCAAAAAAAAAAAAAAAAAAAAAAAAAAAACCAGCTTAAATTAGAAAGTAAAAGTAGTATATGGTTTTATCAATAGATGGCGCCCCGCAGAACTACAACGCTGGCGCAACTGCATAGAATTTATTAAAAAAGTATAATAACCTAAATAGCGATTAAAATAAATAATACATAAATCCTTTTTTAAAAAAATACCCCAAATAATTTTTTATTAAAATTTAATAATTTATTAAATAATAGTATATAAAATTAATTAAAATATACACTTGAATTATAAATTATGTATATAAATAGAAATATGGTACAAAATTGAATTGAATTGATTAAAAAAGTATAATAATTTAAATAGCAATTAAAATAAAATTCTAATACACTAATTCTTTTCAAATGGCAGTACAAGTAATTTATTGTTAAATTTTAACAATTTATTAAATAATAGTATATAAAGTTATGTTCATTGAAATATGTACTTGAATTATAATAAATTATTTTATATAATTGGAAATATGGCCCAAAATAGAATTGAATTTATTAAAAAAGTATAATAGCCTAAATAGCTATTAAAATAAAATTTTAATTCACTATTTCTTTTTAAAAAGGAGCACAAATAATTTATTATTAAATTTTAATAATTTATTAAATAATAGTATATAAATTAATGTTCATTGAAATATGTAATTGAATTATAAAATGTGAATTATAATAAATTGATGTGTATAAATTGAAATATGGTATAAAATTGAATCTTACAAGCAAATCAGAAATGTATTTAATTATTTGTAGAGGCGATAGTTTTAGCCATAGAATAGTAAATAATAGACACCCATATTTGAAAGAACCAAAATGTTGAGTCCTAATATACATAAGTATAAAACTGGATTTAAGATTCTAAAATATATTATATTTGAGAAATTGAATAAAAGTTACATGTTTAATACTGGAAATAAAATACTAGTTATTTATATAATTAATGAACATTAGTCAAAATTAGCTTTATTTTGACGTTCCTGAATTTATTTTTATTTATTTATTATTATTCATCTTGCGAATATATGACAGATATGTTATTTATGAGTTCTATGTTTCACTTTAAGCAATCATCCCTAGATTCGCACAGTTGATTGTTGATAGAAGAGTAAACAAGACTTTGGTTCAAATTGTTAGCGCTTTTGGTTGAACTTACACATGTGAATTTTTTTTTTTTTTTTTCAAAATGAAATTGACCCAACACAAAACACGCTGAAACATAACGCACGTTAACCTGCAACATCCATTATGATGTGCAAATACCCAAATAGAGATCGATTTGCAAAAGCTAAGTGAAAGAGCGGACAATCAAATATCGCACTAGTAAAATAAATGTTTTTTAATGATTTTATTTTTTTTATTACATTTATATTTATATATTTTTAAATTTAATTTTTATTGTTTATATATTTCTTTACGATGTGCATATAGTATGCTTATTATATTATCTATATTTACGTGTAAAAATAATAATAAAACAATAATATTAAATCCTTATGTTTCAATTTTTCACTCCAAAAACATGTCTATAGTGGGTCTAAATCTAATGTGGGAATATGTAATTTTATATGCAGCAGCGAAGTTATGATGCATTTCCAAAGTGGCCCACAAGATCATTTTGGTTGGTCACCTCAAGATCATTTGCGTTGGCCCTTGGTAATGCTAGCTTTCGTCTTCTCTTTTTTCCATGATTCATAAGCATTAAAATTCAACTAGGAATTAGTTGTTGGTCGAGTGGTTATAGTCACAGGAAGTACTCGACAGATCGCGGGTTCTATTCCAAGGTCGACCTTATGTGTGAAATGATGATAAAACCGTTGTGATTTGAGCATATGATCCATTAACGTTTGGTAGATCTGACACACATTTTTTTAATTATCTTTTGAAAATGAAAATGTATCCTGTAGAATTATAATCTAACTGAATTGCTTTTGGTACAATTAATAGAAATCCTTATTTTTTCATGTAAGAAATTAAAAAAAGTTACATTAAGTGTAGGAAATAAAACTAACTTTGATATGATGATGCGATTTATAACCAATCATCTTTTTTTTTTTTTTTTTTGTAGATATTAATGAACAGAATTTATATCCCCACTAAACATAATATATAAAACAAACGTTTATAGAAGAAATTCTAAGACTATAAATCTCTATTACACTATGAACACGATATGGATCACATATTTCACTTGTGAGAAGAAGAATCAATCTGATGAGTATAGATAACTTTTTTAATCATTAAAATTATTATTCTTCTAAAAAAAAAAAAAAAAAAAAAAAAAAAACCAGCTTAAATTAGAAAGTAAAATGTAGTATATTGTTTTATCAATAGATGGCGCCACGCTGAACTACAACGCTGGCGCAACTGTATAGAATTTTTTAAAAAGTATAATAACCTAAATAGCGATTAAAATAAATAATACATTAATCCTCTTTTTAAAAAATACCCCAAATAATTTTTTATTAAAATTTAATAATTTATTAAATAATAGTATATAAAATTAATTGAAATATGCACTTGAATTGTAAATTATGTATATAAATAGATATATGGTATAAAATTGAATTGAATTGATTAAAAAAGTATAATAACTTAAATAGCAATTAAAATAAAATTCTAATACACTAATTCTTTTCAAATGGCAGTACAAGTAATTTATTGTTAAATTTTAACAATTTATTAAATAATAGTATATAAAGTTATGTTCATTGAAATATGTACTTGAATTATAATAAATTATTGTATATAATTGGAAATATGGCCCAAAATAGAATTGAATTTATTAAAAAAGTATAATAGCCTAAATAGCTATTAAAATAAAATTTTAATTCACTATTTCTTTTTAAAAAGGAGCACAAATAATTTATTATTAAATTTTAATAATTTATTAAATAATAGTATATAAATTAATGTTCATTGAAATATGTAATTGAATTATAAAATGTGAATTATAATAAATTGATGTGTATAAATTGAAATATGGTATAAAATTGAATCTTACAAGCAAATCAGAAATGTATTTAATTATTTGTAGAGGCGATAGTTTTAGCCATAGAATAGTAAATAATAGACACCCGTATTTGAAAGAACCAAAATGTTGAGTCCTAATATACATAAGTATAAAACTGGAGTTAAGATTCTAAAATATATTATATTTGAGAAATTGAATAAAAGTTACATGTTTAATACTGGAAATAAAATACTAGTTATTTATATAATTAATGAACATTAGTCAAAATTAGCTTTATTTTGACGTTCCTGAATTTATTTTTATTTATTTATTATTATTTATCTTGCGAATATATGACAGATATTGCGAATATATGACAGATATGTTATTTATGAGTTCTATGTTTCACTTTAAGCAATCATCCCTAGATTCGCACAGTTGATTGTTGATAGAAGAGTAAACAAGACTTTGGTTCAAATTGTTAGCGCTTTTGGTTCAACTTACACATGCGAATTTTTTTTTTTTTCAAAATGAAATTGACCCAACACAAAACACGCTGAAACATAACACACGTTAACCTGCAACATCCATTATGATGTGCAAATACCCAAATAGAGATCGATTTGCAAAAGCTAAGTGAAAGAGCGGACAATCAAATATCGCACTAGTAAAATAAATGTTTTTTAATGATTTTATTTTTTTTATTACATTTATATTTATATATTTTTTAAATTTAATTTTTATTGTTATATATTTCTTTACGATGTGCATATAGTATGCTTATTATATTATCTATATTTACGTGTAAAAATAATAATAAATACAATAATAATAACTCCTTATGTTTCAATTTTTCACTCCAAAAACATGTCTATAGTGGGTCTAAATCTAATGTGGGAATATGTAATTTTATATGCAGCTAGCGAAGTTATGATGCATTTCCAAAGTGGCCCGCAAGATCATTTTGGTTGGTCACCTCAAGATCATTTGCGTTGGCCCTTGGTAATGCTAGCTTTCGTCTTCTCTTTTTTTCCATGATTCATTAAGCATTAAAATTCAACTAGGTACGTTAGTTGTTGGTCGAGTGGTTATAGTCACAGGAAGTACTCGACAGATCGCGGGTTCTATTCCGCGGTCGACCTTATGTGTGAAATGATGATAAAATCCATTGTGATTTGCGCATATGATCCATTAACGTTTGGTATATCTGACACACATTTTTTTAAAAAATTTTTAATTATCTTTTGAAAATGAAAATGTATCCTGTAGAATTATAATCTAACTGAATTGCTTTTGGTACAATTAATAGAAATCCTTATTTTTTCATGTAAGAAATTAAAAAAAGTTACATTAAGTGTAGCAAATAAAACTAACTTTGATATAATGATGCGATTTATAACCAATCATCTTTTTTTTTTTTTTTTTGTAGATATCAATGAACAGAATTTATATCCCTACTAAACATAATATATAAAACAAACGTTTATAGAAGAAATTCTAAGACTATAAATCTCTATTACACTATGAACACGATATGGATCACATATTTCACTTGTGAGAAGAAGAATCAATCTGATGAGTATAGATAACTTTTTAATCATTAAAATTATTATTCTTCAAAAAAAAAACCCAGCTTAAATTAGAAAGTAAAAGTAGTATATGGTTTTATCAATAGATGGCGCCACGCTGAACTACAACGCTGGCGCAACTGCATAGAATTTTTTTAAAAAGTATAATAACCTAAATAGCGATTAAAATAAATAATACATTAATCCTTTTTTTAAAAAATACCCCAAATAATTTTTTATTAAAATTTAATAATTTATTAAATAATAGTATATAAAATTAATTGAAATATGCACTTGAATTATAAATTATGTATATAAATAGAAATATGGTATAAAATTGAATTGAATTGATTAAAAAAGTATAATAACTTAAATAGCAATTAAAATAAAATTCTAATACACTAATTCTTTTCAAATGGCAGTACAAGTAATTTATTGTTAAATTTTAACAATTTATTAAATAATAGTGTATAAAGTTATGTTCATTGAAATATGTACTTGAATTATAATAAATCATTGTATATAATTGGAAATATGGCCCAAAATTGAATTGAATTTATTAAAAAAGTATAATAGCCTAAATAGCTATTAAAATAAAATTTTAATTCACTATTTCTTTTTAAAAAGGAGCACAAATAATTTATTATTAAATTTTAATAATTTATTAAATAATAGTATATAAATTAATGTTCATTGAAATATGTAATTGAATTATAAAATGTGAATTATAATAAATTAATGTGTATAAATTGAAATATGGTATAAAATTGAATCTTACAAGCAAATCAGAAATGTATTTAGTTATTTGTAGAGGCGATAGTTTTAGCCATAGAATAGTAAATAATAGACACCCATATTTGAAAGAACCAAAATGTTGAGTCCTCATATACATAAGTATAAAACTGGATTTAAGATTCTAATATATATTATATTTGAAAAATTGAATAAAAGTTACATGTTTAATACTGGAAATAAAATGCTAGTTATTTATATAATTAATGAACATTAGTCAAAATTAGCTTTATTTTGACGTTCCTGAATTTATTTTTATTTATTTATTATTATTTATCTTGCGAATATATGACAGATATTGCGAATATATGACAGATATGTTATTTATGAGTTCTATGTTTCACTTTAAGCAATCATCCCTAGATTCGCACAGTTGATTGTTGATAGAAGAGTAAACAAATCAAAGCGCTCTGGTTCAAATTACACATGCAAATTTTTTTTTTTCAAAATGAAATTGACCCAACAGAAAACACTCTCAAACATAACGCACGTTAACCTGCAACATCCGTTATGATGTGCAAATACCCAAATAGAGATCGATTTGCAAAAGCTAAGTGAAAGAGCGGACAATCAAATATCGCACTAGTAAAATAAATGTTTTTTAATGATTTTATTTTTTTTATTACATTTATATTTATATATTTTTTAAATTTAATTTTTATTGTTATATATTTCTTTACGATGTGCATATAGTATGCTTATTATATTATCTATATTTACGTGTAAAAATAATAATAAATACAATAATAATAACTCCTTATGTTTCAATTTTTCACTCCAAAAACATGTCTATAGTGGGTCTAAATCTAATGTGGGAATATGTAATTTTATATGCAGCTAGCGAAGTTATGATGCATTTCCAAAGTGGCCAGCAAGATCATTTTGGTTGGTCACCTCAAGATCATTTGCGTTGGCCCTTGGTAATGCTAGCATTCGCCTTCTCTTTTTTTCCATGATTCATAAAGCATTAAAATTCAACTAGGAACGGGAGTTGTTGGTCGAGTGGTTATAGTCACAGGAAGTACTCGACAGATCGCGGGTTCTATTCCACGGTCGACCTTATGTGTGAAATGATGATAAAACCATTGTGATTTGAGCATATGATCCATTAACGTTTGGTAGATCTGACACACATTTTTTTAATTATCTTTTGAAAATGAAAATGTATCCTCTAGAATTATAATCTAACTGAATTGCTTTTGGTACAATTAATAGAAATCCTTATTTTTTCATGTAAGAAATTAAAAAAAGTTACATTAAGTGTAGCAAATAAAACTAACTTTGATATAATGATGCGATTTATAACCAATCATCTTTTTTTTTTTTTTTTTTTTTTTGTAGATATCAATGAACAGAATTTATATCCCTACTAAACATAATATATAAAACAAACGTTTATAGAAGAAATTCTAAGACTATAAATCTCTATTACACTATGAACACGATATGGATCACATATTTCACTTGTGAGAAGAAGAATCAATCTGATGAGTATAGATAACTTTTTTAATCATTAAAATTATTATTCTTCAAAAAAAAAAAAAAAAAAAAGAACCCAGCTTAAATTAGAAAGTAAAAGTAGTATATGGTTTTATCAATAGATGGCGCCACGCTGAACTACAACGCTGGCGCAACTGCATAGAATTTATTAAAAAAGTATAATAACCTAAATAGCGATTAAAATAAATAATACATTAATCCATTTTTTAAAAAATACCCCAAATAATTTTTTATTAAAATTTAATAATTTATTAAATAATAGTATACAAAATTAATTGAAATATGCACTTAAATTATAAATTATGCATATAAATAGAAATATGGTACAAAATTGAATTGAATTGATTAAAAAAGTATAATAACCTAAATAACAATTAAAATGAAATTCTAATACACTAATTCTTTTCAAATAAGAGCACAAATAATTTGTTATTAAAATGTAATAATTTATTAAATAATATTATATAAAGTAATGCTCATTGAAATATGTACTTTATTTATATAATGTGAATTATCAAAAATTATTATGTATCAGCTGAAGTGTACAAAATTGAATTGAATTTATTAAAAAAGTATAATAACCTAAATAGCAATTAAAATAAAATTCTAATACACTAATTCTTTTCAAATGGCAGTACAAATAATTTATTGTTAAATTTTAACAATTTATTAAATAATAGTATATAAAGTTATGTTCATTGAAATATGTACTTGAATTATAATAAATTATTGTATATAATTGGAAATATGGCCCAAAATTGAATTGAATTTATTAAAAAAGTATAATAGCCTAAATAGCTATTAAAATAAAATTTTAATTCACTATTTCTTTTTAAAAAGGAGCACAAATAATTTATTATTAAATTTTAATAATTATTTTTTATCTTAATTTTTTTATAAATTGTATTTTTTCTTTTTTTTTTTGAGTACCTACTTAATTTGAATTTTTAGAAACATTTATCTTTAATTTTTAATTAACAAATAAGCAGCCACAATTATAAGCAGCCATTTAAAATTCCAATCATATCTATGAATTAAGATGAGGAGGTTTAAGGGGTATTTCCCCCTGTTGGTACTCCGTAATCGGTACGCCAGTTGCCAGTTACATTCACATTATCTCTGTGATCTCTGCGATACCTATCCAAATATAGATATCGCTTGACTTATTTTTCTAACTATTCCTGCAACAAATTGTTCTGGGGAAAGATCGTTTTGCACCTTGAAAAGAATGAAAAATTATTTAGGTGCAGGTATGAAGCAAGATAGGCTCAATGCACTATACTGGATGTCATTAATACTTTCGCACGGATGAAAGCAAGAAACAAATATATGATATGATTTATTTCTTAATTAACAGCAATTTATTCTAAATTGTATGTTTAGTTGTTATAGCAAATATATATATATATATTTAATTCATGCTTAAATTTAATTCGAATCCATTATTATTATTCGTATTATTATTATTATATAGAAGGGCGTCATACTAACTTGGGCTTAGGGCGCCATCGAACCTAAATCCGTTCTAACCTAAACTTGTCTATTCTTCTTTGTATCAATTTATCCAAATGCTGTTTAAAATACTACAAATAACATAATTTTGACAAAAGTGAAACTGAAACATTCATAAATTAACTATTGTAAACCTCAAAATTCTTGAATTAATTGATTATGACGGATTACAAATTCCATTTTAAAACAAAAGAATCATTGTACTTTCTAGCAACCAAAAGAATTTAAATAAGACGAGTATATTTGAAAAAGAAAGAAATGAATAAAACTTCAGATTAAATATATCTTAATATTTTAACAGTTGAAAATTAATTAGAACTTATAAAGTATAACTAGTACTTGTAAAAAAGAACTTTATATACATACGAGTCTCTACAATTCAAAACAACAACTTATTCTGACATCACCAATAGGTGCGCCATCTATATTCGCAAATTTTCTCTACAATTAGTAAACTTCAATTAACTTTGAAAACTGAATCTTATTTGAAGCCAGTATCATGTCATTGAATAAAATAATTTATCTCCACTTAACGAAGTTTAAAAAAGTAAAAGCGAACTCTTTAATGCTGTGCTTTTATCGATTTTTTTCCTAATTGATTCATATAGCATTAAAAATTAAGATTAGACATGGCAGCGGTGGCCGTGTTGTCAGGGTAGCGAGCTGTAATCTGAAGGTTACGGGCTCTATACCACGTCGAACTTATGTGTGAAATGATGAAAACACCATTGTGATTTGCGCATATGATCCATGACAGGGTGTGTTCTGACACACATTTTTTTTTTTTTTTTTTTATTTATCCTTTGAAAATGAAAATGAATCTTTTAGCATTATAATTTAACTGGATTGCTTTTGGTAAAATTAATAAAAATCTTTATTTTTTTTATGTAAGAAGCGAAAAAGATGTTACATTAAGTGCAGCAAATAAAACTAACTTTGATATAATGTGATTTATAACCAATCATCTTTTTTTTTTTTGTAGATATCAATAAACGGAATTTAGGTCCCTACTAAACATAATATATAAAACAAACATTTATAGAAAAATTCTAAGACTATAAATCCCTATTACACTATGAACATGAGACGGATAACATATTTCACTTGTGAAAAGAATTATCAATCTAACGAGCATAGATAATTTTTTTAATAATTAAAATTATGTTTCAAGAAAAAAAAAAAAATGCAGCTTAAAGTAGAAAAGTGAAAGTAATATATTTTGGTATCAACAGATGGCGCCACGCTGATCTGAAACAGTGGCGAAACTGTATTGCCGGGCAACTGGCGTACCGATTACGGAATACCGACAGGTGAAATACCCCTTAAACCTCCTCATCTTAATTCATAAATATGCTTAAAATTTTAATTGGCTGCTTAATTAATGTTAGTAGAAATGGAAGATAAAGTTTCTAAAAATTCAAGTTAAATGGTAAAAAAAAAAAAAGATAAAAAAACTAATAATAATAAAAGTAAGATACAAAATAAAATAAATTATAGTGGATCTATATCTAATATGGGGATGTAATTTTATATGCAGCCTGCGGAGTTAGGATGCATTTCCAAAGTGGTCTGCAAGATCATTTGTGTTGGCCACCCCTGTGATAATAGTAAACATGAGACATGGTTTGGAGAAAATGATTGGTAACGCGAAATAGCATTATAAATAATAGAAAACATTATCAAAAAGAGAGATGGATCCTTTATCAGATATAAAAAGAAAGTTTTATTTACATTTTGGTAATGCTATGTATATACGAAATTTGACTTAGTACTCAGTGACGGATTTAGGCTAGGCCCGGGCCTATGGCGGCAAAATTTTAGGGGCGCCAAAATTATATAAGCTCTGCATCAAAAATAAAAGAATTCTTACATTCGCATTATCTCTGCGATACCTATCCAAATATAGATATCGCTTGACTTATTTTTCTAACTATTCCTGCAACAAATTGTTCTGTGGAAAGATCGTTTTGCACCTTGAAAGGAATGAAAAATTATTTACGTGCAGGTATGAAGCAAGATAGGCTCAATGCACTATACTGGATGTCATTAATACTTTCGCACGGATGAAAGCAAGAAACAAATATATGATATGATTTATTAGATAGATATGATTTATTTCTTAATTAACAGCAATTTATTCTAAATTGTATGTTTAGTTGTTATAGCAAATATATATATATATATTTAATTCATGCTTAAATTTAATTCGAATCCATTATTATTATTCGTATTATTATTATTATTATATAGAAGGGCGTCATACTAACTTGGGCTTAGGGCACCATCGAACCTAAATCCGTTCTAACCTAAACTTGCTTATTCTTCTTTGTATCAATTTATCCAAATGCTGTTTAAAATACTACAAATAACATAATTTCTTTAAAAGTGAAACTGAAACATTCATAAATTAACTACTCTAAACCTCAAAATTCTTGAATTAATTGCCTATGACGGATTACAAATTCCATTTTAAAACAAAAGAATCATTGTACTTTCTAGCAACCAAAAGAATTTAAATAAGATGAGTATATTTGAAAAAGAAAGAAATGAATAAAACTTCAGATTAAATATATCTTAATATTTTAACAGTTGAAAATTAATTAGAACTTATAAAGTACAACTAGTACTTGTAAAAAAGAACTTTATATACATACGAGTCTCTACAATTCAAAACAAAAACTTATTCTGACATCACCAATAGGTGCGCCATCTATATTCGCAAATTTTCTCTACAATTAGTAAACTTCAATTAACTTTGAAAACTGAATCTTATTTGAAGCCAGTATCATGTCATTGAATAAAATAATTTATCTCCACTTAACGAAGTTTAAAATAGTAAAAGCGAACTCTTTAATGCTGTGCTTTTATCGATTTTTTTCCTAATTGATTTATATAGCATTAAAATTCAGGTTAGACATGGAACGGTGGCCGTGTTATCAGAGTGGCGTGCTGTAATCTGAAGGTTACGGGTTCTACACCACATCGAACTTATGTGTGAAATGATGAAAAAAACCATTGTGATTTGCGCATATGATCCATGACAGGGTTTGTCTGACCCACGTTTTTTTATTTTTTTATTTTTATTTATCCTTTGAAAATGAAAATGAATCTTTTAGCATTATAATTTAACTGAATTGCTTTTGGTAAAATTAATAAAAATCTTTATTTTTTTTTATGTAAGAAATTAAAAGATGTTACATTAAGTGCAGCAAATAAAACTAACTTTGATATAATGTGATTTATAACCAATCATCTTTTTTTTTTTGTAGATATCAATAAACGGAATTTAGGTCCCTACTAAACATAATATATAAAACAAACATTTATAGAAAAAATTCTAAGACTATAAATCCCTATTACACTATGAACATGAGAACGGATAACATATTTCACTTGTGAAAAGAATTATCAATCTAACGAGCATAGATAATTTTTTTAATAATTAAAATTATGTTTCAAGAAAAGAAAAAAAAATGCAGCTTAAAGTAGAAAAGTGAAAGTAATATATTTTGGTATCAACAGATGGCGCCACGCTGATCTGAAACAGTGGCGAAACTGTATTGCCTGGCAACTGGCGTACCGATTACGGAATACCGACAGGTGAAATACCCCTTAAACCTTCCTCATCTTAATTCATAAATATGCTTAAAATTTTAATTGGCTGCTTAATTAATGTTAGTAGAAATGGAAGATAAAGTTTCTAAAAATTCAAGTTAAATGGTACTCAAAAAAAAGATAAAAAAAACTACTAATAATAAAAGTAAGATACAAAATAAAATAAATTATAGTGGATCTATATCTAATATGGGGATGTAATTTTATATGCAGCCTGCGGAGTTAGGATGCATTTCCAAAGTGGTCTGCAAGATCATTTGTGTTGGCCACACCTGTGATAATAGTAAACATGAGACATGGTTTGGAGAAAATGATTGGTAACGCGAACTAGCATTATAAATAATAGAAAACATTATCAAAAAGAGAGATGGATCCTTTATCAGATATAAAAAGAAAGTTTTATTTACATTTTGGTAATGCTATGTATATACGAAATTTGACTTAGTACTCAGTGACGGATTTAGGCTAGGCCCGGGCCTATGGCGGCAAAATTTTAGGGCGCCAAAATTATATAAGCTCTGCATCAAAAATAAAAGAATTCTTACATTCACATTATCTCTGCGATACCTATCCAAATATAGATATCGCTTGACTTATTTTTCTAACTATTCCTGCAACAAATTGTTCTGGAGAAAGATCGTTTTGCACCTTGAAAAGAATGAAAAATTATTTAGGTGCAGGTATGAAGCAAGATAGGCTCAATGCACTATACTGGATGTCATTAATACTTTCGCACGGATGAAAGCAAGAAACAAATATATGATATGATTTATTAGATAGATATGATTTATTTCTTAATTAACAGCAATTTATTCTAAATTGTATGTTTAGTTGTTATAGCAAATATATATATATATATTTAATTCATGCTTAAATTTAATTCGAATCCATTATTATTATTCGTATTATTATTATTATTATATAGAAGGGCGTCATACTAACTTGGGCTTAGGGCACCATCGAACCTAAATCCGTTCTAACCTAAACTTGCTTATTCTTCTTTGTATCAATTTATCCAAATGCTGTTTAAAATACTACAAATAACATAATTTCTTTAAAAGTGAAACTGAAACATTCATAAATTAACTACTCTAAACCTCAAAATTCTTGAATTAATTGCCTATGACGGATTACAAATTCCATTTTAAAACAAAAGAATCATTGTACTTTCTAGCAACCAAAAGAATTTAAATAAGATGAGTATATTTGAAAAAGAAAGAAATGAATAAAACTTCAGATTAAATATATCTTAATATTTTAACAGTTGAAAAATAATTAGAACTTATAAAGTACAACTAGTACTTGTAAAAAAGAACTTTATATACATACGAGTCTCTACAATTCAAAACAAAAACTTATTCTGACATCACCAATAGGTGCGCCATCTATATTCGCAAATTTTCTCTACAATTAGTAAACTTCAATTAACTTTGAAAACTGAATCTTATTTGAAGCCAGTATCATGTCATTGAATAAAATAATTTATCTCCACTTAACGAAGTTTAAAATAGTAAAAGCGAACTCTTTAATGCTGTGCTTTTATCGATTTTTTTCCTAATTGATTTATATAGCATTAAAATTCAGGTTAGACATGGAACGGTGGCCGTGTTATCAGAGTGGCGTGCTGTAATCTGAAGGTTACGGGTTCTACACCACATCGAACTTATGTGTGAAATGATGAAAAAAACCACTGTGATTTGCGCATATGATCCATGACAGGGTTTGTCTGACCCACGTTTTTTTATTTTTTTATTTTTATTTATCCTTTGAAAATGAAAATGAATCTTTTAGCATTATAATTTAACTGGATTGCTTTTGGTAAAATTAATAAAAATCTTTATTTTTTTTTATGTAAGAAATTAAAAGATGTTACATTAAGTGCAGCAAATAAAACTAACTTTCATATAATGTGATTTATAACCAATCATCTTTTTTTTTTGTAGATATCAATAAACGGAATTTAGGTCCCTACTAAACATAATATATAAAACAAACATTTATAGAAACAATTCTAAGACTATAAATCCCTATTACACTATGAACATGAGACGGATAACATATTTCACTTGTGAAAAGAATTATCAATCTAACGAGCATAGATAATTTTTTTAATAAGTAAAATTATGTTTCAAGAAAAAAAAAAATGCAGCTTAAAGTAGAAAAGTGAAAGTAATATATCTTGGTATCAACAGATGGCGCCAGGATGATCTCAAACAGTGGCGAAATTGTATTGCCTGGCAACTGGCGTACCGATTACGGAATACCGACAGGGTAAATACCCCTTAAACCTTCTCATCTTAATTCATAAATATGGTTAAAATTTTAATTGGCTGCTTAATTAATGTTAGTAGAAATGCTAGATAAAGTTTCTAAAAATTCAAGTTAAATGGTACTAAAAAAAAAAGATAAAAATACTAATAATAATAAAAGTAAGATACAAAATAAAATAAATTATAGTGGATCTATATCTAATATGGGGATGTAATTTTATATGCGGCCTGCGGAGTTAGGATACATTTCCAAAGTGGTCTGCAAGATCATTTGTGTTGGCCACCCCTGTGATAATAGTAAACATGAGACATGGTTTGGAGAAAATGATTGGTAACGCGAAATAGCATTATAAATAATAGAAAACATTATCAAAAAGAGAGATGGATCCTTTATCAGATATAAAAAGAAAGTTTTATTTACATTTTGGTAATGATATGTATATACGAAATTTGACTTAGTACTCAGTGACGGATTTAGGCTAGGCCCGGGCCTATGGCGGAGAAATTTTAGGGGCGCCAAAATTATATAAGCTCTGCATCAAAAATAAAAGAATTCTTACATTCACATTATCTCTGCGATACCTATCCAAATATAGATATCGCTTGACTTATTTTTCTAACTATTCCTGCAACAAATTGTTCTGGGAAAGATCGTTTTGCACCTTGAAAAGAATGAAAAATTATTTAGGTGCAGGTATGAAGCAAGATAGGCTCAATGCACTATACTGGATGTCATTAATACTTTCGCACGGATGAAAGCAAGAAACAAATATATGATATGATTTATAGATAGATATGATTTATTTCTTAATTAACAGCAATTTATTCTAAATTGTATGTTTAGTTGTTATAGCAAATATATATATATATATTTAATTCATGCTTAAATTTAATTCGAATCCATTATTATTATTCGTATTATTATTATTATATAGAAGGGCGTCATACTAACTTGGGCTTAGGGCACCATCGAACCTAAATCCGTTCTAACCTAAACTTGCTTATTCTTCTTTGTATCAATTTATCCAAATGCTGTTTAAAATACTACAAATAACATAATTTCTTTAAAAGTGAAACTGAAACATTCATAAATTAACTATTGTAAACCTCAAAATTCTTGAATTAATTGCCTATGACGGATTACAAATTCCATTTTAAAACAAAAGAATCATTGTACTTTCTAGCAACCAAAAGAATTTAAATAAGATGAGTATATTTGAAACAGAAAGAAATGAATAAAACTTCAGATTAAATATATCTTAATATTTTAACAGTTGAAAAATAATTAGAACTTATAAAGTACAACTAGTACTTGTAAAAAAGAACTTTATATACATACGAGTCTCTACAATTCAAAAGAAAAACTTATTCTGACATCACCAATAGGTAAGCCATCTATATTCGCAAATTTTCTGTACAATTAGTAAACTTCAATTAACTTTGAAAACTGAATCTTATTTGAAGCCAGTATCATGTCATTGAATAAAATAATTTATCTCCACTTAACGAAGTTTAAAATAGTAAAAGCGAACTCTTTAATGCTGTGCTTTTATCGATTTTTTTCCTAATTGATTCATATAGCATTAAAATTCAGATGACGCATGGCAGCGGTGGCGGTGTTGTCAGAGTAGCGACCTGTAATCTGAAGGTTACGTAACAAAAGAACGTCCAACTTATGTGTATACCACGTCGAACTTATGTGTGAAATGATGAAAAAGTCATTGTGGTTTGCGCATATGATCCATGACAGGGTGTGTTCTGACACACATTTTTTATTTTTTTTTGTTTTTATTTATCCTTTGAAAATGAAAATGAATCTTTTAGCATTATAATTTAACTGAATTGCTTTTGGTAAAATTAATAAAAATCTTTATTTTTTTTTATGTAAGAAATTAAAAGATGTTACATTAAGTGCAGCAAATAAAACTAACTTTCATATAATGTGATTTATAACCAATCATCTTTTTTTTTTGTAGATATCAATAAACGGAATTTAGGTCCCTACTAAACATAATATATAAAACAAACATTTATAGAAGAACTTCTAAGACTATAAATCCCTATTACACTATGAACATGAGATGGATAACATATTTCACTTGTGAAAAGAATTATCAATCTAACGAGCATAGATAATTTTTTTAATAATTAAAATTATGTTTCAAGAAAAGAAAAAAAAATGCAGCTTAAAGTAGAAAAGTGAAAGTAATATATTTTGGTATCAACAGATGGCGCCACGCTGATCTGAAACAGTGGCGAAACTGTATTGCCTGGCAACTGGCGTACCGATTACGGAATACCGACAGACGGACCCCTTAAACCTTCTCATCTTAATTCCTAAATAGGCTTTAAATTTTAATTGGCTGCTTAATTAATGTTAGTAGAAATGCAAGATAAAGTTTCTAAAAATTCAAGTTAAATGGTACTCAAAAAAAAAAAAAAAAAAAAAAAAAAAAAAAGATAAAAATACTAATAATAATAAAAGTAAGATACAAAATAAGAGAAATTAAAATTAAATTTAAATTCAGTTCAATTATGGACCAGTTGTCGATGCCAAAATACTTAAAAGTAAACAGTGTCTTATAGACATTGAACCAAGTACCTAGGGATTATGCTGAACGGTGAGAGCAGTTGAAGATTGATGCTGAAAAGTAAATGATTAGGCCACACACACAAAAAAAAGGTCATAATCAGGACAGTATTTTTATACATTTTTCATTTTATATTTTTTATTTTTATTTTATTGGTTTTATTCCATCCTTTTATTTTCCTAACAAAAAAAAGGGGTAAAAAAGCATACAATAAAAACTTAACTATTCAATAGCCGTTAAGATAGGATTGAGGTGCACATCGTAGCAAAATATAAGAATAGTGAATTGAGCCGAGTGCCGGATTCGAACCCTCAACCTTACGGTCGGCAGTCCGTCACTTTACCTCTGCGCCAATCGTTTTATTTACAAAGTACAGCCGCGAATCTTTTAAAGCCAATCGACTCCTCAGATACACAGTGAGTTAACTAGTCTCAGTGGACGTAGAATTACAATATTAGAGAGTTTTTGCATACCGTACGTTAGTTACCGTAGGACGTCCGTTAGCTTTTTCTCCCTAGCGCGCATGCTCATAGGAAACTGAGCACGCGCTGGAGGGAGAAAATGCTAACGGACGTCCTACGGTAACAAACTTACGGTATGCAAAAACCGTACGTTAGTTAGTTACCAGGACGTCCGTTAGCTTTTTCTCCCTAGCGTGCATGCTCAGTTTCCTATGAGCATGCGCGCTAGGGAGAAAAAGCTAACGGACGTCCTACGGTAACTAACGTACGGTATGCAAAAACTCTCTATTAAATCCACTCCGTTACCTGAACTCGCCGTCGCTTGTTCAGAATAACAGCCATGATGTCTCTTAACTCTAGGAAAACAATCATAGGAGACGTCGTAAACTGCCCTTGGACGTTTCTGCGAACTTTTCACCCCAGGGTGATAGGTCGGCAGACGACGGATTAACTCATTGCTAATCTGAGGACATTTTTCAAGAAAATTTTTTGAAATTTTGAGTAAATAATTTGGAATAGGTTCGACGCCTAGATCTCTATGGATGATCTTTGGACGAACGAAAGAACCATGGCACATCAGCAATCATAGCCAGGTGTTTATTCTGAAACACCTGAAGTCTCTTGATATTAGTGAGGGAAGTGGAGGCCCAGATCGGGCTACCATAAACCAGAATAGGTCTAATAGAGTTATATAGAGCAGGAGTTTGTGTTTGAAAACGTGTGTCAGACAAACCCTGTTATGGATCATATGCACAAATCACAATGGTTTTTTCAGCATTTCACACATAAGTTCGACGTGGTATAGAACCCATAACCTTCAGATTACAGCTCGCTACTCAGACAACACGGCCACCGCTGCCATATAACGCTGAACTGGAACCGTGGCGAAACTGTATTGAATTTATTAAAAAAGTATAATAACCTAAATAGCGATTAAAATAAATAATACATTAATCCTTTTTTAAAATGTACCCCAAACAATTTTTTATTAAAATTTAATAATTTATTAAATAATAGTATATAAAATTAATTGAAATATGCACTTGAATTATAAAATGTGAATTATAAATTATTGTATATAAATAAAAATATGGTGCAAAATTGAATTGAATTTGTTAAAAAAGTATAATAACCTAAATAGCAATTACAATAAAATTCTAATACACTAATTCTTTTCAAATGGGAGTACAAATAATTTATTGTTAAATTTCAATAATTTATTAAATAATAGTATATAAAATTCATTGAAATATGCACTTGAATTATAAAATGTGAATTATAAATTATTTTTAATTTTAGAAATTTTTTTCATTCATATGGTGCAAAAATTAAAAAAAAGAGAAATTAATCAGAACGCGAGATATAGTTTATTAAGCGAAAGTTTTATTTAATATCGAAAAAGTCAATTTCTGAACCCGTATGTGTCCAAAACTTTTAATCAGATATTACCAAACAATTATCATACGCTAATTTTATACATACTGAATTGATATATAATGTGGATATTGATTTTTAATGTGAATAAAAAAAATTAAAAATTTAATTACAATTCCAGCCATAATAAAATCATATTAATTAAACAATAGCCTTACATAAAATATTTTGAGAATTTATATTATATACAATATACTTTTCTAACAATATTCAGATAAGAACGAAATCATACAAATATAAATAATTTATTTATGCTATATGAATTGAGCATTCTGCTAACGAATATAATTTGTTTCTGTACCAAATATTACAATGTGCTCTTCTAACAATATTCAGACAAGAACAAATGCATACAAATATAAATAGCTTACTTACGTTATAAGAATTGAGCATTCTGCAAGTGGATATAAGTGGTTTCTATACCAGTTACATACAATGTTTCTATACCAGATACATACAATATTTCTATACCAGATACATAATGTTTCTATATCAGATACATACAATGTTTCTATACCAGATACATACAATGTTTCTATACCAGTTACATACAATGTTTCTATACCAGATACATACAATGTTTCTATACCAGATACATACAATGTTTCTATATCAGATACATACAATGTTTCTATATCAGATACACATAATGTTTCATTATCAGATACTATACCAGATACATACAATGTTTCTATACCAGTTATAGACTTCTAACAATATACAGGCAAGAACGAATGCATACAAATATTGTTTACGTACGTTATAAGAATTGAGCATTCTGTAAGGGCATATATCGGTTTTTATACTAGATAAAATTAAATTTATTTTGTTGAAAAAAACAGATTTCGAAACTTAATGAAGATTAATTTTTACTCTAAAAAATAATAAGCATCACAAAAATTGTAAAGACGAAAAACAAACAGCTTTAGTGTCATCAGATTATTTCTGATTTCTTGAAAACGTAAAAAAAATTCCATGTCGTGATATTAGAACATACTATTAATTTTTAATGAATGACTTTCACATAAATATCTGTTCTAATAAAACAGAAAGGAACATTTTAATAGCTCTAAGACATATTACTTTCTCTGCTTGAAACATTCGAATATCTTACTCATCGGAGCGAATATGATGTTGCCACCGAGACAGTAATTCCATTTAAAATATATCACTTAACGCCCCATTTCTTTTAAGTGATTGGAAGACAGGGTGTCATAATTAGAAGCGATATGTCTCATCCCTTTCGTTTGAAACAATGCTAATTAAATTTTCGAACGTTTTGTTCGGAAGTGGCACAACGTTCTATCACACTGATTGTCAAAATTGGAAACAAATTGAATGAAAAACAACTACAAAAAACAATCTGAAATAATTCTTTATTTGGTTAACAGCAGCTTTAGTGATAGAGTACAAAGTATAATTTGTTAAAAAAAAACACATTCTTTTTTTCTTTTGGAACTTTTTTGGTTCTAATTATTTTGCAGACGATTTTTTTCAACGTTTCATCTTCGAGAGGAAAAAAAAAATCGTTTGTTCTTCGCATGTTATGAGATGCAATAAATAACACTTAACTGCATCAGATGACAGTAAAATGTCAAAGTCTTGCAAAGAGGAGTTTTTTTTCATTCTTGATGTTTTTTCTATCTTGTCTTTTTTAAGTTGGGAATACTTATTTGCCTAACAGTGAATTTGGCATGACCATGACACAAGATAATTCTTTTTTTTTTTTTTTTCCTCTTTTTCTTTTAACAATTTTTATGATTTTCAAAGGTTGTCAAAAGTAACAAATATACTTTCCCCCTATCTTTTTTAAAGAAAAAAAAATTATAAACAATTTTAAAAATGATTGAAGTTTTTATGTTTACTGAAATTATTCTTGTGTCAACATAAGTGCCAAAAAAAATTTATTCAAAAAAGAAATGATTAAAAAATATTAAAGCCATTTCATTTAGAAAATTACCAAAGGGTAATTTGGTAACACTAGTAGAAGATGACATTTGTTTTAAGAAATTACTGTGTGATATATGATCACAAATTTTCTAAAGTCTTGAAAATGATGGCCTAAAATTATTTAGGATTATCATGAAAAAGTATTTTTAATTCATTGAAAATAAAAGTGGATATATTTTTTTGTCAGTGTATTATTAATCGATTTTTATGTGTGTATTAGTTAGTATTATTAATAATTATGTGTATTATTAGTCGAAAAAGTTCTAAAATAAATCTAAATATAATTAAATTAAATGCTCTTCAAGAACAACAATTCATCTGAAATGAACCTACTTTATGTGATTATTAATCAGAAACTACATGTGGAATTTATGATGAAAATAAATTGTATCATATATTAACGTTTCGTGTTGTTTTTAAAAAATAAGTAACGCTTACATAATTTCAGCTACTTTTAATTTACATAGCTACTTACTACATATTGGACTAAAGTGGATTTTTTTACGTATTATTATATTATCAACAACCAAAATATAATGGCAATTAGTTTTTCAGTAGCATCAATATATTTTTTTAATTAAGTTGTCCGAAATTTTTATAATAACAACAGGATTTTACAATGCCACAATCTTAAGAAGGTAAAATAGATTCCTTATTAGTGATACCACATTGAAAGGGTAAAAAAAGTTTATTTCACACCTTAATTCAATTAAAACAATCATAAACAACTCAAATAATATTATTGTTATTTGCTTGTTATATAAATTCATTTCAAAAGAAATTTTTAAAATATTTATTATAGATTCAAGAACTCTGTATTCATTAAAGGATGTGATGGGAACTTCATCTTTTAATTCCACATTTTTTCCATAGTTTATCTTAAAAGAGTACATAAAGGTCTCCTTTAAACTATTTATATAGAATGATGGTTTTTAAAATTCAAATCCTTTTATTGTTTATAATTTTTTCAAAACAATATTTAAGCCATTATAATTAACATATGCATAAAATGAAAATTTTACTATGTAGATATAATAAACAAATGAATTCCTTCTTTCCGTTCGTTAAGACACTATATTATCAGTAAGATGTTCAAATTAATGTTTTTAAAAAAATATCAAATAAATATAATGTTCAAATATAAAAGTCTCAAAATATAATCAATTCTCTGACAAACATCCTCTAAAACATTCAAAGTATAATTAATCTGGTCTATAAGAGAATATCAACTAATTATGCAGCTTACATACATATTTAAAATACACTGAAGTGACAAAAGTCATGGGATACCTCTTAATATCGTGTCGGCCCTCCTTTCCCCGGCGAAGTGCAGCAACTCGACGTGGCATGGACTCAACAAGTCGTTGGAAGTCTTCTGCAGGAATATTGAGCCATGCTGTCTCGATAGACGTCCATAATTGTGAAAGCGTTGATGGTGCAGGATTTTGGGCACGAACAGACCTCTCGATGATGTCCCATAAATGCTCGATGGGATTCATGTCGGGCGATCTAGGTGGCCAGATCATTCGTTGGAATTGTCCCAAATGTTCTTCAAACCAATCGCGAACAGTTGTGGCCCGGTGACATGGCGCATTGTCATCCATAAAAATCCCATCGTTGTTTGGGTACATGAAGTCCATGAATGGCTGCAAGTGATCTCCAAGTAGCTGAACATAAGCATTTCCAGTCAATGTTCGGTCCAGTCGCACCAGAGGACCAAGTCCATGCCATGAAAAAACAGCCCACACCATTACGGAGCCACCACCAGCTTGAACAGTGCCTTGCTGACAGTTTGGATCCATGGCTTCGTGGGGTCTGCGCCACACTCGAACCCTACCATCAGCTCTTACCAACTGAAATCGTGACTCATCGGACCAGGCCACGGTTTTCCATTCATCTAGGGACCAACTGATATGCTCACGTGCCGACGAGAGTCGCTGCAAGCGATGTCGTTCTGTCAGTAAAGGCACTCGAGTCGGTCTTCTGCTAGAATAGCCCAAGAAAGCCAAATTTCTCCGCACAGTTCTAACAGACAAGTCCCTTGTACGTCCCACATTGATTTCTGCGGTTATTTGACGCATTGTTGCTTGTCTGTTAGAATTTACGACTCTTTGCAGACGTCGCCGGTCTCGGTCGTTAAGTGCAGGCGGTCGACCACTGCGCTGTCCATGGTGGGATGTTATGCCTGAAATTTCATACTCTCGGCACACTCTTGACACAGTGGATCTGGGAATGTTGAATTCCCTAACGATTTCCGAAAGGGCATGACCCATGCGTCTAGCTCCAACTAACATTCCGCGTTCAAAGTCTGTTAATTCCCGTCGTGCGGTCATCAGCACGTCAAAACCTCTTCACAAAGCACTGCGCATTTATACCTGTTCTACGCGATGCTACTGCCATCTGAAAATTTGCATATTGCTATCCCATGACTTTTGTCACTTCAGTGTAGACTGCTCTTATTTCCCCCTACTTTATCTTTAAAAAGGTATATAAACCTAGTCCACCATATCACTAACTACTACTACACCACATCCATTATTGTGCCTAGAGCTGAGTTGTCCCTATACAGTTTGGTAATGATGTGGGGGAGAAATCAGATTGAATTTAGATAAAATAGATTTAAATTTTCTTTTTCATTGGCGCAGTAGCCCCATGGTGAGCCAATGCTTTCTGCCTGATGGCAAATTTCGAGACAGGAGAAGTTTTCTTTTCTTTTTTTTTACTGGGTAGGTTTGTCAGCAATACGCCATACAGTCATGTTAGACCGAGACCTACGGTTTAAAGGGAATTCCAAACCACTAAAGACATCCCTGCCACCACCGGGGATCGAACCCAAACCTGTGTCACCGAGCTTCAGAGTGTAGTAAAAGATGTAGAAGAATATCTATTTTTTCTTATTGAAATTGTTGGTGGGGTATTCGTGCTCTACATTAGTGGAATAAAAGGTTTATTGATGTTCAGCAGCAATAAAAAAAGTAGATATTTTCTTCAATAGTGCAACAGCCCAAAGGTGGGTCAATGCCATCTGTCTACTAGCAGATTCCGAAACATGAGATGCTTTTATTTTTATGGAGTAGGGTTGCCCTACAGTCCTATTAGAACGGAACCTACGTCTTACATCACTGTGCCTAGAGCTGAGGTGCCCCTTTACAGTTTGGGAATGATATGGGTGTGACTGATTGACCTCTGTGTTGCTGTACGATCATATGAGACCGGGACCTACGGTTTAAAGTGGATTCCGAACCACTACAAACATCCATGACACTGCCGAGATTCGAATCCGAAACCCGTAGTACTGAGAGTTAAAGCGTTAGCCACTCAACCATCAGGCCCCATTTTCCGAACCACTACAAACATCCATGGCTCCACCGGAATTCGAATGCGAGATCTGAGGTACCGACCGCCGGGCACTCGGATATCAGGAATGTCACCATATCACTGAATAAACTATTAATTAAAGATTGTTTCATAAAATATTTATATACATCAAAGTACAGATTTATGAATCCTAGTTTTCTCAAACTACTAATACTAAAACCATTTTACTGTCATTTTATTTTCTGTAGTTATGTTTTTGCAGTTAATATTAAGGTTACATGCTGTGATTCTTTTTCATTAATTTTTGAGACAAAAAAAAAAAAAAAAAACAATTTTTTTTGCTACCGTAGTTTTTACCATTTCTAGCCGACGAATTTATGGTACTCAGTTTAGTCATTCTTTATTTTGAAGACAAAGTTGGTCTGATATCTGAAGAGTTTACAAATTGATCCCGATTTCTATACTTATAAAACTTAACCTTCTGCTTGTGAGGCAAAAAAAATTTTTCTCGTTTAAATTGTTATTTTTTCCCTTCATAAACCATAAACTTAAAAAAAAAGACGACTTTATTTGGCGTACGAAAATTCCACCAATATATTTTATGCTTATATTTATTTTTTTTTTATTTACTAGGATTATATTACAAAAATAACAAATATAACAGAAAAAAATTCAAAAGAAGAGCAAAATGAAGTAAAAATGGTTTTTTTTTTTTTTTTTTCTTTTTGCATTTTGTTACAAAGAGGATGTAAAGATATCTTCATTTCTAAGTCTTATAGGTTAAAACCATAATGAGGATATACACACAGGAAACAAACATTGGAGAGTAGAAAAGTTATTCTTAACACAAAAGTTATTCTTGTCACTGCCCCACTTTGACTCTACACGATTAAAATAAATTGTTTAAAAGACAAAGTCAAAATTTGTTGAACCATAAACGAATCCGGCATGGTCTAGTGGCTAGGATACCTGGCTCTCACCAGGAGGCCCGGGTTCGATTCCCGGTGTCGGAAGAAATTTTTTTCATAAATGAAAAAAAAAAAATAAATAAATAAATAAAAAATAAAAATAAAAAAATAAATAAATGAAAAATAAAATAAAAATAAATAAATAATTAAAAATAATTTTTTTTAAAAAACAAAAGACTTTTCGTTGTGTTTGAAAATTCTAATATGTTGTAAGAAACCAATACGATTTTTTTTTGTATATTATTTATATATAATCATATTGTTATTCAATATATTATTTTATACATGTAATAGATTAATTTAAATACGATTTTAAGTTCGATACGAATATAGACGATACGATTTTACGATATTATTCTGGATTGGAATACGTTAAAAGAAAATTATATTCAAGTGGCTCGCACTCTGGAGCACGACATCACAGGTTTCGGGTTCGAGTCTCGGCTGTGCCATGTCTGTTTGTAGTTGTTCAGAATCCACTTTAAACCGTAGGTCCCGGTCTCACATGATCGTAGAGAGTTGCGGGGATAGTGTTACTCCGCGTCCATAGAAGGTGGAAGAATGGTTCCGAAGGTGGAATTTTCGTTATCTTCAAGCTACACGCTCATCTTGGGTAGTGCTAAGTGAGTAACGTCGGCGCAGCGCTTGCCTTAAGGCATCCAAGACAACTGTCTAAGTGTTTTCCAGCTGCATTAGAACAAAAAAAAATATTCATATGTGTGGATTCAACTTTTAACAGCCGTACATGTTAGAATTCTCAGTATTATAATTTCCACCTAGTATTATATTTTCCAGGTTCACCTAGATGTACAACGGATCAACACATCCATTCGTATGGAAGGATGTTGTATTGGTATCCCGTGGTTCATGTGTGATTCAATATATTTTCGTAATGGATGTTTTAAAAATAGTATTCTGCCAACTGTATTGTATTTAGCAGTAAAGAACATCTCCAGTGATGTCACATAAAACTTCACCTCTCCTTTTTCTGTCTCTGAAAAAGGTATTTTATTTTTCATAGAAGACATAACAATTCGTTTTTTGTTTCCAACATGAGGTATATAAAATTCCTTTTAGAGAGTTTTATGTGACTGTTAATAAATCAAATATATATTGTGATAATTAAAACTATATATTAAAAATACTTAAAATACAACTTTTACTAGATATACTATACTAGAGCTATACCTATACTAGACGTATTACGGCTTCATGAAGAGGGCCACTTTCAGGATCATGGGAACACTTTAATTTTTATTTACAAGTACCATATATATATATACAAATACAGAACTCTGATTTAGTACACAAAGAAATGAAAATTAAAAATATAAATTGGATCACAAGTGCGTAGTTAATTCACAAGCACATTTCACTCCAAGGTCAGTGATTTTCAGAGTTATCAAGTTTACGTCGAATCTCAAACACATGGTCTGCGGCAGACCTTAATTATCACACGGCGTGATATATGAAACTATAAGGGGCTCACTTTGGAAATAGGCGGAAATGTCGACCTATTCAGTCACTTCAGAGACAAAAGAAAACCAACACTTCTGGTCCACTCGTCGCGGAGTTCTCCCCTGTTTTCTCTAAAAACCTCCTATTAAGAAAATCCTTCAAGAGGGGAAGGGGGTCAGCTTCCCTCACTTCTTATTAGAGCAGACATTTTCTCAGTTCATGGTTTATCCCCAATAACGATGCAACAACTCATGGTATAGTCTATATTCCATCTGTAATTGTTTCAACCTGTGAAAGTCGAACAGACAATCGCTAATTTTCTGAGTCTCATTATCCATGACACTGAATATCTGCTATCAGATTTGAGTGACAGATTGTTCTCATTAGTACAAAACTTTAATTGCATGTAACATAACTACCCACAACACTGCTTATCTGCTTTCAAATTTGAGTGATAGGTTGTTATTATGTACTTGTCAAAGAATATACATTCCCCTCTCCTGAAAATGAAATACCACAACTGTTCTCGTGGGAAAAATGCTACATCATTATTGCCGATAAAATTAAAGTATTCAAATGTCGAACACGTATGTCAGCGGTTCTTGCTATTAAAAGGAGAAAAATAAATAAATTTTAGTTTAACAGTGCATCGTCACTTTTCGTCAAGGAATTTTATTTAAGAGTTCAGCTGTGCAATTTCCACCCATTTAGATAAGATAATGATTTTTTTTTAACTCGCTACATAAATTTTTTTAAAGAAATATTATCTCGTTTGTGTTTTTCTGTAAAATAGAGGGATACAATGGTAATAGATGGGCTAAAAGTTCGTAGGCTGACACATAGATGGTGCTACTAGTATTAAATCCATGTGAGTTTTAGTTAGCCCTAACCTTCAAAAGACACGTGTATAAATTTGACAGCTGTTGCACTATTAGTATGTGAGTTATAGCATTTTTAGTGAAGCAACTTTTGTTAGTTTGAAAAAATGGATAAAAAGGAATTTCGTGTGTTAATTAAAGCATTGCTTTTTGGCGAAAAAATACTATTGAAGCCAAGGTTTGGCTTGATAAATTTTATTCGGACTTTGCACCAAGAAAATCAACCGTAGTGAAGTGGTGTGCTAAATTTAAAAGAGGCGAAATGAGGAGCACCGAGGATGATGCACGCAGTGGACGCCCCAAAGAGGCTGTTACCGACGAAAACATAAAAAAAGTCCACAAAATAATTTCTGATAACCGTAAAGTGAAGTTGATTGAGATAACTGAGACCCTAAAGATATCAAAGGAACGTGTTGGAGATATCGTGAATGAATATTTGGATATGCGAAAGCTCTGTTCAAAGTGGGTGCCGCGCGAGCTCACAATCGACCCAAAACAACAACGAATTGATGATTCTAAGCAGTGTTTGGAGCTGTTCAATCGTAATAAACCTGAATTTTTGCGTCGATATGTGACAATGGATGAAACATAGCTCCATCATTTCACACCAGAGTCCAATCGACAGTCAGCCCAGTGGATTTCACGTGATGAACAGACTCCAAAGCGCGGAAAGACGCAAAAGTCGGCTGGCAAGGTTATGGCATCAATATTTTGGGATACGCATGGTATAATATTCATTGACTATCTTAAAAGGGAAAAACCATAAACAGCGACTATTACGTAGCGTTATTGGAGCATTTTTGAAAGACGCAATCGCATAAAAACGGCCTCATTTGAAGAAGAAGAAAGTGCTGTTTTATCAAGACAATGCACCGTGTCACAAATCAATGAAAACGATGGCAAAATTGCATGAATTGGGCTTCGAATTGCTTCCGCATCCACCGTATACTCCAGATCTGGCCCCCAGCTACTTTTTCCTGTTCTCAGACCTCAAAAGGATTCTCGCTGGACAGAAATTTCGCACCGATGAAGAGGTAATCGCCGAAACTAATCGGTAATCGCCGGATTTTGAGGCTAACGACAAATCGTACTATAAAAATGGTATCGAAAAATTGTATGACCGCTATAATCGTTGTATCGCCCTCGAAGGCAACTATATTGAATAATAAAATCAAATTCTATCAAAAAAAAAAAAAAAAAAAAAAAATGTCTATGCTAGCCTACGAACTTTTCAGCCGCCCACCTGGTAGATATGTAGCTGGTTTAACTTCACACAAGTTGCACCATAAATGATGTTAAGGAGCAAACACATTTATCACAATTTGGAATGAACACTTTTTAATGCGGCATTCTATGGAAGTTGCAACTACCTTCTTCATTCCCATCCGAATGCTATCCAGCTTATGAATTTATCGTGCCCGTCTTCTGCATAGATACAATGAAAGCCCAATCTCAATCCAATACTCTATTATCAGATAATTTTGCCATATAATAACAATATATAATAATATATAATACCTATAACTATAATATATAATAACATACTGTAAATATAATATATGATAATTTTGCCTTCACTTACGACCCAAGTGACTTTCTCAGTTTTATTTTTATTTTCTGCATAAAATAACGAAAAATTTTAAGCAAAGTAAAAATAAAATAAAATAAAATCTATCCAATAAGATTATTTTTACTTATGTCTTAAATAAAATAAATTCCTTTGTATTAAATGCTTCCACCATTTTTGTTAATGTTTTTGGTGTAAATAATAGTGTAATAATAAGAGTAATTTGGTGTAATAATAATGATCTAATATACTGCTTTTCAAACAAACATTAAATACACAATTACTGCATGTTACAAAACTCAATATTGTTTTTAGGTTAAAAGAAACTCCAAAATGTAAGCACATAGCGAAATTACTTTTGATTTTCCAATTTAATTCTATATATTAAGAAGAGATACCAGTGAATGAAGATTAAAAACACGTTATATTTTGTAATTTCCATTAATTTAGCGGATCCGGCATGGTCTAGTGGCTAGGATACCTGGCTCTCACCCAGGAGGCCCGGGTTCGATTCCCGGTGTCGGAAGAAATTTTTTATTTCCACAAATTAAATTGCCTAGTTTTTTTTAAAATTCTGTGAATGTTTTTAAAGAAATTTTAAAAAGTATGAAGAGAAAATATTAAATATTAATAATTTGCATATGTGTACCACTTCAAAAGTATTTATGTACCATATTTTCTTTACCTCTCAGTAGTACCTCTTCTGATTAATTTGAAATTCAAATGGCGTGGACAAAAATTTCAAATTAATCGAAATTTGAACAATCTATTCTAATAAGTAAAGTATGCATAGACAATAGTTAACAATTCGTATAATCTGTGGTTTGCTATTTAATTAACTTAGTATTAAGTCATTAATTAACTAATATTAAGTCAATAAGCATTTAATTAACTTGGTATTAAGCTCAGTCATACTTATACAAATATGGTAGAAAATAAATTACCACAAAACTATTTTGCACAAAGAAAATTGTAATTTTTATATATTTCAAAAACATAAACGAAACGTATGAAGAGTAATGCAGAAATTTCAAGAAAGAAATTATTTTGAAAATTGCAAAAATCGAAAAATTTACATTTTTCTTGAACAGTTTATTTTAAAAAAATCAAGAAAAATTCTGAAATTAAATAATTTATATAAATAAATTAACTGCGAAATTAAGGGAAATTCATAAAAAATAAATTTTCCAATGTAGTTGAATTTTAGCGCTCAGAGCCACAGGTTTCGGGTTCGAGTCCCGGTGGCTCCCTGGATGTTTGTAGTGGTTCGGAATCCAATTTAAACCGTACATCCGGGTCTAATATGACTGTAGGGGTGGGGGGGGGGCGTAGGACTGACAACCCTACCCCAAAAAAGAAAGAATCTTCTGTCTCAAAATCTGCCAGTAGGTAGACGGCCTTGGCCCAACATGGGGTTGTTGCGCTAATGAAGATTGGTTTGGTTTGTCACTCTACGGTCATTTTGTACACACTTTAGGCTAATTAGACCAGAATCTACAGTTTAAGTACATTCTGAATCATTCATAAACATCCATGTTACCGCCAGTATTCGAACCTGAAGATTGTGGTACCAAAGGCCAGAGCACTACCTGCAAGCTCCAATGAAGAAGAAGATGTTAAATTTAATGCTAAAAAATGTTCTATGTACTTTTATGGCTACATGAAGTCTTTCATTTTTTTTATGCATGCACTGTAGCCCAATATTTTTCAAGAATAATTTTTTATTTTCGGGACTTGCAGAGTTCTGGTTTAGAATCTATTGAAAGTAAACCATTCTCTAGATTTTAATTTATTTGCTTTTCAAACAGTAAATTTCAAGAATTTAAAATAAAAAAATTTTTTTTTTTGTTGAATAAAATATTTTTAGTATTAGTACATTTTATTAGGAAAAAAATATCTGTGAATGGTTAAAGATACCGTTTGAAAAATTGAGAAGAAAAACTAATCTCAGTAATTGTTTATAAATAAAAAAAAAAAATCTAGAAAGCGAAAATATAAATAAACACATATAATAGAACATTTAAAACAAAACAAAAAATATATTAATAAAGAACACTACCATACAAATTTCAAAAATTTACCATTTTAATTTTTAGCACCATTTTATCCAGTTTAAAAATTTACCTTTAAGTGATTACACCATTATTTGAGGCTAAGTATTAAATAAGATTTTAATTACTTAAAAAGTAAATAGTGATAATTTTCCGAGATTTTTATTTACAAATCGAATTAAGAACAGTGAATTCAGTGGAAAAAAAATTGGACCCTAAGAGGATATAGCTGGAACACAGTTGCAACCTTTTTTTTACATACAGATAAAATAGAATTTTATTAAAATTTCTATTAAATTAAAAGAGTAAAATATAATTAGCCAACTCTGAATACGACTCACAGTTTTTTATATATCTTCTAATTATTGAAAAATAATATGTTATTCTAACTAGTGCCTCGTGCCCTTTGATTATTTTTAAGTAAATTCAAGAAAAATCTCTCAACCAATATCGCCAAACACCACACAAAACCTGTCGCCAAAATCGCCAACTTGGCGATATATATATTTTTTCTCTCTTTACAGTGCACATTTGGTAAATTTTTATAGAACAAAATAATTTAACTCTTCAAATCAGATAAATTAAACCATTTAATGAATAAATGATAGTAAAATCTAATTATTCAATATAATGCGCAATTATTTACATTATTCATAACACATTTCAATAACAATATAAAGTCTTGATACTTGATAGTTTTTTTTTTTTAAAAATATTTTTATTTATTTATTTATTATGTTTGAGAAATACCTACATTGAGAATCTATGAATGGCTTAAATATGACCACGGGAAAAACTTTTGACATTTGATAAAAGAAAAGACATATTTTTTTTTTTAATACTACAAATCAAAACATTCATGATCATTCATCAAAACATTCATTTACAAATCAAAACATTCATGATTCGTAATAAAAAAGAAATCTTGATATTTATTATTTATTCGAAGTGTGTTCTATTGGTACAAATCTCTAAAAGTTTATACAAATGTAAATCTCATAAAATATATTTCATGGATTGTTAAAAGTTGAGCAGTTATTCCTATACTAATACTAATTGATGCGAATTGATTTGTAAATGAATAGCATGCGTATAGCGTTTCGTATTGACACTTATAAAGGCTAGTGGGAGTTTACTGGATTTTCTACCATATGACACTCCAAATACTGAACAATTATTCTTATAAGTCGTCCTTTGCTCACCCGCCTATGGTTGTGTAATTCATGATATGCATCAGTTCAACGCAATTGATGTACAACCCCCCAAAAAATGATAATTAAGAGACGGAAAGTATAGACAGAAAAGAAATATGCAAGGCAGAAAAAAAAATTTAATTAAAAATTTGTCATTAACGTCAAGTTACATGATTCAACTTAATCTTTTAACTCTTAGAACATGATATTTTTTGTAACTAAATCTTATTGATGTATTTATTTATCTAACGAATACATTACGTGATTTATGTATATAAATACACAGATTTTTGAATTCTACTGCTTACATACAATCTACTTAATAAACGTAAGCAAATTTTTTATAGATAGTTCCTTTTTGCTTAATTTTTTTAAATATACAATTAATTTTATTAATATAAAATTAGTAGCTTTATTAATTTACAAATAAATTCAAAAGCGAACAATTTATTTTAATATTAAAACAAATAATAAGATGAGGAAATATTAAAAAATTTAATATTTTTGTTGGAATAACTTCTAATTTCAATTAATTTACGCGACAAATTCTAAATACAGTAACCTCTCTGTAATCTGGCATTTGTTAGTGTGGCACTTTCGATAATCCGTTGCCTATAGTTAATTACTTTAGGGTATTTTAGATTATGGGGAGGGAAGGTGGGGGGGTATTATGATAAGGTATTGATGAATTCGGGTATTTGTTGATCTTGACCGCCAGATGGCGACACAATGTCATTTTCATTTTATTAATTATGTACACAAACACGTTTTTTTTTTTTTTCTTCCTAATGCAGCTGGTAAACACAGACAGCTTGGTCTTGGATGCCTTAAGGCAAGTGTTGCACAGACGTACTCACTTTGCATTACCCAGGGGGCGCGTGTCACTTGAAGATAAGCCACGGACGCGGAGTCACAATGCCCCCGCAACGCTCTACGATCCTATTAGACTGGTACCTACTTTTTAAAGTGGATTCCGAACCACTACAAACAACCATGGCCCCGCCGGGACTCGAACCCGAAACCTGCGCTACCGAGCGCTAGCCACTAGGCCATTCAGGCCCCGTACACAAACACGTATATGTTTAAAATTCACTTATATATTAAACATATTGAATACGTACATTTTTTAATCGTTTAAATTTTTAAGTGCAGGACTTTGTCTTTTGTTTCTTTCAGCTACTCGGAATACCATCTTAATATTTTCTTTAAAAAGCGACGAAAATAGAACAATTAAAACTTACATAAATTCTTTCTTAGATATGAGTTAAGTTGGTTCGATTTTTAATTTTTAAATATATTTTCGGAAATATTCTTTTCCTGTAATTTTTTTCCACCACTGATTCCACACAATTTAAGTCGAAAGTACATGCATGAAAGAAAATATTCACAGTTTCATTCATAAGTGTAAAATTTTTTTTAAATCGGTTGTATAATTTTTTCGTAAGATTTTATTAATGTTTTTATAATTATTCATGTAAACCATTTTACATTTATTTTTATTATTTCAACCTGAAGCATAAAAAATCGCGTTATTCCTTAAGTTGCGGACTCTTTTTTTGTTCTAAGCAAATATTTATATTCTGACTCTTGTTAAAACATATATATGTAGGTTGGTCGCTTGCAATGGACGCATCTCCGGCGAAACCCCAATTTATGTAGACTTGGTCGGTTTCAACTGATGCATCCCGGCCGAACCTACAGTTTTGTTAGACTTCTCTACCAGTCTAACAGTGGCTGTACTTTTGCAGTGGGTGTCTAGGGGATTTGACAGACACAATAAAAGTCCTGCGTTTCTTTAAAGAAAACCATTTAATTGGTTCTATAATTTACAATAATATTTACATTAATAATTATTATATAACAGCCATTTTCTACCGCTGCTTGACGCAGCGCGTTGCAGTTTCGCCATCTCCCAGCGTTCCTCTCTCGCGCCCAACTCACGGGGTTTTTCCCTTCTTCCAGGGCCAGAGTTCAAGGTCCAATACCGCCACTACATGGCAAAAGGTTGGTGTGAAAGGCACATAGTCCGTGAAGTGTTTCCATCTGGTCCTTAGCATAGAAACAAATCCTACATATACATATATATGTATATATATATATATACATATATATGTATATATATATATATACATATATATATGCACACTGGTTTCCAGAAGTTAAGCATAATAGATAATTACGTGAATAAAGGAGGAACTGGAAATCAGAATGGCGGGAAACGTGATATGTGAGTGAAAAATGGTTATAAAATAAAAAAGCAAATCAAAAGAACGATAATAATTAATTTTATTATCCAAAGTAGCAGTTTGAAAGAAAACTGAGCATAGCAAGGGTTCACACTTTAAAGAAAAAATGAAAGAAAACATGAAATAAAATACTGATGCTGCAGTTTAATAAGGCGTGCGGTCACCTCTGACAGCCAGGCACGCTGCACAGCGATTTGAGATGATGAATGAGTTGTGGGCTCAAACGGTTTCAAGATTCTTGAGATGTTCTGAATGAGTTGTGGGCTCAAACTGGTCTCCCGAGCATAGTACATTTAGGATTTAAATCAGGGAGTTCGCAGGCCACGACATGCGCTGGATGTTTTCCGTTTCAAGGAAGTCATCAACCAGCACCGATCGGTGACATGGCGCATTATCATCCATGAATATGAAGTCAGGACCGACAGCACCTCGAAACAAGCGAACATAAGGCTCAAGATCTTCGTCTCTGTATCTTTGACCAGTCACAGACCCCGTATCAAAGAAATGGAGGTCTGTGCGGCCGTCCATCACGATGCCTGCCCATATCATTACTCCCCTTGATGGAAAATGATGTCTTTCGTTATGTTTCTTGGTTCAAAACGTGTTCCACGTTCTCTCCATATCGTTACCCGACGAGAATCACAACTCAGATTAAACAGGGACTCGTCACTGAACATCACATTGGCCCACTCTTCCCACACTCCAATGTTGATGTTTCAAACGAGCACGTTTATGCGCAGACGTGAGGGGAATGCAAACTGCTGGTCTTCTGGCATACAGGCCAGCATGATTGAGTCTCCCGTAAACAGTTTGTCTCGAAATTCGTATTCCTGTGGCGACAGTGAGCGCCGAACCCAGTGCTCTGGCAGTACTGCCCCTCTGACGTCGCGCACTTATTACCAGATATCGGTCTTGGCTAGGGGTTGCGACTCTTGGTCGACTTGATACTGGTTGTCGAGTAACATCTCCCGTTCTTTGAAACCTCTGCCACAGTCTTGAGATCACAGACAGGTCCACATTCAAAATTCGAGACACTTCGGTTTGTGATTGTCCGGATTCCAGCATTGCAACGATTCTTCCTTTCGCAAACATGGCACAATTGGCTTCTTTGTGCCATCATTCACTTTGTTTGATGGTTAACAACGTTCCTTCGCACAGCAGTTGCACGAAACTTGTCTGAACTGCCTATGCTGCTTGAATCGGTTTCTCTGCGTTCCGACATGCGTAGGACGTAGTCGACTGAAAAGTTTTGCATAAACCCAATGTTTCTTCTTCACCCAATTAATATCCGCAAGAAATTTGGAATAATTTTACGAATATTTACTCCATGTTTTTCGCTTTTACGATTTATGCTTAACTTTTGGACATCAGTGTATATATGTTGACTCTTGTTATAAGCAAATATATAAATGTTGACTCCTGCTGTTATTAGCAAATATTTATATATTGACTCTTTCTGTTATAGGCAAATAATTATTATATTTATATTTTTATGTTTGCATCTGATAGCTAAACTGATGGGACTAGAAGATTGGGCATTCTTTCAAAATCTTTATATACTGTGTGTGTGTGTGTGTGTGTATGTAGGTATAAAGTAATTATTAACAACTATAGTTCTATATCACTTCATATAATGACATGACATGATTTGCTCATGATAATTCTTTTTTTTTTTTCTGTTTCATTGCTAATTTGTCATTGGTAGGTTGATTTTTTCTCCCCTTTTTCAACTTGTTAAATTATATGGTTGCAAGTGGGAACCCAATTTTGTAGTATTTAAACATTATCGGTACCAATCAGATTTCGTTCAAACTACTCTTTAAATAATTCCGGTACTAATAAGAATGAACTGTGAAATTTTCAGTGAAACCGGTCTAGTAGTTTTAGTGCATAGTGCACATACATACGAATATTGCATTTTATTTATATAAATTATTACAACACTTTAGGCATATTTAAAATATTTATAAAAATCAAATCCTTTATAAAATATACAATTACTTTGTAGCAATTTGCTATGTTACATTTAAATTTGGAAATGTTGAAATAAGTTAAATATAAATTAATAATTTTTAAGTGTAAATGATATTTAATAGAATGAAAATTCCATCTTAAAAAATGCAACGAAAAATAATATTTTCAGATAGTATCCCAATTTTATTATTCCTCAATTTATTTAATATGTAATTAATATTTTCAGTTGTTGTTTAAGAAGATATTTTATTTTAAGAAAAATATATATATATATATATATATTTACAATAAACTGATCTAGAAATAGATAAACTACATCTTGATTTTCTAAATTTTTAGTAGATATCTTGCAAATAAATTATAAAATTTCATTAGTTAGATATGAATAAGGGTGATCATTTAAAAAATTTTTAAAAATGTATTTTAAATTTTAAAATAACTTATTTAGATTTTTATTCTATGTGCTTCTTATTTAAATTGTTTGTAAACGTTAATGATTTTATAATAAACCCTCCCAAATCATTTTGCAAATTTTTTTTTATTTTTATTTATTTATTTATATATTATATATTATTTATTTATTATTGTTATTATTATTTTGTTACAGAGACAAGCAAAACAAAATTTATACTTTATTTCATTTATAAAATTACATAATAATAATTGTAATTTAAATATAAGATTTTAATTAAAAGAATAACAATAAAATACCGTTTTTCCTAATTTTTAAAAATTTAATTATAAAATTTTAAATAAAATAAAAGTAAATACATGTAAAAATATGTAAATTTTTCAATAAAATGCATTTTTATCATAATTTTTAAAACTAAACTTACATTTTTAACATTAAACTAAAATCTAACTTTTTTTAATTAAAAAATAATAATAAAAAGCAATTTGTTACTGTTTTTTAAAACATAAAAATAAAATTTTCTTCTACTCTTGTGAAAAAGTTACTTCATTAGTCAATAGATGGCGCTAGCAGCGTTCTTAAATATCGAGATTTGAGATTCAGAGAAGAATTTAATTTTCTTCTTTTAACAAACTTGGGTCTTAAGTACGGTAAAACCAATCTACCCTCGGGGATTTTTTTTTTTACTTACAAGAGGGTGAGATGTGCATGCCTGACCCAGGGGTTTTACTTTTTTTTTTATTTCTCGTTCTTTTATAGAAGGTTCCGTTATGCAAACATTCGAACGAGTTTAGAAATGAGCAAAATTGTTCAACCGCGAATATCGCAATTAAAGTGAGGAGATTTACTCAATCAAAGTTTGCAATCACTTCACTTCGTAACATCTCTTCTACCATTAAACTAATCACGAGATCTGAGATCACTTCACTTCGAAATATCTCTTCCGCTATTAAACTAATCACGATATTCGATTTTTGTATTTTTTTATCGTTTGTTTTTTTTTTATTGGTGTAATTTTTCTGATCCTTTAGTGATAGCCCCTGGTTTGCTATTAAATGAACAGGCCTAGGCCTGAATTTCAGCAAGTAAATTCATTATTTAGCCTTAGGCTTTAACCAAAATATCATTCTCAATCTATGGCTTACCCCATATTTCGAACATTTTCATTACTTTCATTATTAAAAGAATAATTTACATACGGATATGTTTTGCCAACACTTATGTGTCAAAATTTTCATCAAATAAGGGTTGATGATAGATAACAGCAAGTATATATTCGATATTCATAAAAAAAAAAAAATTGTTAAAATATATCGTCTGCAGCTTGTCTGGCAAATTTGTTTATTTTTTTTTTTCCCATTACGTTTGTGGCAACAATTCCAGTCTGATTGAGAATTTTTTTCGATTTCTACCTGAAATAGTCTTTGTTAAACTGTAAATTGGAAAATATGTTGTATCTTACCTGTTGGGCTCATATTCTATAGATTTCTAAGTGAGTTTATTCTTAGGGAATTTTTTTATCATCAAATTGAAGTCATCTTGGAATGAAAATAAATGTCCTTAGGATCTAGAGGTGCTTCTAAATTTTGGAAAATAACTTGTTGCAGTTTATTTTTAAGTGTTTGTCTTTTTTTCTTCGTTTAGTAAATGAAGTTTCTTTTTTTTAATAACAATCTTTAAAGAATTTTATTTTTTTTTTTTTGCTACATTGGAACATTTATTGGTACTGTAAATAAAATTAATTTTTAAATGAAATAACTTTATTTAATTTTTTAATTTGACTTAAGAAAATTATAAATGAAAAATAGTTATAAAAATAGAAATATAGATAGAAAAATAGAATTCTTTGGAATGAAAACAAATGTCCTTAGGATCTAGAGGTATTTCTAAATTTTGGAAAATAACTTGTTGCAGATTATTTTTTAAGTGTTTTCTTTTCTTTTTTCTTCCAGAAATGAGTTTCCTTTTTAAATAAAATCTTTGAAATTTTTTTCTTAATTTGGTTTTTTTTTTTTAATTTGTTTAATACTTCTTCTAATAAATATATTAAATTGTTTCCTTTAAAAAAGTATGATACATATACTATACTGTAAGAAAAATTAATTTTTAATAAAATAACATTATTTAATTTGATTTAAGAAAATTATCAATGAAATAGTTATAGTATTTTATTTTAAAAAAAAATTATTTTTTATTATTTTATTTAATAAATATATTAAATTTTTACATTGAACTTGATTGGAAAATTAAAAAGAATAAACTTTTTATTTTTTAAAGATTTTTGAAAATTTGAACAAGCTATATATATTTATTTAAAAAATTCGTTTAATGCAAAAGATAAAATAGATTTAGGAATAATAGAATCAAAGTGATTAACTCATTTTAATTATATGCTATAATGTAAATCTTTATTTAATATTTTTAAAAATTTCTAAAATTTTAAAAAATTTTTAAATTTTGAAAATAAATGAAAGATATATTCATAAAAAAAAAAAAAAAAAAAAAATTAAAAAATATAGATAGAAAAATAGAATTTTTTCTTTGGAAATGAAAATGGAAAAATGTTGTTCTTAGCTCATATTCATCTAGAGTTTACTTAGGGATTTTTTTTCATCAAAGTGAAGTTTTTGGAAAATAACTTGTTGCAGTTTATTTTTGAGTGTTTTCATTTTTTTTTTTCTTCCTTTAGTAAATGAGTTCGTCTTTTTTAATAACAATCTTTAAAGAATTTTTGTCTTTCTTTTTAATTTGTTTAATACTTCTTGTAATAAATATATTAAATTGTTGCATTGTAAAAATTATAATACCTATAGTATACTGTAAGAAAAATTAATTTTTACTGAAATAAATTAAATTTTTTAATTTGACTTAAGAGAATTATAAATGAAAATAAATGAACAAGTAATATAAAAAAAAAAAAAAAAAAAAAATTTTTAAGTCAATTCCGTTCTTTTGCAGAAAATCCTTTATAAATAAAGTTGAAGTTTTTCTCTTACATTTGGCACCATCTATTGGTAGATACATGCAACTTAAATCTAATAAAAAAACTAAAATTAATTAATTAAATTTAATTAATGAATTAATATTTGAAAAACTGTAATAACATCAAGTATCCTCCACTACGAGTTCAAAAAAATGTCTGTTAACTTGAGTGAAGGAATAAAAAGTATTTTATGAACGATTGAAAATTTGAACAAGACATATATAGGGAGAGTGTGAGCTAATAGAAAGAATTGAAAAATAGATATAAAAATAGAATTCTTTGGAATGAAAATAAATGTCCTTAGGATCAAGAGGTATTTCGAAATTTTGGAAAATAACTTGTTGCAATTTATTTTTTAAGTGCTTTCTTTTCTTTTTCTTTTTTCTCCCTTTAGTAAATGAGTTTCTCTTTTTTGATAACAACCTTTAAGAATTTTCTGTTTTTTTTAAATTTGTTTAATATCTTTTGTAATAAATATATTAAATTGTTTCATTTAAAATGTATAATACATATACTATACTGTAAGAAAAACTAATTTTTAATTAAATAGCGTTATTTAATTTTTTAATTTGACTAAAAAAAATTATAAATGAAAATAAATGAACAAGTAACACACAAAAAAATTTTTTTAAGTCAATTCCCACTTTTTTTTCACTATATTGCAGAAAGTCCTTTATAAATAAAGTTGAAATTTTCCTCTTACATCTGGCACCATCTATTGGTAGATACATGCAACTTAAATCTAAAAAAACCCTAAAATTAATTAGTTAAATTTAATTAATGAATTAATATTTTAAAAAAATGTAATAACATCAAGTGCCATCCACTACAAGTTCAAAAAAATGTCTGTTAACTTGAGTAAAGGAATAAAAAGTATTTTATGAACGATTGAAAATTTGAACAAGATATATATAGGGAGAGTGTGAGCTAATAGTAGGAATTGAAAAATAGATATAAAAATAGAATTCTTTGGAATGAAAATAAATGTCTTTAGGATTTAGAGGTACTTCTAAATTTTGGGAAATAACTTGTTGCAGTTTATTTTTTAAGTGCTTTCTTTTCTTTTTCTTTTTTCTCCCTTTAGTAAATGAGTTTCTCTTTTTTGATAACAACCTTTAAGAATTTTCTGTTTTTTTTAAATTTGTTTAATATTTTTTGTAATAAATATATTAAATTGTTTCATTTAAAATGTATAATACATATACTATACTGTACGAAAAACTAATTTTTAATTAAATAACGTTATTTAATTTTTTAATTTGACTTAAAAAAATTATAAATGAAAATAAATGAACAAGTAACACACAAAAAAATTTTTTTAAGTCAATTCCCACTTTTTTTTCACTATATTGCAGAAAGTCCTTTATAAATAAAGTTGAAATTTTCCTCTTACATCTGGCACCATCTATTGGTAGATACATACAACTTAAATCTAAAAAAAACTAAAATTAATTAATTAAATTTAATTAATGAATTAATATTTCAGAAAACTGTATTAACATCAAGTGCCATCTACTACAAGTTCAAAAAAATGTCTGTTAACTTGAGTGGAGGAATAAAAAGTGTTTTATGAACGATTGAAAATTTGAACAAGATATATATAGGGAGAGTGTGAGCTAATAGTAGGAACTGAAAAATAGATATAAAAATAGAAATATAGATAGAAAAACAGAATTCTTTGGAATGAAAATAAATGTCCTTAGGATCTAAAGGTACTACTAAATTTTAGAAAATAACTTGTTGATGTTTATTTTTTAACTGTTTTCCTTTCTTTTTTTCTCGTTTTTGTAAATGAGTTTCCCTTTTTAATAACAACCTTTAAAGAGTTTTTATTTTGTTTAATACTTGTTGTAATAAATTTATTAAATTGTCATATTGAAAAAAGTATAATACATATACTATACTGTAAGAATAATTAATTTTTAATGCAATAAATTTATTTAATTTTTTATTTTAACTTAAGAAAATTATAAATGAAAATAAATGAAAAATAGATATATAAAAATAGAAATATAGATACAAAAATAAAATTCTTTAGAATGAAAATAAATGTGCTTAGGATTTTAGAGATACTTCTAAATTTTGGAAAATAACTTGCTGGCAGTTTATTTTTAAATGTTTACTTTTATTTTTTTTTTTTCTCTTTTAGTAAATGAGTTTCCTTTTTTTAATAACAATCTTTAAGGAATTTATGTTTTTTTTTAAATTTGTTTAATAGTTGTTGTAATAAATATGTTAAATTGTTACATTGTAAAAAATATAATACATATACTATACTGTAAGAAAAAATAATCTTTAATAAAATAACATTATTTAATCTTTTATTTGACTTAAGAAAATTATAATTGAAATAGCTATATTATATTTAAGTAAAAAATTTGTTTAATGCAAAAGATGGAATTAATGATATAAAAATCTCCAAAAAATAATTTAACAGAGTAAAATTTTTCATTAACTCATTTTAACTAATGTGTGCACTATATGTCAATAGCTGATCAAGTAATTTTTTTTTTCATTTCATGCATTGTAATTCAAAAACTGATGATTTGTTTTTTATTCGCTAACTTTAGAAGACATAAGCAATAATTATAACTTTAATTTTGTTTAATAACTTGCAGGTAACTTATTTAATAACTAACTGGTGTAAAAAGAATTTACATTATTAATTTTATACTGTAATTAATTTAATGTTATTTAATTATTTTTTAATTTAAAAATAATTTAATCATAATAATTTCAATTTAATTTAATTAATAAATAATTTATTTTATTTTTTTAATTTTTATAATTTTTAAAATAATGTTTTTTAAATAAATTTTAATTAATAATTTAATTTAATTTAATTGTTTTCTGTTTTAAATTTAATTTAATTGTTTTCTGTTTTAAATTTAATTAACTATTTTTTAACAGTGGAAAAGTTAATTTACAACGATATTCTAAGATAATTTTTTTTAATTTTATCCTCTTTTTAGAAGAAAGGTTTTTACGAAATCTCATTTTAAGAAACTTTTTCTTTATTTTTAAGTTTTTAAAATATATTTGTGCAAAAAAGAGATTTGACTTTGGTGTAAATTTCATGGTTCTATTGATTCAGTACACATAGTTTTGCCTAACAGCTGAAAAAAGTTTTCGTAATATTTTTCTTAAATTAACAACCTATCTTTTTCATATAATATTCTTCTCTAACAGCAGGTTCGAATCCTGGCGGTGGCAGGAATGTTTGTTAGTGGTTCAAAATCCACGTTAAATTGTAGATCCCGGTCTGTTTAGCCCTCATGCGCACAAGAAGATCATAGAGCGACAAACCCATCTCTAACACACCAACTAATCCAATAGCTAACCCTTAAATATACCTTTCCCCCGCCCCCGAAAAAAAGTATTTTTGGTGGCTACATGGCGTTTAGAATGAAATCAGGATTGTAAAAATATTATCATTCGAAAGTTCTATTCTCTACTTCAATATGCTAAAGAAATCTACTTCTTACATTGTTTTCAAATTTCAATTATTGCAAATGATAATTACTTCAACATTTGCAAGCATTGAACGCATTAAAAGATTATCACGAAAAATATTTTTTCCTGTAAAAAATTCGTCTCATTAAACACAACATTTAAAATTAATGAACATTGAATATCTCCGGAAAAATAATTTATTATTTTCTAGATTAATTTTAATACCAAAATAATGAAATTAGCCGACCAACCACATCGAAATTAGAATTGTAAAAATTCTATCAATCAAAAATTTTATTCTCTAATTTAATATTTATCATTTGCAATAATTGAAATGTGAAAACAATTTAATTATTTCAACATTTGCAAGCATTGAACGCATTAAGAGATTAAGTTTTAGTGAAAAATGTATTCTCCGGTAAAAAAGGTGGTCTCATTAAACATTTAAAGTTAATGAACATCGAATATGTCCAGAAAAATAATTTATTTTCTGGATTAATTTTAAAACCACAATATTAAAATTAGCCAACCATACATTGAAATTAGAATAGTAAAAATTTTATCACACAAAAATTCTATTCTCTAACTTAATATACTGAAGCTAGCTACATCTTATTTTGTCTTCAAGTTTCAATTTTTGCAAATGAAAATTATTTTAACATTTGAAAACATTAAACGCATTATGAGATTAAATTCTCATGAAGAAAGTTTTCTCCCGTAAAAAGTGTGAATAGTTAAACGCAACATTTAATGTTAATGAACATGGAATATCTCCGAAAAAATAATTTATTATTTTTCTAGATTAATTGTAAAACCACAATATTGAAATGAGCCAACCAACCACATTGAAATTAGAATTGTAAAAATTTTAACATTCAAAAGTTCTATTCTCTTATTTAATATGCCAAAGAAAGCTGTAATTTACATTGTCTCCAAATTTCAATTTTTGCAATGATAATTATTTCACTTTTTGCAAACGATAATTATTTCAATTTTTGCAAATGAGAATTATTTCAAATTTTGCAAAAGGTAATTATTTCAATTTTTGCACATGATAATTATTTCGATTTTTGCGCACGATAATTATTTCAATTTTTGCAAACGATAATTATTTCAATTTTTACAAATGAGAATTATTTCAATTTTTGCAAATGAGAATTATTTCAATTTTCACAAACGATAATTATTTCAATTTTTGCAATGATAATTATTTCAATTTTTGCACACGATAATTATTTAATTTTTTGCAAACGCTAATTATTTCAATTTTTGCAATGATAATTATTTAAATTTTTACAAACGATAATTATTTCAATTTTTGCAAATGAGAATTATTTTAAATTTTGCAAAAGATAATTATTTCAATTTTTACAAACGATAATTATTTAAATTTTTGCAAATGATAATTGTTTCAATTTTAGCAAACGATAATTATTTCAATTTTTGCAAACGATAATGATTTCAACTTTTGCAAGTGATAATTATTTCAATCTTTGCAAACGCTAATTATTTCAATTTTTGCAAACGCTAATTATTTCAGATTTTGCAAAAGTTAATTAATTCAAATTTTTCAAAGGGTTAATTATTTCAACTTTTGCAAACGATTATTATTTCAACATTTGCAAGCATTGAACACATTAAAAGATTAAATTCTAGTGAAAAATGTTTTCTCCGGTAAAAAAGTTAGACTCATTAAACACAACATTTCAAGTTAATAAACATCGAATACCTCCCGGAAAAATAATTTATTATTTTTCTGGATTAATTTAAAAACCAAAATAGGTTATCATATTGAAAGAAAGTATTGATTAAACAGTTCTAGGAGGATTATTTTAACGGAAGTAATTATTATTCCTGGTAATGTCATTGAATTTTCTCTCTAATACCAGCAATTTATTTAAATGGACACAGGTAATAAGAACATATCTAGTGAAAGAATAGAATATCATCAACAGCATATGGAAAAAGTTTTATGATTAAATGATAATATTCACAAAAATACATCGAAATATTTTCTTTTTACAAGAATCGGTAAAAAATGTTAATACTAAGGATTGTCTTTCTTATATAATGATACTGGATTAGGTATTTTTCATTGTTAAGCAATACTAATGATGCCAACAAATCTGAAGGTAAATGGCGAATCTTAAAATGGGTTTAGACATGAAAAAAATTCTATTTTAACAGCGTTCTAAGAACGAAATCTAGATCAACGGAAACTGATAATCATTTTCAGGAACAAAATCAGCTTTCTTTTCAACTTCATCTCACAATATTTCTAAAGAAAAGTTTCGTTCACAATAAGACATGCAGGGTCATATTTTACCAAAATATTACTACCAGGAAATACTCCATACTTATTATATATTTTTTTTTTTACCTTTTAATTCCACAACTTTTTCAACAGGAAAACGAATCGGATTTTATATTTGCGAAAAAGATTATAAAAGGGGTTGGGAAAAATGTTCCACGAAGGCTTTTGTTCCAAAAGTGTCATGGCGGATTTAGCATTAAATGGCGAACTGGATTACAGCTAGAAAACAAATGGTTATTTTAATGAAAAAGGCGTTCAGAACGTTTAAAAGTGAAAGCTGTCCGAAAGACCTTTTGCCGGAAGTGACGAAGGGGAAGGGGAGGGAACAACAAAGGAAGGTTATATGATTTGCAGCTCATCCTTACGTATTGTTTTGTAACAAAAGGATTTCGAGTGTCGTTTGCATATTTTATAAGTTAGTGTGAAAACAAAATGTCCTTTTCATTAACAAAGAAACTCGTGCTTTTCACTTAAAATACGGTTTTGTAAGCCCAGTTTTTATTTTGGGACTTAAAAAGAAATGGACCATGACTCCAAATGAATGATTGTGACTTATTAACAAAAAAAAAGTCACAGTCAGAAAACGATTCGTTATTCGATATTTTCTTTTCTTTTTGTTTGTTGAAAATTTTTGGCAACACAACTTCTATTTTTTCCAATAAAAACTGGAAAACTGCAAAATCTTCTAATCCAGCTGTGCTTTTCTGATTTTTAAAGTATATTTTTTTTCTTATGCAAGGAATTTATTTCATCGGTTCACATTGTGTGAGATAATCTTAAAATTTACATTTAAATAGTGTTTATCGTCTTTTTAAACCAAATGACAAAAAATAATATATGAAATTTCTTGATGTTATTTTGATCATTATACATTTTGATAATCATTCATATTATTTTTGTACTTGATAAAACCTGACTAAATAAAAAAAAATGTACGAAATTGTCTCTCAATACGTATCGATTTTCATTTCACAAATATCATAAAGATTATTTCTCAATATTTTTAGAAACCTGTGTTATCGCAATGAATTATGCTTATAATAATATTTATTAAAATACTATGCATAAAGTATACATTAAAATGTATTTATAAAAAATACTAAAAAAAAATAATAATAATAAAAAATAATAAAAGTTAAAAGCACTCATGTTAAATTTTTGTTTTCTACACAACATCATACGCTTTTTACAAATTTTTTTTTCTTCTAATGTAGCTGGCAAACACTTAGACAATTGTCTTTGATGTCTTAAGGCAAGCACTACACAGACGTTACTCAATTAGCACTACCCAGGAGGTGCGTGTAGCTTGAAGATAAGTTAAGTACGCGGAGAAACACTACCTCCGCAACGCTCTACGATCCTGTTAGACCGGGACCTACGGTTTAAAGTGGATTCCGAACCACTGCAAACATCCATGACCCTGGCGGGATTCGAATCCGAAATCTGTGGTATCGGCCATCAGTCCCCTGTTTTTTACAAAATAAATAATAATAAAATGAATTTCATAACTATGAGAGCTCATTTAAAGTAAGCTTATTTATTTACTTATTTAAGATGGTAGTATTTAAGAATTTTTTTTTTTCATTCAGAAATTTCAATAAACCATTCAGGAGAGATGGAACAAAATAGTAAAGGCAAATGAATAAATTTAATCTTAAAAGATCCACTTATAAAAATTAAAAGCTAACTAATGTTACTAATATTACAATTAAAATGTTCAATTAAAAAAAGAAATATATAACTGTAACATTTTAATTGTGTTACAATATTAACTCAATAATCTTCTAATCCAGGTGTGCTTTTCAGATTTTTAAAGAATATATATAAATATATATATTATATATATATATATATTATGTAAGGAATTTATTTCGTCAGCTCATATCGTGTGAGGTAATCTTAAAATTTACATTTAAATAGTGTTTGTCATCTTCTTTTTAGACCTAATGATAAAAAATATTAAATATTATTTAAAATTTCTCTAATAATATTTAAAATTTCTTGATGTTGTTTTGATTATTATAATTTTGATCATTATTCATTTTGATCATTACTTATAATAATTCTTGTACAGGATAAAATCCGATTAAATAAAAAATGTACGAAGTTGTTTCTTAGTAATTATCAATTTATTTTCATTTCATAAACATCATAAAGAATATTTCTCAATATTTTTAGAAACTTGTGTTATAGCAATGAATTACACACATAATAATATTTATTAAAATAATATGCATGAAATAGATATTAAAATTAATTTATAAAAATTACCTCAACAATTTAGATTCACAAATTAAATGTTAATTTTTTGTTTTCTACATTGCCTCATACGCTTTTTTCAAAATGAATGCTAATAAAATAAATTTCATAACTATGAGAGCTCATTTAAAACTAAACATGCTTTTTTATTTATTTATTTTAAATTATAGTATTTAAGAAAATGGTTTTTTTTTATTTATTTTTTATACCTTCAAAATATTTTAATATATTTCAAACAGGAGAGACAAAAAAAAAAACAGTCAAATGAGTAAATTTAACCTTTAAGAAAATAGAAATTTAAAATGCTAATTTAAAAAAAAGAGAAGATAGTGTTACTACGTCATCTGAACTTTAAATTGAATATACTACAATGGAATGCTGGTGGTCTATTTGGCGCTATATTTCAAGAATATATATATATATATGTATGTATGTATGTATGCGTGTATTAAAAAGATTTGTGTAGAGAGCGACATTCCATTGTCTTGAGCGTCTTGTAATCCTGGAAGCAATTGTCATAGAAAAAGATATAGACAATAGAATGGTGATTTGTGTATTTTTTACTGGAGGGCCAGAGAAAACACGTCCTGAACACACTGACTTTTATTAGGGTACTTCTAGTATTTAAAATTTTTGTCGTTAGAACATCTAACTTGTTTTTAACTTTTTTTTGTCGTTTTTTTTTTTAAATGTCTGGTTTTTTCCCCTTCGTAATTTTTTTTCTTTTGTGGTGAGTGGCCAAATTTGTATGGATTGAGTTTCAATGAAGCCGTAGATAATAACATCAATTTTTAAAATAAAATACATAAAAAAAATTATTATTTATCAAATCAATTTTGAGATCGTTCCATTATTGATTTTCATTGGTTTTAAAAATTTTTAAACTTTATCTTATGAATTTTCGGAATATTGACTATTTTATAAATTACATCACTTAAAAATAGCGAAACTTCAAAAAAAAAAAAAAAATTTCTGCATCATTGACAAATACTATAATTTTGTAAATTTTACTATGAAATCTTGTGTAAGATCGACCAGAAAGCATTAAAACCAATAAAATCATACCCATGAGGATCTATTAAAAGTAGATGGACTGTTATAGAAAACAATCTTCTTTACTATACTTGTTATAGAAATTATATTGTCATTCATAAAATAAATCGTTGTTTACATTACTATTGTTATTATCTATTGACAACAAACTATTATAATATTTAACAATATTATATTTATATTTCTTATTATTACTTATATAGCAATCTATATAATGTTAAAAATCTATTTAACAATCTCATTGTTATTAATTGTCATAAAAATTGTTTAATTGTTATAGAAAACAAGTAGATATTTTACTTTGATTTCTTATTCTTAACTTCGACTCTCCTATCCAATCATTTGATATGTTTTTTTATCATTTATTCCTATTGTAAAAACCCCATCATAGTGCTGTTTAGAATATAATATAGAATAACATATAGAATATAGAATATAATCTGTTAAAGGTAGATAGTTGTAGGAAACAATTTTCGTTGTTATGCTTGTTATAAATGTTTTTAGAAATTATATTATCATTCTTAAAAGAAATCATTGTTGTTATTATTGTTGTTATCATCTAATTAAAACAATCTATCATAATATTTAACAATGTCATATTTATATTTCTTATTATTACTTTTACAACAATAGTCTATTGTTGAAATTTTTCATTGCTATTAATTGTCATAGAAAGCAAATAGATATTTTACTTTGATTTCTTATTCTTAATTAAGACATTTTTTGATAACTTATTACTGTAGTAGAATCCCGCCATAACGCTATTTAAGATAACACGGATATTTTTATAACGCGGTTTATCCTCCAAAAAAAGGAGCTTTATTTGCTGTATGAAAATAATTTTTCTTTTTAGTAAGTATTGAGAAAAGTTTTTCAACTATGCATTTAATACTAAAATCAACATTCAGTTCTATGATAAGTGAAGCTCTTACATATCTTTAATTGTTTTATGATATGAATTGTAAAACAATATGCCGGAAATTTCATCTATTTATTCTCTTGCATTAATATTTATGTATAAAATGAACTATAACAAACAAAAAATGGCTTCCAACTTTTATAAATAACTCTCTTAAAGCGGATTGCGAATTATATTTCCTACATTCATATGTTCTATGTTAATTTAGTACTGTGCTTCGTTAAAGGAATTGTGTACTTAACTTTACAAAAATTTGAATTCAATCGATAATACAAAGGGGCCTGAATGTCCGAATGACTAGTACTCTGACGCTCGGTTAACATGAGTGTTTTTAGAGGTTTGCAATCCACTTTAAGCTGTAGGTCCCGGTGTAATATGACTATAGGGCTGACAACCCCACCCTGTAAAAAGAAAGCATCTCCTGTCTCGGAGTTTGCCAGTAGACAGATGGCCTTGGCTCACCATGGGCTGTAGTGATAGGGAAATAATGGGTAAGTTTATTTTAACAGCAACATTTAAATAAATTGACAAAAAGTAGCATCAGCGAGCATATATCTCATAGCATCTAGTCAAGTCAATAACTCTAATTCATATTAAAACGGGATCGAATTATATTATATATGTTGTTCTTATTTTTTGTAAACAAAAACTATCAATTGAAATAGATAACTATTTTAACAGCTTATTAACCTGCTAAAAATTTGCAGCTTACACCTGAAATTTTAATTTTTAATAATCCTTAAAGATGCTTTCGATAATTTATTAAGCATTCTTAATAAAAATTGACTCTCGGAATAGACAATAAAGCGATTTCCCTTGCTAAGCCAAATTTTGTCCCCCCCACACACACTCTTTTCACTTTGAAACAGGGGGTGGGGGGGGTGGGGAGAGAGAGACAGAAGGGTTCTTAAGCTTAGGCTTAATTTTTTTCCCTCAACTCCCCTACTTCCGATGTGAAGTGCTTTTAATGTGCCTGTCACCATCTCCTAATCCCTCTCTATTGACTACCAGTAAGACAAATGGTAAAATTTCCCTTCCATCTCAAAGGACAAGATAACACCCCCGCATATGAGAGTTAGGGAAAAAAACCTCAACGAGTAGGGAAAAAATTGCCCGAATAAAGAAAACTAAATTGAATAACATTTACAAAACGTTAATCTGCAGAGGATGGTAGATTGATCGTTAATCTTGAGGTTTTTCTTAATGCAGGAAAAGCGCCTTTTCAGGGGACTTCCGGGATATGCAAAGTACTTCCGGTAGTTTTTGAATACATTCGCCAAGCATAAAATAAAAAAAATGAAGGGGGAAAAAAAGTGGAATGGGATATCTAGTGATGAGGTATTTTTGTTTTCGTCATAGTTTAGAAAAGTATTTGGCAGTAACTTTCTAAAAAATGTGTATAATCTGTAATTTGTAATTTCGAGATTGAATTTGCTGTTGAAGCTTTTCTGATATTTAACAGTTTAGTTAGAACTCTTTCATAATCATTCATGTTGAGGTTAATAAGTAGTTTTTGGAAGTTATATGTAATCTGTAATTAGTAATTTACAGGAAAATATATAAACTGCTGTGACCAAAAAGTAAGACCAATTATTTTTTCAAAAACTCTTTATTTATTCTTCAACGTTTATTTCATCGCCTTTAAAATAATCCTCTCAGGATACAATGCGCTTATGCCAACTTTTTTTCCAATCTTCAATGCATGCTAAAAAGTCATCGGCAGGGATGGTTTTCAAAGCGCGCGCTGATTCAAGTTGAATCTCTTCAATTGACTCAAAACGGTGTCCCCGGAGTGGTCTTTTGAGTTTAGGGACTAGACAGAAGTCAAACGGTGTGAATACGAGGGTTGTGGAAGTGAGTTTCATTTTTGGAAAAATAGACACGAAAAGTCAATGCAGTATGAGCTGGCGCATTCATTTTATACCACTTTGAACTGTTCATACCACTTGTAAACATTTCATTCCGGTATAGGAATGTTCGCCGAATGCCTTCTGCAACATTCTTTGCAAGTTCTTTGCTCAATGAATTCAGACATTTCAAAAATCGCCGGAATCAGTTATAGCGTCTCACAAAGCCAAGCGCAACTCGAACATTAATGAATATTTTGACGTCCAATTTCACACATTTGTCAACGACAGTGCCAGCAACTTAAAAAAACAAAATTGAAATTCCATAAGCTCCGGGAATTTTAAATTGAAAATTTGCCTTACTTTTCGGACAAAGTAATAAGTTAGTGATCGTTTTAATTAATGGGTCTAAAGAAACGAACTTAAGGAGTAATGCGATTGATTAACAAAATGAATTAACAGCTAACTCGATATTTAAAAAAAAAAACGGAACCCAAGCAGTCAATTCAGCATGATAAAATTAATGCATGATAATTGTTTGGGTAGATATCTGATTGATTTTAAATTGAAAATTGGTCTTACTTTTTGGACACTTTTTTTGGTCTTACTTTTGGTACGATTCGAATCTGCTGTTCCAATCACTACTTTTAAAAATGAACAGACAAGCTTTACTCATCAGCAGTTAGGTAGTGAATGGTTTTTCTCAAATAAGATATGCAATTATGAAGCCTTTATCACCAAAAGTCCTCCCTGACGACTATGTCCTTCCTTCATCGGCTGTTCGCTGCATTCCTTAGTGAAACGATGTACGTTGATGTATTACAAAAAATGATACTAAAGGGGCATTTCTTCAATTTCAAAATTTCTTCATCGCCAATCACTGGCATTGTTAATGACAACACAAGACAAAATTTCAAGCATATTAATTAGCACAAATAAAATCATTTTATTCAAATGAATAAATATTTTGAATATTTTGGGGCATTCACCAGTGAAACATGATGCACAAAAATTACGCATTACAAAAAAAATGACATGGGTATTGTGCAGGAGAATTATAGTTTGTATCTGCTGTTCCAGTCATTACTTTTAGAAATAAACAGACAAGCATATATCATATAACTTTAGGTTACCGGGGGAAAGTTCTCTGGTTTTTCTCCTTTAAGATACGTAATTGTGAAGCAGTTATAACCAAAAGTCCTCCCTGTGGATAATGTCCTCCGTTCATACACATGTTCTTCGTCCTTGTTCGTGGCATATATGAGTGAAAGATAAGGTATATATTGCAAAAAAATGGCATAGCTAGTTGCAAGAGTGCCCAAAAAGTAAGACCATTTATTATTTTTTTCAAAAACTCTTTATTTATTCTTCCAAATTTATTTCATCGCCTTCAAAGTAATCCCCTTCGGACACAATGCACTTATGGCAACGTTTTTTCCAATCTTCAATGCATGCCAAAAAGTCATCGGCAGGGATGGCCTTCAAAGCGCGCGCCGATTCACGTTGAATCTCTTCAATCGACTCAAAACGGTGTCGCCGTAGGGGTCTTTTGAGTTTAGGGAATGGCCAGAAGTCGCACAGTGGTTGTGGAACTATATGGATTTCTTTATATCAATAATAATCCATCTTTTAGAAAGATTTCATATAAGGATTATTTGAGGCATACTTGTTAATATCATTTGCTTATCAATAGTAACCAGATCACATAAAAGTGAAAAAAAATTTTGCATGTCGATAGTTTTGAATATTGTTCATTGGGAACTTCTATATTTCCATCTGTACATTAATCAAAAAAATTTTATCAATAACAAACTATTTTAGAAAATTTTTATTTTAGAGAGATTTTCAATCAATCACACATCACAATCAATCATATCAATCAATAAAATCAATCACATAAATTAACCAGATCACATAGAATTGAACTAAAATTTTTTGCATGTTGATAAATTCTGATTATTTTTAAATTGGAACTTCTCTATTTTCATTTATACATTAATCAGATTTTTTTTCATCAATAATAAATTGTTTTGAAGCTTAAAAATTATCTTGTAGAATCAATTCCTATTTATATATTCCTTCTTATAATTAAATAAAATTGTACTATTTCAAGATTGCAATAAGGACAGGTTGAGCTCTGTTCGATTGTTTTAAAAAGCAAGCAAATGTTGTACAATGTCCGCTTCTATAACGAGATTAAATATAGTCCGTGTCAACAAACCTGCTGTCTCTATTTAGAAGAACTGCTATAAATTTACAATCAAAAGAAGAAGATTTTTGAAAACAGACCAAATTCGATAGACTCTACATCCTACACGTTGACCTGAGAATAGTTACACAAGTCGTACAAGACTGTAAATTCGGAAATTCTATTGTTTTTGACACCAGAAACGTCTACTTCAGCATCAAAGAGTCAGAAATTAAAGCCCTTGATTTAAATTAGTTCTTCGAGAGCAAATGAATATATCAGTTAGAGAGAGAAGTCCAAAGAGGAGAGAAAGAATTTTCCAGTTTGTTTAAAACTATTGTTGTTAAAAGTCGTTGCACTTTTTGATTGTCGAATGTCGAGAGGAAATTTCGAACAAATTTCCACTCCCTTCCATCCTTCTACTTCCGAAAAGGCGATTGCAGAAATCTTTTTCCACTTCTTCCTATTTTACATGCATGCAAACCCCTTTCTTCACAAAATAAAACTTTTTGAAGTTTTCTAACGCAGTTACGTCATACTCTTCCTCTGACCCCCCCTTCCCAAACTTGTTTATTACCCCTCACCCCTTTCTCCACCCCCCCCAGCTCCAGCAGACGAACACTCAAAGGAGAAAGAGAAGCCGCGTTAAAAGCAAGAAGAAAAGTTACAGCAACCAACTAAGAATTAACACCCTTTGCTTTATTCGTTGACAAACTAATTTATTTCCATTGCTGCAAAACCTCCGCTCGGCGACGTAAAGAAAATAGAACAAGCAAGTGGGGGTGGAGGGTGGAGGGTTTTTAAAAGGTGGGTGTGGGGGAGGGGGGTAAGAGAATCGGCTTTTCGCGCGAGTGTGTTGATTTTGTTTTCTTTGTCTTACGGGAGCAGGAATTAATGTGATTACCAGCTTGCAGCTGATCTGAGTAATCCTCCCAAATTCAGAAACAATTCGATTATCGTCTGATATCAAGTGCGAGAGGAGTGGAGTTGTTTTTTACTACAATTCTCACTCTTGAAGAAGGTCGGAACTGCTAGTAAAGAGAATTTTCGCTAAGACCTAGGCTGCCTCTGCTTTTGATAATACTTAATTACCTTCGCGTAGGGAGGGAAGAGGTGGGGGGATGTGCTGCGAATGAGGGGGTGGGGAGTGTAGGGGGGTTATGCATTTTTATTTTCCCGTTAATTTTAATAATTAGAGGGAAAGCTGCGAAAAGGGGGAAGCAATTTACTTGCCAACATAAGTGAACACAATTAAAGAAAAGACATATGTAAAACTTTGGGGATGAGCAAAAAGAAGTTCCCTTCCCTCCCCCCTTAAGAATTGCTGATAAGATATCATTGTCTATCTAATGAAAGCTGCTGGAATAATTTCTAGAAGTGTTTGAGGAATTGGTTGAAGACAGAATGCACTGTTTCACTTTTTTTTATACATATATTCTCCCCCAACCGTGTTTCATTTATTTCTAGAGAAAAGGATTACTTAAAAAGGAAGTTGGATTAAAATTTCACTTATACCTGTTGATTAGACGCTGCTGTAAGCAATTGAACTTGTTGCCAAGCGAAAGGTGAGTTAGAACAGGGGGTGAGGGGGTGGGGGTGGAAGGAATTTTTCCACACCAGCGTTTCGCCAATTTCCTCTCTGTTAGTCAGCAGTCCCCAATCACTCATTTCAGGAAAGAGCATTTTTGAGGTTTTCGCTGTTTATTAAATTAAGGCTTATTTCTCTCGCCTTTCGGAAGAATTCTTAGTCCTAAGAATAATTACGTTCTCGAAAAGCGCAAAAATATGAATATTCATCGATTTAATACTGCTTATCGTAGACTTCAATTCAGATGTGAAGCCATAGAAAATTTTTAGTTCGCTCAAAGTTATTAAGTGAGAAAATTAATGTTTTGCCTCGCATTGAATTTATGAACGAGGCCTCTTGTACCTCCAAAAGTGAAAACTTTTCAGAGCACGCATCAATGCAAAGCGATTAAAAATTGTTTGGAAGAATTCTGTCAGTTATTTCCAATTAGCCGTTGTCTCACTAATAGGGCTTCCAACGCAAGACTTATTGTACTATTGAATTAAGGATAAAAATTTTTACCGCTTCGCGTTACAAAACAACGCTAAACATTAATTAATTCCTTTATTCTCTTGTATGTAATTATTTTCCACCTCCATATTTTAGAAACGCTATAACAAACAGATAACAAGATATAACAAATATTTTAAAAGTAAGTTTCCTGTATTTTTTTTATGGCATAAAGCATCTAACTATAATGTTTTAATTATAAAATAGGATAATTAATTTAAAAGAACATGACAAAGAAAAAAATTTGTAATGCAGTAATATAAAATTTATTATTTACAAATTAAAATTTAATAATTCACAGAGTTGTATTTTACATGGTAATTTTTATTTATTTATTTATTTTTATCTGTATGGTAAAATGCATTTGAAAAACAGGACAATTTAATTATAAATAGGGCAATTTAATTATAAAGCAGGACAATTTATTTACAGAACAGGATAATGAAAAAAAATTGTAATACAATAGTTTAAAATTTAATATTTACAAATTAATATTTAATAATTCACAGAGATGTATTTTACAGGGTAATTTTTATTTATTTGTCCATATGATAAAATGCATTTGAAAAACAGAACAATTTATTTACAGAATGACAATGAAAAAAAAAATTGTAATGCAGTAATAAAAAATTTAATATTTACAAATTAAAATTTAATAATTCACAGATATGTATTTTACATGGTAATTTTTATTTATTTATTATTTTGTCTGAATGGTAAAATACATTTGAAAAAAAGGAAAATTCAATTATAAACAGAACGATTTAATTATAAAACATGACAATTTATTTACAGAACATGACAATGAAAAAAATTTTGTAAGACAATAGTTTAAAATTTAATATTTACAAATTAATATTTAATAATTCACAGAGATGTATTTTGCAAGGTAATTTTTGTTTATTTAATTAACTAATTTATTTTTTGTCTATATGACAAAATACATTTTTAAAGGTTTTTGAGTGACTAAAATGTAGATAACCAATTATAATCATAATGAATTCATCCTTTTGTACTGTTTTTCTTTTGTAAAATTAAGAATAAGATTTATTTAGATAATAAATAAAACGAAAAGCATAAAGTTAAAAAAAGTTTTAAGAGAAGAAAGCGCTTTAAATTTTAATATAAGTTATTTAATATTCAAATTCAAAATTTTTAAAAAGAGCATTTCATGAACGATTTCAGTTATACATCAAAAATTTCATTTTTTGAGTTAAAAAATATTCAATAAAATCTTCTCCTTTTTCACTGGCGCAACATCCCCATCGTGGGCCAAGGGCGTCTGCAATTTTCGTGAAAGGAGATGTTTTCTTTTAACGGGGTAAGATTGTCAACCCTATACCCAATACTCTACAATAATATTAGACAAGGTTCTTCGGTTTAAAGTGGATGCCATTCTATAAAATCTAGTCTATAAAATTGAAAAGACGGAAATTAATAAATAAGTAGTGATATACAAAATTAGACTGAAATATTTAATTAAGCATTCAAAAAATAAATAAATAAATACATAAATTATTAAAAAAATAATAAATAAATACACCATAATAATCAATATATCGATAAATACATAAATACACCATATATAATCAATAAAATAAATCAAATTAGTCTTTAAAAAAGATTATATCTATTAATTAAAATATATATGCATGCTAATATAATACTTAAAAATATATCTGCATAACAATATATTTATTAATTATAATTTTTAAAAACTATTAGTTAAATATTATTATATATTAATTGAGAAAATATTGTCACTTTTAAATACCGGGTACTTTCATTTAAGGTCATGTTATTCCTACAGCAGCAGATATGAAACAGATTCAACGTTGTACAGTGTATATCACAAAGAGCTGCTATTCGGCTGAAGTCTGAAATGCACAATCGTCTGTGGATGGCATCTTTTAGGCTCATAAGCTCTTTCCTCAAAGGAAAGAGTAGTTTTCGTGTTTAACATACCTATCCTTGTGACAGACTCAGAAGGTATCCCTTCTGGGTTTCGAACTGAGATCACTCACTTCAAATGCTCATCACATTATTCCTCAGTTTCTTGGATGTAATCAAGAAAATTATTGTAAAAATAAATTGTTTTACTTATTAGTTGAAAATACTGTTCAGAAATTCATCTAAAAATAGTTTTAATAACTCTATAAATTTTGTTTCTCCTCTGGGACACTAAGATTGTATGAAATATCAGCTATAGCATAGATGTCCCTGCTTTTGACATCACCCAGAAAGATTTCGATTTTCAATTCTTTCTATAGGAAGATAAATTATTATTTTTTTTTATAGAAAAAACTCCTTCAAATTTTCTCATAAGTAACTAAATAAATTTCTCATAAGCTCACTCAATTCATATGCTCATCACACTATTCCTAAGTTTCTTGGATATAATCGAGACAATAGTTGCTGAAATAAATTCTCTTAACTATTCGTTTAAAATACTGTTCTGAAATAAATCTGAGAATAGTTTTAATAACCCTGTAAATGTTGTTTCTACTCTGCAACGCTGAGATTGTAAAGAATATTGCCTATAGCATAAATATCACTGCTTCGATCGACCCAGAAAAACTCCGAATTTTTAATTCTTTCTATAAGAAGATTCTTTCTTTTTTTAAGAAAAACTCCTTAACATTTTCTCATAAGCTCACTCACTTCAGATGCTCATCACACTATTCCCAAGCTTCTTGGATATAATCGAGAAAATAGTTGAATTTAATTGTTTTACCTATTCGTCTTAAATATTGCTTAGAAATCCATCTAAGAATAGCCTCTGTAAATGTTGTTTCTCCTCTAGGACACTAAGATTGTAAAAAAACTCTCTATACCATAGATGTCGCTGCTCGATTGACCCAGAAAGCTTCCGACTTTTATTTGTTTTATATGAAGACAAATTATTTTTTTTTTAAAGAAAAAACTCCTTCAAATTTTCTCATAAGCTTACTCACTTCAGATGCTCATCACACTATTCCTAAGCTTCTTGGATATAATCGAGACAATAGTTGCTGAAATAAATTGTTTTACATATGCGTTTAAAATACTGTTCAGATATCCACCCAAGATCAGTTTTAATAAATCTGTAAATGTTGTTTCTCCACTGGTACACTAAGAGTGTAAGAAATACTGCCTATAGGATAGATGCCACTGCTTTCAATTAAAGATTTCGATTTTTAATTCTTTCTATAAGAAGATAAATTATTTATTTTTTTTTTTAAGAAAAACTCTTTAAAATTTTCTCATAAGCTCACTCACTTCAGATACTCATTACACAATTCCTAAGCTTCGTTAATATAACCGAAAAAATAGTTGAAATAAATTGCTTTATCAAATCGTTTAAAATACTGTTCAGAAATCTATCTGATAATAGTTTTAACAACTCTGTAAATGTTGTTTTTTCTCTAGGACATTATGATTGTAAGAAGTAATATGCCGATAGCGTAGATGTCACTGCTTTCGATCGACCCAGAAAAACACCGAATTTTTAATTCTTTCTATAAGAAGATTCTTTCTTTTTTTAAGAAAAACTCCTTAACATTTTCTCATAAGCTCACTCACTTCAGATGCTCATCACACTATTCCCAAGCTTCTTGGTTATAACCAAAAAAATTGTTGTTGGAATAAATTGCGTTACCTATTCATTTAAATACTATTCAGAAATCCGTCTGAAAATAGTTTTAACAACTCTGTAAATGTTGTTTCGCCTCTGGGACACTAAGAGTGTAAAAAATACTGCCTACAGGATAGATGTCATGGCTTTCGATTAAAATTTCGATTTTTAATTCTTTCTATGGGAAGATAAATTATTTATTTTTTAATGAAAAACTCCTTAAAATTTTCTCATAAGTTCACTCTCTTTAGATGCTCATCACACTATTCATGATATTCTTGGTTGAAATTGTGGAAATAGTTTTTAAAATAAATTGTTTTACCTATACGTTTAAAATATGGTTCAGAAATCCGTCTAAGATCAATTTTACCAACTCTGTAAATGTTGTTTCTCCTCTGGGACACTAAGATTGTAAGAAGTACTGGCTATGGTATAGATGTCATGATTATTGTTTTCTTCAGACTATAATTTCAACACTATATTGAAATCGGCATCTTTTTTTATAAGTCGATTTTTAAATACCACGAATTTGAAACAAAGTACTGTAGATGTATTTGTTCTATATTTAACACATAAGTTTCATGCTTATTGTGAATGAGGTATTTTACTATCTTGACTAGTCACAGTCACAGTATATGGTTACCCGTCTTCACTTCTTAGTGGTGCAAATCACTGTAACCGTACTCCATAGCATAACCGTATTCGCCGCAATGTCGTCAAGCTGTTCCTTTCTAACGGCCCATTAGTTTTCCTCTCTTGCGTCATAGGATGCTGAACCCCCACCCCCTCATGACATTGCTCAACCCCTCGTCCACCCCTACAAACGTTCTCAGTGAAGAGAACGCTATCATGCTAATACAACAGTGAGAGAACTGAGAATTTATGCTCCAAGCGGCGATACTTGTTGTCAGTGAGCGCCATCTGTTGTCAAAAGTATAAATCACATAGGATGTGCTGTAGCACTGAACATTTTCTAGGTGTGTTGGGTCTAAGTTATTCATGCCAAGAGGGGTTTAATATTACCTATAATTTTTAAGAGGGTATCGTGGATTTGGGTTCGTTACTGATATGTTGTTTAGTTTAGTTCAGTTTAATTAAAAGGGGATATATTGTTTTAATACGGTCCGGGTTATTAAAGATTATGAAATATAACTTTCATTATGGGAAATGAATACGTTTCGGTAAAGTTAGAAGCATTTGTTTAAAATGCTGTCCTTTTAATATGATTAATGATGTTTTGGGTCTTCTATAATTTGTTAATCTTTAGCGCGGACAGAAAAACAAATGTAGTTGTTTCGAGAATTTATGTGTTTTTCATTGTTGTTAAAAATATTCTCTAAAAAGGTACTTGTAAAGTAAAGAAAAAGAGATTTGCTGTTTATAATTTTAATATTATTTATTAAATAATTTTTTTCTGAAATAAAAAAAGTCTTAAATTTAAAAGTACTTTACTTGAAGAAATTAAAAAAGAAATTCTACAATTCTTCTACAATTTGTTAATCTTTAGCTCGGATAGAAAAACAAATGTAGTTTTTTCGAGAATTTATGTGTTTTTCATTATTCTTAAAAATATTCTCTGTGCGATGTACTTATAAAGTAGAGAAAAAGAGCTTTGCTGTTGCTGATTTTAATATTATTTATTTATTAAATTTTTAACAGAAATAAAAAAATACTTATATTTAAATATAAAGAATACTTGAAGAAATTAAAAAGGAAATTCTACGATTTGTTAATCTCTACAATTCTCCAACAATTTGTTAATCTTTAGCGCGGATAGAAAAACAATGTAGCTGTTTCAAGAATTTATGTGTTTTTTATTGTTGTTAAAAATATTCTCTGTGTGAAGTATTTATGTAGTGAATTAAAAAACAGCTTTGCTGTTTACGATTTTAATATTATTTAATAGTTAATTTTTTTCCTGCAATCAAAAAAGGCTTACATTTAAATATATTTTACTTGCAGAAATTAAAAAATTAAATTTCGAATTTTCTACATGTTTTAAATGAATATAGTGAAATAAAAAAAAATAGTATTTTTTTGTTTTGTTTTTTACGATATCGTTTAAAATTTGAGGCGGTGCTTTTTCTCATTTGAATTACAATTTAACACATGAGTATTTTGATACATATTTTCATTATAAATACAGTTTTTGCGATTATTTAAGTCTGATATTATGCAGGAACAAGCTTTGAATAGGGGGCCTGATGGTCGAGTGACTATTACTACTACTACACCACACCACATCTCTGTGCCTAGAGCTCAGCTGCCCCTTTACACTTTGGGAATGATGTGGTTGAGAAGAAGTCTGATTGGGTTCTGTGACGCTTCACAGTCTTATGAGACCGGAATATACAGCTTACACGAACTCGAAATTAATGGATCCGAAGGCCAGTCACTCGGCTATTGGGGCCTGATGGCCGAGTGTCTAGCGCTCTGGCACTCCGTATCATAGGTTTCGAGTTCGAATCTCGGCGATGTCTTGGATAACTTTCATTCAGAATTCACTTTAAACCGTAAGCCACTGTCTAATATTACTGTAGAGCGTCAGTCTGCAACCCTACCACGTAAAATGAAAACATCTGTTTCGGAATCTGCCAGTAGGCAGACGGCCTTGCCCACCATGGGGCTGTTACGCCATTGTAAAAGAAGAAATTTGGAATAATTTAATTTTTATTCAGCAGAAATTAATTCATTTAATTTTTTAGGTTGAGTTAAAAAAAATAAATTAGCCTTGCATAAAGAATTTATAAGAAAATAACTTTTTTAATATGGGGATTCGATGTTTTATTAAAATAATGTCTTATCTATTTTTTTTTTTTTTTACATAATCATTATTATAAGCTATATAAAAAACCTTTTGAAATATTTATTCAATTCTTATCAATAATTTCTATAAATAATTATCCAATAAAATGCTCCTATAGATAATTCTTACAATTCAATTCTTAAAATCATAGAGAATTCTATGTGTATAAGAACTACTCTTAGGAATTTTAAACTTATATATTTTAAAATAATACTTCTTCTTTTATTAGAGCAATAGTTCCATGATGGGCCAAGGTCATCTGTTTACTAAACACTGCCTCAAATTTTAAACGATATTGCAAAAAAAAAACCCATATATATCAGATTTTTAAATTAATACATATTTTGTAAATTACATCATAAAGGCAAAAACATAATCTTTACGCTATTTTTTGGGTTCAACAACCGTGTAGATTATTTAAATAAATTCCTTGTTTATATCTTTAATAAATTTTACCAGGCTTCGTTAGAATTTAAGTATACACAAAACGTTTGAAGGGTTTCCTTTTTCTGTTATATTTTAAGATCACTGCAAATAAATCTATGATTTTTTTTTCGCAATATTTAGAGAGTATGATGAAATTGCTAAATATTAAATTTTTAACATTTTAATCTTTATTGTCTGCATTAAAAATGCAGAATCCTTATGATAGTATTCTTTTTTTTTAAATGTTTTTCTATACAAGTATTCTTTGGAATTTTTAAAGTGCCACTTGCAGTGTTATTTATATCTATAGATTTAGTTAAATTTCATTTTTATAATATCATTACATGATATAACTTTTCAATAGAATTACTAGCATGTGAAAGATCTATATTTGCCCGACTCGTGGCTCAGTGGCAATGCGCGCCACTGATGAGCATTAGAGCGAAGATTCAATCTGCAGGTGGCTCTGTTGAGGCACTGTTTCAAAAAACGACGAGATTCAATTGCGTTTGGGATGTTCAGCATCTTGCCTCGTTAGTCAGACTACCTGATGGGAGTTTTCCGGGTTTTCTCTCATATGATACATTTCTCTCACATACATCTCATTTATAATTTCTGCTTCCCTTGTATGTATTTTCTCATTATACTTGAGTTATGCAGTTAACTCCGATTTTTTTTCTTTATTCATTAACAAAAATAATTTAATACGTTTACACTTTTTTTTGTTTCAAATTTGCAATATTTTTCTTGTGAAAATTTAAATTTTTGATATGATTTGATTTTAAAACGATTAATTAAATTATATTAAAATAGATCAAATCGAAATTTCAAATCTCCTGTAAACATTTTAACAATTTGGTAAACCGAAAGTTTTTTGTGTGCAATGATGAGCTTTGATATCCATTCATGTATATCAGGAACAAACCAAAGCTGGCCGATGAATATTAGACATTCAAAGAACTGTCCCATACTTGCTTATCGTCCAGAAAACTCCCGTGGTTCAGGGTGAATGTCTGGACAAGACGTTATATACACGGTGTCACAAACACGATTGAATTTCTTCGTTTTTGAAAACATTGATTCCGCTAAAGAATTAGAACCTAGCTTAACTGTAAATATACCTTAGCTGAGAACTTTACCCTATTTTAAGAATTTTTAAGGTTATTTGAATTCTATTAGCAACAATTTATCAAACGTTTAAAGTCATAGTTGATTTACCAACGTTAAGATTGCGATGCGATAATACAGATAACTATGAAATAACTTTACCTGTTTGGAGGTACCTGCAGCTAAATAAAATGAATTTAATGAAGGGAAATTTCACATACATAATTTCACATAAGAATTAAAAAAAAGTAATATCATTTTGTGAATTTTTAAGTCCATCTGAATTCGAATGTCAATAATCACTCATAGGTGTGATTTTGGCACTATTTTAACGAAAACGGTTAATAATTACAATGTAAGCATGGAAAATTGCATTTGCAAAATTTCTGTAACTTTCGAATAATGAAAAATACTAATGTAGTATAAAACTCAAAGAATATAATTTTTTATTTAACAATTTTAAGATGCCCTGAACCCTGTGAAACATTTTCAAGTTGACGACATATCCTGTGTACAATATATAGCATCCGGTTATGCTTCCGTGTATGATATTCTCTATTGCTGCTCATAAATTGTCACTTTGGATCCTCTCATCTCTTTGGATCCCTTCACAGTTCCTCTTATGTTCTCTTTCAAAATTCAATATCTTATCTCTCTTTCTTGGACGATGTAAATGTACTGTAAAATAGCCGTAAAAATTCTAAACTAATTCAAATTTTATATTATTGTGTACAATATACACATTAGTTACTCTCAAAATATTACTTTAATTCTAATTTGATGAAAATTAGAAGCACAGTAATTTCTTTGTAAATATTTAAAGTGTGTAATGTAGGTAACTAATTGATTTTAAATGTGATAGCCGCCATGGTGACAAGGACTCCTTAGTTGCGTATCTTACAGGAGAAAAACCACAGTACTTTCACTAGGTAATCTAACTATCGATGAGACATTCTTGTCTGTTCGTTTCCAGTCTTGTCTATTCGTCCCATTTCTCTTCCAGTCTAAAAGTAGTGACTGGAAAAGCAAATTCGAACCATAATTCTCCTGAAGACTAGCTATGTTATTTTTTGTAATACATTAGTGTGCCTCATTTTTAACTCATGAATGCCATGAACAGCCCATGAAGAAGGACATAATCGTTGAAAAGAAATTTTGGTGATACGGACTCCATAATTGTGTATCTTATAGAATATAAACCAGAGCACTTTCACCAAGAAACCTAACAGTCTATGAGAGAAGCTTGTATGTCCATTTCTAAAACATTCAGTGAAGACTGATTGAAATAGCAGATTCGGACCGTAATTCTTCTGCACGCTAACGCGGCCTGGTGGCCAATTGGCTAGCACTCTTTAATATCCCAGACTTCAGATTCGAATCCTGGCGGTGGCATGGATGTTTGTGAGTGGTTCGGTCACGTTAAACTGTAGGTCTAATTAACTTAAATTATGCAAATACATGACCAAAGAGCGACAAAACAAAACAAAATATAAAAATATTAATTAGACCAAGATGTGCAAAAAAAAAAAAAAAAAAAAAAAAAAATTTACCGTAGAGCGACACACCAAACCAAACCCGATGGAGGAGTTTTCTGAAGTTAATTTTTAACACCTCATCTCAACCATAGACAAGCTGCCTAATGGCTAGTAGGCTAGTGCTCTTGCTTTTGATACTACAGGGTTCAGGTTTGAATCCTGGTGGTGGCAAGTATGTTTGTTAATGGTTTTGAATCCGTGTTAAACTGTAGGTCCCGATCTAATTAGACTGAAGTGTGCTCTAAATGATCGCAGAGTGACAAACCAAACCAAACCTGCACGCTAGCTATGTAATTTTTTGTAATACATCAATGGACCTCATGTTTCACTCATGAATGCCGCGTGCAGTCTAGGAAGAAACGATATAGCTGTCAGAGAGGACTTTTGGGGTAACTGCGTGTCAAATGAGCAAACACTTGGAAAATTCCTCCTATTAATTTAACTGACTACTTGGGACTTTTACGAGTACTATCGCAATCATTCCTCGTTTCTGAAAGCAATGACTGTAACGAACACCGCCAGTAGATTCAAACCAGCGTTCTCCTGCACGTTTGTGGTACATATTACTATCTGGATGAGCATAAATTATGTATGTGATTATGAATGAAAGGAATAACTAATTGAAGGAATACATTTTTTATTATTAAAAATTTTTAATACAAGTGAGGAAATACATGATTGATTTATATTTACTTATTTGGTTTGTCTTTCTATGGCCATTTTGTACCCATTTTGGGCTAATTAGCCCGGGACCTACACTTTCATGGGGATTCCAAACCAACACAACACACCGCCTAGGTCTGAGTTGCCCCTTTACAGTTTGGGAATGATGTGGGTTAAGTTCAATGGACGAATGATGTTGGACAACGCTTTACGATCATATTAGATTGGGGCCTACGATTTTAAAGTAGATTACGAACCACTACAAACAACCATGGTACAGCCGGGATTCGAACGGGAAACATGGGGTACCGAGCGCTAGTCACTCAGCCATCAGGCTCCATGGATTCCGAACCACTACTACTACTACATCACACCACATCATTGTGCCTAGAACTGAGTTGCCCCTTTACAGTTTGGGAATGATGTGGGTGAGAAGAAATCTGATTGGGCTCTGGGACGCTCTACTATCATATGAGACCGGGACCCCCGGTTAAAATGGATTCCGAACCATTAACAAACATCCATACCACCGCCAGTATTCAAACCTGAAGCCTGTGGCACCGAGCGCTAGCCACTCGGCTATCAGGCCCCCTCGGTAGTTGCTTGAAAACTGCTTGTCAAATGAGCGAAAACTTATAAAATTTCTCCAATCAATTTAATTGACTGTCCGAGACGCTTAATAATAATATTACGATCATTCCTCGTTTCGGAAAGCAATGACTGCAAAGAACTCCTCCAGTAGATTCGAACCAAAGTTCTGCAAGCTAGTGGTGCATATTACTATCGAGTTGTGCAAAAATCGAGTGACGTTATGAATGAAAGAAAGAACTAATTACAGGAAAACTTTTTTTATTATTAAACTTTTTAATACAAGACAGGAAGTACATTTTCTGTGAACTTGTATACATAAATTAAAATTAAATAAATTTCATGTCATTGTTTTGTCAGGAAATTTATGTATTAAAGATTTTAGCCAAAACTATTCTAAATGATATTTCCATGGGCTCTTCTCCATTGAAATAACTTCTTTGGCTGAGTTAAAAATTAAAACAACTCACAAGAAATCGCCAAACGTTTCAATAGTTTTGAGCTTTAGAACTGAATGCTAACTAGAGCTTTTTTGCAGCATTCCTTTTTGCAGATTTCGCACATCTGTTGGCGTTAATTTACAGGTCTCTGATTAACTAACACCTACTACTACGACCAGGAACCACAGTTTAAATTGGATTGCAATCCACTGCAAACGTCCATGGCACCTCCGGGACTTGAACCAAAATACGTTGAGCGCCAGAATGTTAGTCACTCGGACATCAGGCCCTGTGGATTCCGAACCACTAACAAATATCCATGCCACCGCCAAGATTCTCACCTGAAACCTGTGGTACCAAAGACCACAGTGCTAGTCGATTGGCCATCAGGCCGCCTTACATTTACTGAGAACATGAATAAATAAATTTCATATCATTGTTCTGTCAGAAAATTTATGTATTAAAAAAATTTAACCAAAATTATTTTGAATGATATTTTTATGGCTCTCCATTGAAATAACTTCTTTGGCTGAATTAAAAATTAAAATAACTGAGAAGAAATCGCCAAACGTTTTAATAGTTTGTTGCTCAGAACTTTTTGCAGATGGCGCGCATCTGTTGGCGCGAATTGACAGGGCTCTGATTAACTAACCACCTACTAATACAGCAGCAACAACAAGCAAATATCGGAGTACTCCCGATATTCTCATAAACATCACCCGGACACCCCATATCCGGCAAAACCCATTAAAAGCATCCGGATAATTACCGGATTTTAAGACTTCGAAAGGTACGTAAAGACAAGGCGCGCGACGAAGACCATTAATTAACGTTATTGCGAGAGCCGCCATGTTGTCTGACGTCACAGACTACTCTTGAACCAGGCATTTATTTAAAGCTACTTCGCGGTACGGCGTGGATGAACGCGGACATTTTTGGTCACCATTTAAAAGAAAATAGCAACATCAGATTAATTATATTTATTTAATTTTTTGTATTATTACTTTATTTTATTTATTATTTATTTCATATTATTATTATTTTCATTTATTTTTTATTTTTTCCATTATTATTTTTTTTATATTTTATTAATTTATTTCTTGTTTTACTTTTTATTTGTTTCTTTTTTTTTTTAATAAATATTTTATGAAATGAACAATTTGAGAAAATGTCATGAAAATATTTTTTTTTAAAATTATTTTTAACATTTAAAAAAAGAATAGAAAAAAATGTAAGTTATCTTTACCTTTAAAAAAATGTATTTATGTTTGCCTAAATTTTTTCTGTGGTTTTATTTATATTATATATATTTCATTTAATTATAATACTTCAATTATTTTTTTACTTGTAAAAATATTTAAATTATTTTATATTTTATTTATTTCAGATTTTTTTTTTTTTAATTTCAGTAAATATTTTATGAAATGAAGAAATTAAAAAAATGCCTTGAAAATATTTTTTGATATTTACATTGTCGGTACGATTCATCGGAGTTCCTTGGTCGCGAGGCAACCAAACCTCCTATTAGCAAGAAATAATTAAACAGTGGTAGTCGGTCACTGCCCATTGATAATTTTTTGATATTTTGCTTAAATTATTTTTAATTTTAAAAAATAATAGGAAAATATAAATAAGTTATTTTTACCTTTAAAAAAATTTATTTGAGTTTGCCTAAAATTTTTCAGTGGGTTTTTTTTTTTTTTTTTTTTTTTTTTTTTTATATGGCATATATTTTATTAAATTATAAAACGTCAGTTCTTTCTTTTACTTGTAAAATTATTTCAATTATTAAAAAAAATTTATTATTAAATTGAATTATTTACTTAGTATTTATTTAAATTTTTACTTGTAAAATATTTAAACTATTTTAAATTAAGTTCATATCATATTATACGTTTTATAGAATATAACTTGAAGATAAAAAAAAAATTGCTCATTTAATAGTTATTTTAATCAACAAGTTAATTTATAAATAAATAGCATTTTAAAAATTTTAATTAAAAATATAAAAATAAATTTATCATTAAATTTATTAGATATTTTTTTAAATTATCACTTTTTTTTATTAGTGTATATTATTTTATTTAATAATTTAATATACTGCTTTAATACCAAATATAATTAATATATTTGGTTGGCAAGAAAGTAATTTCGGTTTTCACCATTTAAGTACAGGGTAAAAACCGAACGCATTTTATTGCTAGCCCAATAGAACTAAAGTTTTTTCAAGTTTTTTAATTCAAATTAATAGTTCTGTAGCAGAATTTTTAATAAATTAATTTGTTGTTGTATTCTAAAAAATTATTAAAAAATTAATGTCTCATTTTAATTAATCATTTTACAAATACTTATTTGTGAATATATATATATATATATATATATATATATATATATATATATATATATATATATACAGGGTGATTATAGTTAAAGTCCCGCTTTCAAAATGCGGTAAAAAAGGAACCACTCATCACAATGAGTTCAGATTTGAAATTAAAGATACTTGAAAGAGGTAGAAACGGTATGGCATCAAAAAAAGTTCGACCGATTTCTCACATCCAATCTGGTATGACCTTGTCGTGGAGGATGAGCTTTCCACTAATAATGACTTTCCACTGTTGAATGACGTGGAAGTCCTTTTTTCCGTCAAAAAACCCCGAAAAATCAAGCACATTGAACACTGCAGTTGGTTTGATGTGCAACTCAGGCCAGATACGTTGTTATTCCAATTCAAAATATCATTGGCAGCCGAATTCATTTTCTTTATGCCACTTACCGGGCCATCTATTAATACACTTAGGAACTTTTTTATGTTGTACCGTCCCCCCCCTCTTCAAGTATCTTCAATTCAAATTTGAACTCAATATGACGAGTGGTTCTTTTTTTACAGCATTTTGAAAGTGGGACTTTAATTATAATAATTTATGTGTGTAAATACATATATCCCTAAAATAAATAAGAATTGTAATAAAATACACTCTGGTGTACAGAAAAAAAATATTGTTGTATTATGTATAAAAATAAATATATTCATTTAACTTAAATTATAGATAATTATTTATTATAAAAAAATAAAAATTTCCAGTCAAATTTAAAGGTGTAAAACATAGTAGACATCAAATTTCAGTGAAATTTTCCTAGTATCAGATTTGCTTATTTCAATACTATATATACGATCCTATATCTAAGAGATAAAAAAAGTGGCAATATTTTTACGAAAACTGTACGCATTTTTTCTTTTTGATGAAAAAAATATTGTATTAAGTTTAGAAATAAATATATTCAGTTAACTTAAATCATCAGATTATTAAAAAACTTCCAGTCAAATTTAAATGTGTAAAAAGATAGTAAACATCAATTTTCAATAAAATTTTCTTAGTATCAATTTTACTTATTTCAGTGTGATACATACGATTGCATAACTATGAGATAAAAAAGTGGCAATACTACTGTGCCCCAAAAGTAAGACCAATTTTTTTTCAAAAACTCTTTATTTATTCTTGCAAATTTATTTCACCGCCTTCAAAGTAATCCTCTCCTCTTTTCTTTTTTTCCAATCCTCAATACAGTCAAACAATCATCCAAGTCATCGCCAAAGATGGCCGTCAAAGCTCGCGGTGATTCACGTTGAATCTTTTCAATCGTATAAAAATAAATCGCCTTCTCTCTGTATAAAAATAAATATATTCATTTAATTTAAATTATAGATAATCATTTACTATAGAAAAGTAAAAATTTTCAGTCAAATTTTAGTGTGTAAAAAGATAGTAAACATAAAATTTCAGTAAAATTTTTCTAATATCAAATTTCCTTATATCAATACGATATATATCAGATAAAAAAAAATGGCCATATTTTTACGAAAGCTGTACTTTATTTTTTCTTTTCGGTGATCAAAAATGGCGGCAAATAGCCTGGCTCATCATCTCTGAGGATTGGGAGGCATTTATTTTTCCTATAGACGCCATAAAGCTGCTAACGAGGCTATCAGGGCCAACTGTGACCCGCAGTAAAGCAACTAATAAGGGGGTGGAGATCCCGAGCATAAAAAGACTGTTGTTTCAACAATTGGGGGAGGTGGGGGGGATATGTTAAAAGGAAAGGGGGCCTCCTTTCCAAAACAGAATCATCACCATCATCTGCTAGCACTTGGATGCTCCCTTTCCTGATAATATTTCGGGACTCCATAGCAGTGGCAAGATTTACGATGGCTATTGTTGTGCGCTTTTAAAAGGACGACTCGATCTCCGAATTAGAGTCAGAGCGAGAGGAGATTTTACGATTAATCTACTGAGATTTGGAGGAGAAGGAATTTTAAGTGGCGTGTTAGGTGGAGGGGAGATTTCTTGATGATTGACTCGCTTCGGAGTGGATTCTTTGGCTTGGGGTGGTGCTCCAGAGATAGGTGTTAAATAATTTTGCTGGTTGTTGTTTTCTTTGTATTTTGTTTTTACCTGAAGTTTTCGACTTGAAACTCTTTAATACAACTTTTGTTTAATTCGCATCATCGTTGTTAAGATTCTGTTTGCTCCTAGCTTAAGTCGCATAATCGTTGTTGAAAAATTCTAAAATAATTTTCTGAACAATGGATTGTGGGATGATGGTTCCTATATAATTTGAACTTAAAATTCTTGAGGTATTGTGGGGTGTTGGTCCCTATGTAATTTGAACTTCCTTTGTGAATCAACGACTTAAGTCTCATAATCGTTATTGAAAAATTGTAATATAATTTTCTGAACTAGATATTCGTATTGTGGCATGTGTGTTCTTATGCATTTTGAAGTTGAAAATCTTTGATGCTGTTAGCTTAAGTCTTATAATCAATGTTGGAAAAATTCTAATATAATTTTCTGTACAAGGGATTGTGGGATATTGGTTTATTATAATTTAACTTTAAATGCTTTGACGTCTTTAGCTTAAATCTCCTAATTAATGTTGAAAAATTCTAAAATAATTTTCTGAACAAGAGATTATGACACAATGGTACTTATTTAGAGCTTTGAAATCATTGACACTATTAGTTTCAGCCTCATAATCATTATTGAAAAAATCTAAAATAATATTCTGAGTAAGAGAATGTGGCATGTTGGTCACTATGTAATTCGACCTTGGAAATCATTGACATTTTTTGCTTAGGTGTTATAATCGTTGTTGAAAAATTCTAAAATAATTTTCTGAACAAGAGATTGTTGAATGTTGATTGATTTTGAACTTGGGAAATTATTGATGCTCTTCTATATTTAATAAAACTCAAATATAATGAGAAAAGAGATTTTACTATTAATCTACTGAGATTTGGAGGAGAATCAATTTTAAGTGGCGTGTTAGGTGGAGGGGAGATTTCTTGATGATCGACTCGCTTCGGAGTGGATTCTTTGGCTCCAGTGTGAGGTGTTAAATAATTTTGTACACAAAGAGGTTGCGGGTTGTTGTTTTATTTTGTATTTCGTTTTTTACCTGAAGTTTCCGACTTGGTACTCTTTAATAAAAGTTTTGTTAAAGTCTCATCATCGTTGATAAGGTTCTAAGATAATTTTCTGATTAAAAGCTAGTGGGATGTTGTTATCTTTGTATTTTGAATATTTTTGACGATCTTTGCTTAAGTCTCATAATCATTATTGAAAAATTCTAATGCAATTTTCTGTACAAGAGACTGTGGCATATTTGTACCCTATGTAATTTGAACTTGGAAATCATTGATGCTCTTAGCTTCAGTATCATAATCGTTGTTGACAAAGTTTAAAATAATTTTCTGAGCAAGAGATTGTGGGATCTTGTTTCATTTGTATTTTGGAAATTCTTGAGGATCTTTGCTTAAGTCTCATAATCATTATTGAAAAATTCTAATGCAATTTTCTGAACAAGAGACTGTGGTATATTTGTTTCCTATATAATTTGAACTTGGAAATCATTGATGCTCTTAGCTTCAGTCTCATAATCGTTGTTGACAAAGTTTAAAATAATTTTCTGAGCAAGAGATTGTGGGATCTTGTTTCATTTGTATTTTGGAAATTCTTGAGGATCTTTGCTTCAGTCTCATAATCATTATTGAAAAATTCTAAAATAATTTTCTGATCAAGAGATTGTGACATGATGGTTCTTATGTAATTTGAACTTGAAAATCCTTGACGCTCTTAGCTTAAGTCTCAAAATCGTTGTTGAAAAATCCTAAAATAATTTTCTGGACAAGAGATTGTGGTATTTGATTCTTATGTATTTTGAACTTGGGAAGTTATTGATGCTCCTAGGATCAGTCTCATAATCGTTGTTGAAAAATTCTAATATAATTCTATATTTCATAATTATTCTAATATAATTCTATATTTTATAAAATTCTGATATAATTCTACATTTCATAAAATTCTAGTATAATGCTTAAGGAGGTTTTACGATTAATCTACTGCGATTTGGAGAAGAAGGAATTTTAAGTGGCGTGTTAGGTGGGACATTTCTTGATGATTGACTCGATTCGGAGTGGATTCTTTGGCTTTGGGTGAGGTTCCAGTGTGAGATGTTAAATGATTTTGTAGACAAAGAGGTTGCGGGTTGGTGTTTAACTTTTGTATTTTGTTTTTTACCTGTCGTTTTCGACTTGTAACTCTTTAATAAAACTTTTGCTAAAGTCTCATCATCGTTGTTGAGGTTCTAAGATTTTCTAAATAAGAGCTCGTGAAATGGTTACCTTTGTATATTGAAAATCCTTGACTCTCTTTGATTAAGACTCATAATCGTTGTTGAAAAATTCTAATATAATTTTTGGATTAAAACTTTCTGACTCTTTATTATATATACTGTCACCGTTATTTTTTAAGGGGTTGTTGAATTTAGAGTTACATTTAGTGTAAAAAAGAGAAATGCTTACAATACCATAAAAATATCATTACTTTGAATATTTAAAATTGTATTTATGTGTAATGTACATATATTTATTGCTTTTGTGAAACAAAGAGAGATAATTCCTTGTATTTGTTATTTATCATTATTCGTAATAATAATTCAACCTATTTGTGACTGAGATTGTACTTTTAAGATTTTTTTATTTAGGTATCGAATCTTTATACGGACAATTTGAATTATTTCATTTTGTAAATAACCTCGGATTCAGATGAATTCAATCTTTCTCTCATCATTTTGTGATATTGATAATAATTCTTTAATAACATCGATGTCTTTCATGATATTTGTTTTTTAATTATTTGTTTTATTATATTATCATTTATTCCCTTTAAAAAAAACTCTTTTATAGACATATGTAAAAATCAACTAATTTATGTTTGATGAAAATAAAAATTTCTATAATTTTAATTCATAAAATAACATCTTAAAATATGAATCTCTTAGTAACAAATAATTCTATAATCAAATAAATTTGGCTTGTATATTTTCTGCAAACTTTCATTAAAATTATATAATCATCTATAAGCTTTAAAAAAAAAAATGGAAAAAATATTAATTTACATTTTTTAAGAATTAAAATAATCATAAAATGTATCTTTACATAAAACGCTACAAAACCAACACTTTTTGAAGTAGGATTTTTATTACATTCCATGCTATATATCTTTTGTAATTATCCATTATCGTAAAATCTCTGTTCTTTAATGAATACTATAAAATGTTTTTATGTCCATTCAATGGCTCTTTTATGAATGGAATTAACATTACTAATTTTTAAGCCTTCTGGCTGCTAAAATCATGCGCATATGCATTTTTATTAATATTACAACCAACCTTCTACTTAAAAAAAATTACCATTATCATTTTTTATACGTCCTTTTACAAAGAACGAGCCCATTTTAACATATTGAGATGCATTTTAATACCTAATTATAAGAAAAAAGTGAGAATTCTTGCGCTTAAACTGAAGTCGTAGGGAAAAATTCACGAGGAAGTTTGTGCAGTAAAAGCTGATGCTTACAATTCATGCATTTTCTTTATTTGAGGTTTTTGGTTAAAGAGATTAAAACATTTGCCCTTATATATTATGCTTTTAAAATTATTTAATTATTATTTTAATTTTTAATTCAAATTTAAATTTCATTATTTTAATTATTTATTTAAATTTCATTTTTTTAATTTTTTTTTAAAAAAAATTCTGTTACAGTAATTCTCGGCATGCAATAATAGATTTTTAGATAATTGCCTGCTTGCAAAATTCTATGTAAATTCATTGTAAATACATTCACTATAAATAAATATTTTCATGATTGTTATCACCACACTGTAAATGTAGAAATATTAATGTTATATTTCCTGCTTACTAAAACTTTATGTAAATTCACTGTAAATACATTCATAATTAAATATCTTCATTATTATCACCACACTATTGAAAATGTAGAAATATTAATGTTATATTTATTGTTATTGTTTATTAATTAATACTGTAATACTTATTAATCCTATACATTATTAACATATTGATAATATAAAAACCAATTTTGTATAATATGTTATTTTATTGCAATAATTACTTATTAATTTTTTTTATTATTGATTAGTAATAACTTGCAATGAAATTTGTGCAATATGGCATTTTAGTACTATTTAAAAATATTTTAAAATTAAATTGTAAAAAACAAAATAATAATAATAATAAAATTATGTTTGTGAAGATTTGATTCTTTAAAATACATCTATTGTTAATGTACAATAAATGTAAGACAGTCAAAAAAAAATTGTAATAAATAACTCTTCTGTACAATATCATAGATTTTTACTATCGAAATAAAACTCGTTACGATATTTTAAATACCAAAGCCTTTAATTTCAATAATACTCTATTTTCCTTTATAAAAAGTTTTTCCTTTTTTTTCCCTTTTCAAAAAGTTTTTACTTTTTTCCCCTTCATAAAAAGTTTTTACTTTTTTTCCCTTTTTTCCCCTTTATAAAAAGTTTTTACTTTTTTTCCCCTTTATAAAAAGTTTGCTCTTTTTTTCTCCTTTATAAAAAGTGTTTACTTTTTTTCCTTTTTATAAAAAGTTTATCCTTTTTTTCCCCTTTATAAAAAATGTTTACTTTTTTCCTCCTTTATAAAAAGTGTTTACCCCTTTATAAAAAGTTTTTACTTTTTTTCCCTTTTATAAAAAGTTTTAATTTTTTCCTCCTTTATAAAAAGTTTTAATTTTTTCCCCTTTATAAAAATGTTTTACTTTTTTATAGTAAAATAAATTAATGAAAAATTTTTCAATATAAATGGTTTTACTATTCGAAAATTTAATTCAGAAAACTTAATAATGAATGCTTATAAAACTTAATAATTATTACTTACTTAAAAGTAATTATTGATTAATTAGTTTATTTAAAATTAATATTTTGGCATGTATTGTGTGCCAGCTTTTACTGCAAAAAAACCTTCCTTCAAGCCAAATTCCCTCCATAGGGAAAAATTCACATCGGAGAGGGAAAAATAGGGGAAAATCCTTCGAACTCCATCCAATCGGCGCCTCTCAAATGAAGCGAAGTGCCGAAGATAATTAAACAACTTTTATGCGTCGCAATTAACAGTTTTAAGAGCGCGCGCGTCGACTTGATGAGTGTTGGGAAGGGCGAAAGGTTCGCAAAAAGTTCGGCCCCAACCTTTTAAAAGGGGGGGGCTTTGCAGCGCGGGGCCTGGTGACAGCTGCGATTAAGACCCTAACATCTTGAGCCGAATACCCTGCCAGAGTTATGCAGGGCTATAAAATGGAACTACGAAGGAATGGATCCTTTAAAACACGCTTCGGGAAACGATGTCACTTTATTGGAACTCCTGGACTTAAAATCCTGACCAACTGTGAAGGGATGCGGTCCGGATTTGATGCGGTTTTTAATTTTAAGGAGCTCCTCGCAAGCAATATTCCTATAAGGCTTGATTAATGTGTTCTTCTAAGTTGACCTTTTTCAAGGTCAAATGTTAACTATTAAGTGTACATTCTTTCTGGTAGTTGTTAACAGATCTTTGGTGGTTATGGTATTGAATGGCACCACTAATAAAATGCATTTTTTTTTTCAGCAATGTTGCAAATTCTTCAAATAAAATCACACTCTTAGCCCAAGTGTTACAAAGAATAAATTGAAATTTTTAATTACTTTGCAAGTTTAATTACTATTTTTAATTACTTTACAAGGTTAATTACTGTTTTGAATTATTATACAATACCTCGCAACAACCTCAAACTTGACTGTTGAATGAAATATAAACTCCTGTTTGTGAAAATTGCAACGCCATGAAGGAATCGTCATAATTGAATGAAATTTAATACACAGTTGAGTGGTAGTGGTACAAATAAATGATTAAATGTTCAAAGCAAACAAACAATAACAAGAGATCGGAATCTGTATTTTGTGTAGCCACCACGCGCCGCAATAAGTGCTGCTACACGACGTGGTATGGAGTCAAACAAATTTTGAATGTCTGCCTGAGGAAGAGCATTCCATATTGTTTGTATGCGCACCCAAAGTTCGTCTGCAGAAGCAACAGGACGAGGATCACGAGGGAAATGCCAGCCAACAAAATCCCACACATGTTCAATCGGCGATATATCCGGGGAATACGCAGGCCAAGGAAGAAGCTGTACCTGCCGCGTTGCAAAGAAGGATTGAACAGTCCTAGCGATATGAGGGCGGGCATTGTCCTGTTGAAATACAGCGCCTGGCAAGCTTTGAAGGAAGGGAACAGTTTGGGGCTGTAGAACTTCACTGATGTACCGGTTACTGTTCATATTGCCCACAATTCTTAGCAATTGAGATCGTCCATGATATGCTATGGCACCCCAGACCATAACTCCGGGTGTTCGTCCACTGTGGCGTTCGATAATGCACTCCGGAAGGTGGCGTTCACCGGCATAGCGTCTGACACGAATGCGGCCATCATGGTACCACAAATTAAAGCGGGATTCGTCAGAAAACACGACATGCTGCCAATCAGCACGCCAGTCTCTATGCTGAGCGGTCCATTGTAGCCGCAGGCGGCGATGGTTTAGCGTGAGAGGGATCCTGTATAAAGGAGTCCTTGCGCGCAGTCCACGCTGCAGCAGACGTCTACGAATTGTTGAAGCACACAATGAAACACCTGTAGCTATTGACCACTGTGCTGCCAATTGTCTAGAGGAAGCTGTACGGTCTGTTAGCGCCATACGGACCAGGTGTCTATCATCACGAGCTGACGTCACATTTCGGGGTCCACTCCCGGATTTCCGAGTTATCCGACACTCGTCCGTCCACTGCTTCCAAAGATGCATCACTGTGCACAGGAGCGACTACTGTACGATAAGACAATCCAGCTTCACGAAGGCCGATGATTCTCCACCGTTCAAACTCTGTAAGTTGTTCAAATCTCGCTCTCTTTCGTCGAAGAGGCATAAGTAACGATTGAGCTAACGTTTACCACTAGCAGATAGCCACCGATAACCATACACGCCTCGCTACAGCCGTCTATTTATTCGGATCCATCCGCCGTTCAGAGGGCGCTGCTCAGCATACGCATGCACTACGGATTTGAAATTTTAATCATTTGCAAATCATGCGCTAATTTGCATTTCCTGAAAATTTCAGCTCACTCGCGTAAGTCCTTCATGGTGTTCACAAATATGAGTTTAATTTTGATTGCACAAAGAGTGACAGTGAGATTGCACAAAATGCATGTATAACAATTGTTAATCATACTGCCATTGATCTGTTAACTACCGGAAAGAATTATTAATAAACTTTTAGATTAAGTAATGTCTATTAGTACTTATTAGTTAAATTTTGATTTTGAAAAGGTATATATAACACCTACTAGTATTCTACAACTAGTAAGGCTGATAGGCCAAAATTAAGAAAAACTAATAGCCTAAATAACAAATTGGCCAAACTAAAAGTTAATTAATAATTCTTTCCGATAGTTAAGAGATCTATGGTGGTATTAGAAGCAATTGTTATGCGCAATCGCATTGTTGTATCCAAAATTGTACTTCATTTATCTAGTTTGAGCTTGTTGTGATGTACACTATAGTAATTTGAAATTTCAATTTATTCTTTGTAACACTTTGGCTGAGAATACAATTTGATTTGAAGATTATTTTTTTAAATATTTTTCAAGACCATAAGTGTACTACGAAGGAATGGAAAACTGTATACTATGAAGGAATGGATCCTTTAAAACATGCTTCGGGAAGCGATGTCACTTTATTGGAACTCCTGGACTTAAAATTCTGACCAACTGTGAAGGGATGCGGTCCGGATTTGCTGCGGTTTTTAATTTTAAGGGGCTGCTCGCAAGGCTTGATTAATGTGTTCTTCGAAGTTGGCCTTTTTCAAGGTCAAATGTTAACTATTAAGTGTACATTCTTTCTGATGGTTAACAGATCTTTGGCGGTTATGGCAGTGAATGACACCAGTAATAAAAATTTGGTATTTTGGTTTCAGACGGTTATTTTGGAATTTTGGTTTTTTGCGCATTAGTGGGTCAATTGTACTTGATAAAGCAAAGATTGTAAATATTTTACAATCTTTGCTTGTTATCTATCAAAAAAACCATCAAAAAACTATCTCGAGTTTTTTATCTACTTAAATTTAAGTAGTGGCCTATAAACCAAAGTAATATTTAATAAGCTTTATGTCTTTTTTTAAACTTGTTGCCTATGTAATCTATTTATAACATTATTTACATGAAGTAACTAATTTTCTATATACTAGTATAACACCTTTCCAAGGTCAAAATTTAACTAAGTAAAATCCTGACCAACTGTGAAAGGATGCGGTCCGGATTTGCTGCGGTTTTTAATTTTAAGGGGCTGCACGCAGCAATATTAGTATAAGGCTTGATTAATGTGTTCTTCTAAGTTGACCTTTTTCAAGGTCAAAAGTTAACTATTAAATGCACATTCTTTCTGGTGGTTAATAGATCTTTGGCCATTATAGCAGTGAATGACACCATTAATAAAATCTGGGTTTCATTTTGGTTTTTTTTTCTATTCAGTTTTGCGCATTAGTATTTTCGTGTCAATTGTACTTGATAAAGCAAATATTGCAAATATTTTACAATATTTGCTTGTTAGCTACGTAAATTTAAGTAGTGTCATATAAAACTGATTGATATTTAATAAACTTTCCGTCTTTAAATATAAATAACGTCGAATAAACTGAATGGCCGAGTGTCTAGCGCTCTGGCGCTCGGTGCCACAGGTTTCGGGTTCGAATCCCGGCGGTGCCATGGATGTTTGTAGTGGTTCAGAATCCACTTTAAGCCGTAGGTCCCGGTCTCCTATGACTGTAAGAGCGTCACGGAGCAAAAGTCAGGCTTCTACCTACGGTAGAAGGTAACAGAAGCTGCTTCCTTCCCCTTCAATCATGAGCACGTATGGGCTCGTGGGCTTGGCCAGCCAAGTGGGATAAGAAACAACAACAACATATAATTGCCTACATAAAGTAACACCTAACTTTCTATGTAGTATAACACCATTGAAGTTCAAAATTTAACTAAGTACTAATAGACAAGTACGATACTTAACCTAAAAGTTAATTAATAATTCTTCTTGGTAGTTAACAGATTATGGTGTTTAATTTTTACTCTGTAAAAAAGTGGGTTTTTTCCCATAATATTTTTATAAAAAATGACTTTATTTGTTTATTTTCACTTCAACTCAAGAAGTGTTGAGTGACTAACGTTTTTATGATAGTAGTTTTTTCATGAATTATAATTAAATTGGTAATACCACCTTCACATTTGAAACAAAATCAATAAATAAATACGAAAAAATGTTTGAAATAAACTGTCTTATGAAAATAAAAGAAATAAACCCCCTCCCCCCAAAAAAAAAAATCCCTCATACACAAAAAAATTTCTGTAAATTTTCATTGATAGAAATTTTATCGCTTCATTTCTATTTTAACATAAATTAATAAAAGCTCTTACCTTTCTTAAGTAACATACAGTAACTGATACAATTAAAATATTCATATATATTATATATATATCCACATTTAATTAATTTAATTACCTTTACATAAGTGATAAATAATAATCGTTAAATAATAATAATCTACTAAATATATTCAAGCTGTTATAAAAATGACACAAAGATCATTAGCTGTTTGTCGACTATCGCACGATATTTATGAAATTAAACAGAAAAGTTTAGTTTCTCCAATCAGAAGTTCTGCACAAAATTAATGCTTTTGGTTACCTAATCTTGAACATTATGAAACACGACCACGAATATTTCATATTTTACCTTCGATGCTTTCATTTGCTCTGAACTCACACGCAATTTTCACTACGAATTCACACTTAAAAAATTGTACCCAAACTGCTAATATTAGCTGCTCTTAAATACAAGAAATGCACTTTTTTTTTCTACCCAAAAAGACGACATGAAAAACACGTCTTGACACGCATACTAGTTAACTAGACAGTGTCGCTGTTGAAAAACTTTGAGGTTTTTTTTGTCGTGTACTTCTTTAGGGTTGAAAAAAAACTTCGGTACAGAACTGCTATTAGCAACTCGCTAATTTGGTTTCTTATGGAACAGTTAAATGGGCCGAAGTGTTTGCGGAGGCCGTTTAATTTGCCGAGGGTGCATCCCTAGGCCTGTGCGTGCGACACGCTATGTCACCCCCTCCCTGTTCTTGATAAAATTTTCGCTAAATTAGATGCTCTTCTAATAAGGTCCTCGTGATTTATGGGAGAATCCAGATGAATTTCATTATGTCACTTATTCTTCCTATAAGCTTAATTGGCCTTGGTATCTTGACCCAGAATAAGCTTTTCACGCATTGCTTACATTTAATGCCCCATTTAATGAGCCGCAATTATTGATAACGATTAATAACATTTTTAGAAATAAACATAGAATATGTGAAATGGCAAAACCTTCAAACCAAAGGAAACAAATAAAATTTTTCGACTTCGAATAATATTTTTTAAATTCTGTTAAATTAGATGCTCTTTTAATAAGGTCCTCGTGATTTATGGGAAAATCCAGATGAATTTCATTATGCCACTTACTGTCCCTATAAGTTTAATTGGCCTTGATATCTTGCCCTAGAATAAGCTATTCGCGTTTTGCTTACATTAAATGTCCCATTTAATAAGTCATTACTGTTGATTATAATTAATAATATTTTTCGAAATGAATATTTTAATATGGAATATGTGAAATGATAAACCTTCAAACCAAAGGAAACAAATAATATTGCTGGACAAATAATAATATACAAATAATATTTTTCGATTCTCTTAGTAGAAAAGCATTGTATTTTCGTTAAATTAGATGTTCTTCTAATAAGATATGATTTATGGGAAAATCCAGATAATTTCATTATGCCACTTACTCTTCCTATAAGTTTAATTGGCCTTGGTGTCTTAATACAGAATAAGATTTTCGCAGTTTGTTTTCATTTAATGTCTCATTTGATAAGCCTTGGCTATTGATTATGATTAATAACATTTTTATATTAACCGAATATGTTATTATTTATTACATAATATTTACCCTTATTAGAAAGTCATTGTATTTTGGATGCATTAGATGTTCTTCTAGTAAGGTCCTTGTGATTTTTAGGAAAATCCAGATGAATTTCATTATGCCACTTACTGTCCCTATAAGTTTAATTGCCCTTGGTATCTTAACCCACAATAAGCTTTCCGCGCTTTGCTTACATTTAAATGTCCTATTTAATAAGCCAAAAGCATTGATTATGATTAATAAATTTTTTAAGTGAATATTTTAAGGTAGATTATGTAAAAAGGGAAGACTTTTAAACCAAAGGAAACAAATAATATTTTTCGAGTGTCTTATTAAAAAATAATTGCATTTTCCTTAAATTGAGAGTCTCTTCTAATAAGGTCCTCATGATTTATGGGAAAATCCAAATGAATTTCGTTAGGCCACTTACTCTTCCTATAAGTTTAACTGACCTTGGTATCTTGACCCAGAATAAGCTTTCCGCGCTTTGCTTACATTTAATGTTCAATTTAATAAGCCATGACTATTGATTATGATTAATATTATTTTTATATTAACCAAATATATTATTTATTGTATAATATTTACCCTTATTTGAAAGTAACTGTATTTTAGCTGCATTAGATACTCTTCTAATAAGGTCCTCGTGATTTATGGGAAATTCATTGTGCCATTTACTGTTCCTATAAGTTTAATTGGCCTTGGTGTCTTAACACAGAATAAGCTTTTCGCAGTTTGTTTTCGTTTAATGTCTCATTTAATAAGCCATAACTATTGGTTATGATTAATAACATTTTTAGAAAAACATTAAAATTATGACATTATAATAAAGCAAAACTAACAATAATAACATTAGGAGAAAGGGTGCGCAGAAGATCTACATCCCCGTGTTGCACCTGGTAACACTTTTTAGTGGCTAAAATCTGCAACTTGGCATTATTGTTAAGTTAATGAACTCTGTTTCAGCATGTTTTGTTGTTGTATGTTGTATTTTTTTTTTCATTGTTCTTTTTTTGCTGTAACTGTTCATAATCTACCATTGGAAATAATAAAAAAAAAACATTAGGAGAAAAGACAAAACCTTCAAACCAAAGGAAACAAATAACATTTTTTAATCTTCGTATATTATTTTACAAGAAATATTAATCGAAAATATCATTTATTACATAATATTTACCCTTATTAGAAAAGCATTGTATTTTCGCTAAATAGAGGCTTTTCTAATAGGATCATTGTAATTTATTGGAAAATCCAGATGAATTTCAGTATGCCACTTACTATTTCTATAAGTTTAATTGGCCTTGATATCTTAACACAGAATAAACGTTTTGCACTTTGCTTACATTTAATAATCCATAACTATTGGTTATGATTAATAACCTTTTTCGAAATGAATATTTTAATAAAGACTACTACTGTGTCCAAAAGTAAGATTTAAATTTAAATTTCCCGGGCATATGGTATTTCAATTTTTTTTACTTTTTTAGGTGGTTGGCACTGTCCTTGACATCTGTGTGAAATTTGACATCAAAATATTCATTAGTGCTTGAGTTACGCTTGGCTTTGTGAGACGATAAAATTGATACCGGAGATTTTTGAAATGTCTGAATTAATTGAACAAAGGACTTGCATTCAATTTTGTTTGCGAAAACGTATAGAATGTTGCAGAAGGCATTCGGTAAGCATTCCTATATCGGAAAGAAATGTTTACATGTGGTATAAACAGTTCAAAGAAGTCAGAGAACGCGTTGAAAACGAAGAGCCCTCTGGTCGACCATCGAACTCAACCGACGAAGCTCACGTCCAAAAAATTAAAGATTTGGTACTTCAAACCGTCGATTAAAAATTAGAGACCTTGCTGATGATGTTGGAATTTCAAAAGGATCGGTCATTTCCGTTTTGGGCCTCAAACGCGTCAAATCTCGATTGGACTGAATGCGCCAGCTCACACTGCATTGATTCTTCGTGACCTTTTTTGTCAAAAATGAAACTCATATCGTTCCACAATCACCGTATTCACACCGTGCGACTTCTGGGTATTCCCTAAACTCCAAAGGCCACTCGGGTTGACACCGTTTTGAGTCGATTGAAGAGATTCAACGTGAATCTCCGCGCGCATTGAAGGTCATCCCTGCCGATGACTTTTTAGCATGGATTGAGGGTTTGAAAAAAGTTGGCATAAGTGCATTCTGACCTGATATTACTTTGAAGAAATAAATTTGAAAGTATAAACAAAGAATTTTTGAAAAAAAAAATTGGTCTTACTTCTTGGGCACAGTTGTATATGTATATATACACTCAAGAGCCAAAACATTACGACCACCTGTCAATAACGAGTTGGCCCACCTTTGGCGCGCAACACAGCTTCAACCCGCCTTGGCATGGATGCCACAAGTCCTTGGTAGATGGCCGGAGACAAATTGTACCAGATGTTTAAGTAACGGTCACGCAAATCCGAGATATTGCGAATTTGTGGTCTTTGAACTGGAATTCAGCCTCGTGTTCCTGGAACCACTCCAACACAATTTTAGCCTTATGACAAGGGGCATTGTCCTGTTGGAACATTTCGTTTCCAGCTGGAAAAACAGAGGCCATGTAAGGGTGCAACTGGTCCGCAATGATGTTCAGATACCCTGTAGCATTCATGGTCTGCTCTACCACAACCACGGGTCCCAGAGACGCCCAAGAGAACATCCTCCAAAGCATAATACCGCCATCACCGGCCTCTGTATGACCTACTGCACATTGAGGAAGCAACTGTTCGCCTGGAAGACGGCGTATCCTGACACGGCCATCGGCGTGATGAATGACAAACCGTGATTCATCTGACCCGGCAACTCTCTCCCACTGATCCATGGACCAGTCACGATGTTCCCGGGCCCAGCGCAGGCGCAGTTGGCGATGACACTTGGTCAGCAAAGCCACACGAGTGGGATGTTTGCTGCGTAGCCCCATATCCAACAGTGTCCTCCGATACTATTCTACTTGGCCCTGCATTGTATTGGGCTGTCAGCTGAGCCACTGTCTGGCTCCGGTTTTGCTTCACCATGCGAGACAGTCTCCGACGACCTTTTTCTTTGATAGCGTGTGGACGTCCAACACCATGTCGTCTACTGCTGGTTTCCCCGTCATTCATCCACTTTGCATAAGTACTAACAACTGTCGATCGCGAACAACCCACGAGTTCCGAGCCTTCGAGCCATTACAATCCGCCCTCTATCAAAGTCGCTTAGATCCGCAGCCTTTCCCATCACACACAAAAGTAAGTGAAAGAATGATTCTTCAGACTCTCCAGCAGCAGTTAAATACCACTTCCACCTAATCACGTGCCTTCCACCTCATCCAGGCGAGTTCATTGCAAAATGTAGGGGTGGTCATAATGTTTTGGCTCTTGAGTGTACATATAATGTGGGTGTGGTGGGTGTTTTGTAGTTATAAATTGTTCCTCTTCCATAATAAAATGAAATTAAAATATTTTAGAAAAAAGTGAAATAATCCTAGTAATGTAAAACAAAATTTATTATTTTTATTTTAACAAACAAAACACACAACAAAGTTTTTTAGAATTCATTTATTCATTCATTCGTTCAAATCATATTCATTCATTCAAAATTAGACAATTATAGGTTTTCTTAAAATTATTATGTGCTCCTAGAAATCACACTTTCACCACTTAAAAAAAACGGACCTATAAAAAAAAACAATTTAACAAAATGCAAATTAAATTACAGAAGAATATAGAAAAATACATTTGCATTGACAAATTTCAGACAATCACTTAAGTAATAAGAGAATAAAAACACCACAATTTGAAAGTTTGTGAAATTTAAAAAAATAAGAAAATTTAAATGAAATTTAAAAATATATAAAATTTTAATATATGAAAACACCACAATTTAAGAGTTTGTGAAATTAAAAAATTATGAAAGTTAAAATGAAAATTAAAGATATATAAAATTTTAATATATGAAGACACTGTAATTTAAAAGCTTGTAAAATTAAAATAATTATGAAATTAAAATGAAATTTAAAAATATATTAAATTTAATATATGAAATTAAAATAAAATTTGAAAATGCATAAAATTTAATATATGAAAACACCACAATTTAAAAGTTAAAAAATTAAAATTAAAATGAAATTTAAATATATATAAAATTAAATATATGAAACCTCACAATTTTTAAATATATGAAATTATTTTTTTTTTTGTTCTATTTAAAAAAAGAAGATATTTATATTAGCACTGGTATTATTTACATTTATTATGATAGTTTCTCATATGACTTATGCAGATAAAATAAAGCTTGCTTTTTTTTTTCAGAAACTGGTAGAAAATATATTGTTGATATTAAAAACATTATTATAACTTCTTAATATTAAAAAAAATTATCATGATTTAATTACCGACATCTTTACATCATTATCAAGAACTGTAAATATTCTTTTGAAATATTATTATTATCGTGAAATTTAAAAATATATAAAAAGTAAAGTTATATTTAAAAATTTCAATTGAAACAAAATTTATTTAGAATGAAATTTAAGTTTAATATTTTTGAATTACATATGAAATTTAAAAATATATAAATTTTAATATATGAAAACACTACAATTTTTTAATATATGAAATTACTTTTTGGTCTTAAAAAAAAATTTATTAGCACTATCATTATTTAATGCAATTATTATTTAAATTTGCAAGTTTTCTATATAGCTTATTCAAATAAAATAAAGCTAAACTAATTTTTTTTTTCAGACACTGGTAGAAAAAATATTGATAATATTAAGAACATTATTATAACTTCTGAACATAAATAATAATAATAATAATTAAATAAATAAATTATAATGATTTAATTACATATTTCTTCCCATCATTGTCATCAAGAAATGTAAATATTCTTTTGAAATATTGTCACAATCTAATCATTATTAGGTCACAATGACGAATTAAATAAATAAATAAAATTATCATTATTTAATAACATTTCTTCACATCATTATCGTCAAGAAATCTAAATTTTATTTTGAAATATTATCACAATCTATATATAAAGATACTTTTGAAATGCTTAAATCACAATCTAATCATTATTATGTCACAATGTACAACTTATAACATTTTCTGGTTTTTATAGATATTTTAACTAGAACCATGAATACCTTACTGCAATCTTTTATTTGATTATTCAATCTCACATTTAAGTGTCCTACTTAATACATTAATGTATAAAAGTATAGCTGAACCTTATCTAATTGCATAACAAAATCCTTTTAGCTTACAAATCCAATTATAAGATATTTAGAGGTCAATCAAAAGACTGCACAAGTATGGTACAAGTAAAAGGGTCCATTAAAGATGAGTCATATTCATTAAGCATGGCAACCTTTTTTCAGTAAAACCTTTAATTAACCCTACTGAACCCCACCAAATATTTTTTTAGGACAAAAGCTTGTCGCCCACAAAAAAACAGTAAAAATACCTTAATGACAATAATTGCATGGCTAAAAGGGTAAATGAGGAACTTCATAAATTACTTCTAATAATGTTGAGCCACATGAAGTACTTTAATAAAGTTGGACCACTGGATTAATGAGCTAGTTCGGTGCCTACCAACTTATAACCCTGGTGTGAAAAGTTCTGAAAAAAATCCTAGAGCCATCTATAACGTCTTCTGTGAGTCTTTCCCAAAAGTAGAGACACCATGGCTGTTATTATTAGCAAGCGCAAGCGAACTCAGATAACAGAGCGGATTTAAACGTTCACTGAATGATTTGAGGAGTTATTTAAAATATATTTTCAAGGTCAAAAGTTAACTATTCAATGTGCATTCTTTCTGGTAGTTAACAGATCTTTGGCGTATTAGGGCAGTAAATGACACCAGTAATAAAAATGTCAGTTTTGAGCATTTATCTTTTTGTATCAATTGTACGTAATAAAGTAAAGATTGTAAAATTCCAACTAGCTATTCACGTAAATTTAAATAGTGTCAATAAATCTAAGCTATATTTAATCAATTTTCTGTCTTTAAACATAAATAATGTCGAATAAACTTGTTGCATGTGCAGTCTATTTATAACGTTGTCTACATAAAGTAACAGCTAACTTTCTATGTATTATAACACCTTCTCAAGACCAAAATTTAACTTATAAGTACTCATAGACAAGTACAATACTTAACATAAAAGTTAATTAATAATTATTTCCAGTAGCTAACAGATCTAAAAAAAACTCTTCAAATAAAATCACACTCTCGGACCAAGGGTTACAAGAAATAAATTGAAATCTTAAATTACTGTAGTTTACTTCACAATAAGTACAGTAAACAATAAAAGTACAGTCCACAACAAAACAGTAAAAATACCTTTATGGCAATAATTGCATGATTAAAAGGGTAAAAGATAAACTTGATAAATTACTTCTAATAATGTTGAACCACATGAAGTACTTTAATAAAGATGGACCACTAGATTAATGAGTTAATTCGACGCCTACCATCTTATCACCCTGGTGTGAAAAGATCTCAAAAAAGGCCAAGAGCCATCTATGATGCCTCCTATGAGTGTTTCTCTAAAGCAGGGGTCCCGAGGTCAGCCCTGAATATTTTCTGCCCGTGAGATTTACCACACTTTTACAAAATATATTTATTTTTTAATGGCCAAAGTAGTGAAAACCAATGTAATAAAAAAAACTTAATTTGTACATCCATATATTCAAAAATTAACTGTCGAAATTATGAGAAAAAAAATTAACTCTGATTTTAAAATAATAATCTTGCGAATATATGACATCTTGGAACATTTAATAAAACAGTTTCTATGTTTCACTTTAAGTGATGTAGTGACCCTCCCTAGATATGCACAATGGATTGTTGATTGAATACAACCCATTTCTTTTAAGAAGTCAATTATAAATTGTGTAACTTAATATCAAAGAAACGGATAAGAACTAGATTGAGGTATGGAGAATCACTTCAAATAAAAAATTTAAAAATAAATTAAAATAAATAAAAAATCTATTCATTTATATAAAGAAAAAAATTACTTACAGAAATTCTGAAATATCCAGACCACGGCAGAGATTGCGCCAGTTTCAGCATCATCCGAAGAACTAAAAGTTGAACATGAAATAGAAAAAAATTAGCTTTAAATAAAATGTTTAAAATATTAGTTACTTTATTCAACATAATTAATTCGACATTAAGTTCCTATTTTTCAATTCCTTCTATTAGCTCACACTCTCCCTATATATGTCTTGTTCAAATTTTCAAACGTTCATAAAATACTTTTTATTCATCCACTCAAGTTCAAATACATTTTTTTTTAACTTGTAGTGGATGACACTGGATGTGAATACAGTTTTTTCAAATATTAATTCAGTAATTAAATTTAATTCATTAATTTTTAATTTTTTTTATAGAGTTAAGCTGCATATATCTACCAATAGATGGCGCCAGATAAACTTAAAAAAATGAATGAAAATTATTTATAAAAGACTTTCTGCAATAGAGTGAAAAAAAAGTAGTAATTGACTTTAAAAATTTATTTTTATATTACTTGTTTTTTGTGATGTTTTAAAGTTTTTATTAAATGAAAGTACTTGTTTTACCATGCTACTTGTGGTATTTTTGTGTGCTGTTTATGATATTTTACTTTTTTCGCTAGTCATTGGTATTGGTATTTTTCGTGTATGGAATTTTTTTTTTTTTTTTTTTTTTTTTTTTTTTTTTGTGCGATGTTTTAAAGTTTTTATTAAATGAAAGTACTTTTTATATGCTACTTATGGCATTATATGCAAGTTTTAGAGTTTTTTTTTTTTTTTTTTCCTATGCTACTTGTTGTATTTAATTAATTTTTTTTGTGAGTCATTTTTAATTTTTATAAAAAAAAGTATTGTTTTCAATAATTAAAAAAAAAGTAAAGGAAAGTTTATAAGAGATAACGAAATATATCCAAGAAAATGTAAAAACAGTACACAATGTAAATTTCAAGACTTAATCCAGGAATAACTGAATGAAACTTTATAGAATAAAATTTTTTACTTTTCATCTTCTTGATGGTGACTATTGCATCTGGAAATTCTATCCAAACCCTTCCTAAAAACAAATATGAACCCACTATTTATACAAATAGCACACTTAATCCTTGAATTTAAGAACAAAATTTTCTAAAATAAAACAGTAAAGATACTTACTTTTCACCTTCTTCAGCAAAATCCGATTCACTATTTGAATCGGAATTTTCCCTAAAAAAGAAATAAAAGTTTTAAAGCAACACAACATTTGTAAAATTTGACTAATTAGAAGAGATCAGAACTGAGAACTTTAGTAATTATGAAAGTATTTTTTTCTATGTCTTTTACTTTTGATTTTATCTACTTTACTCAGTTCCTTCTATTAGCTCACACTCTCCCTATATATATCTTGTTCAAATTTTCAATCGTTCATAAAATACTTTTTATTCATCCACTCAACTTCAAATATATTTTTTTGGACTTGTAGTGGATGACACTGGATGCTAATACAGTTTTTTTCAAATATTAATTCAGTAATTAAATTTAATTAACTAATTTTAGTTTTTTTAGAAGGAAATTGCATATATCTACCAATAGATGGCGCCAGAGAAAAATTTCAACTTTATAACAGACTTTCTACAATATTGTGAAAAAAAGAAAGAATTGACATTAAAAAAAAAAAAATTTATTTTACTTGTTTATCGGAATTTTCCCTAAAACAGAAATAAAAGTTTTAAAGCAACACAACATTTGTAAAATTTGACTAATTAGAAGAGATCAGAACTGAGAACTTTAGTAATTATGAAAGTATTTCCTATTCTGTGTCTTTTACTTATAATTTTATCTACTTTATTTTCTTCGTGAGTTATGTTCATGTTTTATAAAAAAAAAGGGATTATTTTAATTGTAAAGATGGCGACATAATTCAAAGAAAATATGAATCCATTTCATATTTAATTCTCATATTATTATTAAAATGAAATTTTCTAACATAAATCAGTAAAGCAACTTACTTTTCAACTTTTTATTGTCGACAATCACATTTTATTTTTTCAATTCCTTCTATTAGCTCACACTCTCCCTATATATATCTTGTTCAAATTTTTAGTCGTTCATAAAATACTTTTTATTCATTCACTCGAGTTCAAATACATTTTTTTTTAACTTGTAGTGGATGACACTTGAAGTTAATACAGTTTTTTCAAATATTAATTCAGTAATTATATTTAATTCATTCATTTTAGTTTTTTTTAGATTTAAGTTGCATACATCTACTAACAGATGGCGCCAGATGAACTTAAAAAAATAAATGAAAATTATTTATAAAGGACTTTTTGCAATAGGTTGAAAAAAATGTAGGAATTGACTTTAAAAATTTGTTTTTATATTACTTGTTTCCCATAACTTCGACAGTTAATTTTTGAATATATGGATGCACACAATGTATTTTTTTAATACATTGGTTTTCACTACTTTGGCCATTATAAAATAAATATATTTTGTAAAAGGGTTTTAAATCTCACAGGCCGGAAAAATGCTCAAGGCGGACCGCGGGCTGGCCACCCCTGAATTAAGAGTTCTACTTACTCGAAATCCTGATATGAAATGTCAGATATTATGGATTCTTCAGTAGAAGATGTCAAAGGCTGATCGTATATGTCCCTGTTTTTAACTGCTTCAAAAGATCCTTTACTTTTAGTATAAACTTCAGATGTGTATACAGCTCTTTTTTTCGGCATCTAAAGATAAACAACCAATATTAAGGCTTTATATTGAAAATAGTAAAATAATTAAAAGTGAATATATTTTGTCATGTTGTAAAGTTTAATGTAAATAATTATAATTCATTGCAGTTTAAAAAACTATATATATATTTTTGAAAACTGTAATAAAAAAATATTTATTCAAAATATTATCATATTTATAAAAATATGTATTATAAAATATTTTTTATAAACTGCAATAAAAATATTTATTACAAATATTATATTTATAAAAATATTTATTACAAATATTATATTTATAAAAATATTTATAATAAAATATTTTTTAAAACTGTAATTAAATATATATATATAATTTTTTTATTATCAAATTACAGTGATAAAAAGTTATAATGATTAATAATTTTATGCGTTAATTATTAGGCAGTGAAATAATTATATTATTGAAAAATGAAAAATGCATACAAATAATGGAATGATTTTTTTTATTAAATCTTTTTATACAATATTAATTCAAAGTATTTTTTTAATTAAAAGAATTTAAAGTATTTAATTGTTGATCAGAAGAACATAATGTTGTGACGTATAAAAAATGATAATTGTTTAATTTAATTAATTTATTACATGCTAATTTATAATTTGCTTTATTTACTATATTTATTTGATTTATTACGAAAACATTTCTCAGAAATGCACCAATTACACACTAAAGCAGGGGTCTCCAAACTACGGCCCGCGGGCCAAATCCGGCCCTCCAGTGTCATCCATCCGGCCCGCGACAGCGAATAGCATATTGTTGCTATAATAAGTTGGATGGAAAAACACAGAATGATAATAACTCGCTTTTATTGACTTGTTAGGTATAGCTTAATGGCAAGCATAATACGCAGAAAATTTAGCTTAAGCATAACATCCAACAAATAATTGAAATGAATACCACTAACACTATAGACTAGTGAACATCCCGCGATTACCCTCGGTAGTTATGTTGGGGTAAAGAGTATCGCATACGTATGTATATCGATGTTTGGAATATATATATCCTGAATCAAACATATGATTTTTATCCTGAAAATCTCTCAGGAACGGAAAAGCTAACTTAACGTGAATGAAACCGTGGGGTATCCACTTGTAAAAAAATGCTAATGAGATTTATGTAATTGTAATTTTTCACTGACAATAGTGGATCAATCTTACTTGTACCAATTATTAAAAGAGATTTAAGATGCTCATCGACTAACTTAGATCTATAAACATTCTTTGTGTACTTCATTTTGGAGAATGAAGCGAATTTAGCAAGCGTATGCTCACTCAGAGTGCGTACTCGGCGACTAGTCTAGAAATTATAGATAATGGCAGAAATTAAAACTGTTTTGGCCCTCGGTACTTACTGGAGTAAAAAGTATGGCCCGAAGGCTGAAAAGTTTGGAGACCCCTGCACTAAAGCATAGGTTAAAATATTGCGATATTAATGACAAATATGGCGACATTGACGCGAATTTTTAAAAATTCCTTACATTTACTAATATTGAGAAACAGTAATTATCTAATTAGGGGAATTTCAATACAGTTCTTACTAAAAGATTATAATATCGCAAAACTGACAACATTAACGAAATATTCTGTGATAATGGAGATGGAGTTTACAATGCTTTCTATAAACTTAGCATAGAAAATTTTGGAAACTTTGGGAAAAATTTTGTCATCTGAATATATCCATCCTTTGCAACAGCTTATTGTTTATAACGACTTTGAAAAGTGATTTGTGTGCGTATTAGCATCATTTCAATGACTCAAGGTCTGCTCTACAGGCTCCTAATAAAAATTTTTCAAGTTTTATCTTGAACAGTGTATTTCTTTTAGAACAAATCTACTGCTTGCACAACATGTGTATACTGCAATGGATCCCTGCTCATGTGGATTTACAACTGAAGGAAATTGCAGATTCTTTGGCGAAGAATGTTAAAAGTCTAGATCAGACCACCATTCCTACTTCCCTTGCAGATGCAAATACCTTGGTAAAATCTAAACTTATGATTCCTTCAAAGATCAAAACTAAGTACCACATAACAGAACTAAACGTCGACAGAAAAACAGCTATTACTCTCACAAGATGAAGGAGTCAAAAGTCTAGATCAAACCACCATTCCTACTTCCCTTGCAGATGCAAATGCCTTTGCAAAATCTAAACTTATTGTTGTGACTAATCCTTAATATCCTGCAGTGTGGGACGGAGATCCCATGAGTGATCTATTCGTGGATGGCGGGAAAGGGGCAGCTTCTGTTGTGGAGCACCCGTTAGTAGAAATCTGACTTTTGCTGCGTGACGCTCTTACAGTCATATGAGACCGGGACCTACGGCTTAAAGTAGATTCCGAACCACTACAAACATCCATGGCACCGCCGTTACTCGAAACCGAAACCTGTGGTACCGAGCGCCAGAGCGCTAGCCACTCGACCATTCAGGCCCATCTAAACTTATAATTCCTTCCGAGATCAAAATTCAGTACCATATTGCAGAACTAAATGTCGAAGGAAAAACAGTTACTACTCTCACAAGATTAAGGATGAAGCACCACAAAAATATGAAAATGTCTGTTGATGTCGTTAAAAAATGTCAAAATTGGGGCAACTGCCCTGATGTCCAGCTTACTCCACAATATGACTTTGATTGGCCAGCTATTGCAGCCGCCATGAGTTGTCTGGACCCTCCCTCGGAAGAGAATTTATACTTCGAGCTGGCAATCAACATAGCCAACATTATTCGGAACAACCACAATATTTGATTCCCTTGTACTCTTCAGAGGGATACGACAACAACAACATTAATATTATTATTAGTTAGCGTTAACGATTTTTAACTTTTTTTTTTGAATCATTGAATGGCAAAGAAGTTTTAATGCAAATTCTGCAAATAGAAGATAATTGAAAACTTATGTTAAAAATAAAAAAATAAAAAAAATAAACACTTACCATCAAAGATAATAAATCAACTTCGTTACAATACAAAGAAGTCATATTAAATCTAAATGTTCTTATGTGACATATAGTATTAACCCATTTTATCATGTTTGCATTAAGATGTTTAAATTTCTCTGCTTTTGGGAATCTTTAAGCTAATTATGAAAAGAACTTTTTATGCGACTTATAATTCCAATAAAACCCAGCACTAAAAGTAAATTCAAATCCTCTTCATTGGCGATAATTTTGCGCGTTTATTTTCATGATTAAGGAGTTTTGAAAAACATACCGAGAAACTACTTGAGGCGTGCATAACTCGCAAGAATCACAAATCCCTTCATCAACATGAAAGGTAACGAAGTTAAATATGTGTTCGTCGAATATGGGTGGGAAGTTTTTCGACATGCCTTATTAATTTTCTTTTCTGATGCCTCAACTAAGAGTATTGAAGGTTGGTTCATGGTTAAGGAGATTCATGTAAAGAGGCCACAATCTTGACTCTTTGGTGTCAGGGAATTATTTAAGTAATAAAGATTCTCAGTTATAAAAATACTCTTTATGGAAGAAAGCGCACGATTTGCAGAAAAATTAAATGTCTTCCCATGGGCACTTTGGCATGTAACCGTCCTTCCGCGTCGCAGGTGATGCACTTAACGCGTCATTTTTATTTTCATTGCCACTGGATTTTTAGAAAGTTTGGTGCTAAAGTGAATAATGGTTTAATTTTCCTGTACTTTCTTTTCTTTTGCATATTCAAGAAACAAACTGCTGTTGAAAAAAATGCTATTTTACACTCTTTTTTAAAAGTTTTTTTATAAATAATTTTGTATTTATTGCTTAAAAAATAAAGTTATGCGGTAATAATTAATAATATTGGATTATTATTAATTGGGGGCCTGAATGGCCGAGTGGCTAGCGCTCTGGCGCTCGGTATCACAGGTTTCGGGTTCGAGTCCCGGCGGTGCCATGGATGTTGTTAGTGGTTCGAAATCCACTTTAAACCGTAGGTCCCGGTCCAATAGGATCGTTGAGTATTGCGGGGCATTGTTGCCCCGCATGCGTGGCTTATCTTCAAGTTACACGCGCCCCCTGGGTAGTGCAAAGTGAGTAACGTCTGTGCAGCGCTTGCCTTAAGGCATCCAAGAACAAGCTGTCTAAGTGTTTGCTAGCTGCATTAGAAAGAAGAAAAAAAAATTATTAATTGGCATGGTTTTTTTTTTTTTGGGGGGTTTGTCGCTCTACGGCCATTTTTTCCACACTTTAGGCTAATTAGACCGAGATCTACAGTTTATCGTGGATTCCGTGCTACAAGCGAACATCCATGTCACCTCCAGGATTCGAACCTGAAGCTGTGATACCAAAGGCCAGAACCAACAGTCCATGGTGCATCAAATTCTTCTGCCTACTGGCAGATTTTGAGATATGTTTCCTTTTTAAAGTGTAGTGTTGTCAGCCCCTACGTCCAAAGCTTTACATTCATATTAGACTATTATCTACGGTTTGAAGTGGATTTCGAGCCACTACAATCATCCATGCTATCGGAAGGATTCGAATCTGAAGCCTGTGATACCAAAGGCCAGAGCCAACCCCGTGGCGGATTAAATCCGTCTGCCTACTGGCAGATTTCGAGACAGGAGATGTTTTCTTTTTAAAGGGTATAGTTGTCAGCCCTACTTTCAGTGCTTTGCAGACCTATTAGACAGGGAACTACGATTTAAAGTGGATTCCATAACGCTACAAACATCCATGTCATCTCCGAGATTCGAACCCAAACTTGTGGCACCTAGCACCAGAGCGCTAATGTATATTATTACACCAGATTTCTAAGAATCAGTTTTCAAATCAAATCAAAAATCCTCATCAAAGCAATTTCAAGAATTTATGATAAGCCATGAAATTAAATTTAATATGCTATAAACACTGAGAAATACAAATACTGAAAAATTAAACATTTTAAAGAAAAATTCATACAAACAAACCATTGAAACACTTTCTGATTTCTTGAATTAAAATGTATATAATTTATTTGATTAACTTTAGTTATATTTCTAAAGCTTATCTCGAAATAATGTAATACAGTTATTATTTTATGAATTAATAAAATAATTTCTGTTGATCGAAATTAAAAAAAAATTAAATGAATAATTAAAATATTCATATCATTTTTTTAATCCAAAACGAAACATAAAATATTTATTAAAAATAAGAAACAGATGGATCTATTTCGATGAAAAAGTTATTATTTCGGAGACATCTAAATGTGTATTAATTATTGAATTCGATAAAATGTATATTAATTATTGAATTGAATAAAATGTGTATTAATTATTGAGTTGAATAAAATGTGTATTCATTATTGAATTAAATAAAATGTGTATTACTTATCGAATTAAATAAAATTATTAATTATTGAATTGAATAAATATGTATTAATTATTGAATTGGATAAAATGTGTATTACTTATTGAATTGAATAAAATTATTAATTATTGAAATGGATAAAATGTGTCTTAATTATTGAATTGAATAAATATGTATTAATTATAGAATTGAATAAAATGTGTATTACTTATCGAATTGAATAAAATTATTAATTATTGAATTGAATAAATATGTATTAATTATTGAATTGGATAAAATGTGTATTACTTATTGAATTGAATAAAATTATTAATTATTGAAATGGATAAAATGTGTCTTAATTCTTGAATTGAATAAATATGTATTAATTATAGAATTGAATAAAATGTGTATTACTTATCGAATTGAATAAAATTATTACTTATTGAATTGAATAAATATGTATTAATTATTGAATTGGTTAAATTTGTGTATTACTTATTCAATTGAATAAAATTATTGATTATTGAAATGGATTAAATGTGTATTAATCATTGAATTAAAAGTAAAATTAAAGTAAAAATAAAAGTAAAGTGAAATTAAAGTAAAAATAAAAGTAAAGTGAAATTAAAGTAAAAATACAGTTTTTGCTAGTTTAAAGAAAATTTCCGAACAAAATCTATATATTTTCGAATTCACCCTTGTACTTTCGTAATGACGATATTAGACGAGCTCTCTCGATTCCAAGTTTAAGAAATTTTTTCACAAAATTTCTACTAAATTCTATAATGATATGCGAAACATCAATAACCCTGTATTAAATATTCTACAAAATTACGACTATAATATTTCTTCCCGCAAACATAGCAAAAGACCTCGCACTGCTCTAAATATTTTAAATTAATTCCTTACAACTGCCTAGATGAAAAAAATTCGCTTTTCTCCTAAGCTATTTTTTCTCCTAATTTGACCTTTCCTCATTCTGTTTTATTACATGCAACTGATTTCATCGACATCTACATTTTTGGAAATTTTTTTTTATTTTATAATTTTATTAAATAAATAATTCTTTTTTAAAAAAAGGGCATTTAATTATCTATTTTGCTTATTAACTCAAAGGGCATTTAATTATCTATTTTGTTTATTAACTCAAAGGGCATGAGACCACCGCTATGTTTCAACATTTTACAATGAAGGAGCTAGTGGCCGCTGCGCGGCCAAAGATCTCCGTAATAATCTACAATAACCAACTTCAGTTGATCGAAATTTAAAAAAAATATAAATAAAATTTGCATATAAATTTTTTAATACAAAATAAATTAAAATATTTACAGAAAAAAATAATTCATAGAAACAAACCATTGAAACACTTTCTGCTTTCTTGCATTGAAATGTATATGATTTATTTGATTAACTATAGTTATATTTCAAAAGCTTATCTCAAAATAATGTAATGCAGTTATTATTTTATGAATTAACAAAATCATTTCAGTTGATCGAAATTTTTAAAAAATTAAATGAATAAATAAAATATTCATATCGTTTTTTTAAACCAAAACAAAACATAAAATATTTACTAAAAATAGGGAACAGATGTATCTATTTCGATGAAAAAGTTATTACTTCT
>BPLQ01008199.1:0-29092 GCA_021605075.1 Caerostris darwini
ATTAGCCTTTTGCAAATAATTGCATGAAAAATAAATTTAATTTATTAAATTGTCTGTTTCTACACTTAGAGATAATGAAATAATCATATATGATTCAGCAAAAATATTAAATCATAATGATGAATTCGTATAAATTAACTTTGAATTCGTTTTTAAGTACTTACATAAAGTTTGTATTTAATCAAAATGTTTGCTTTTGTATTTAATCAATATTTTGCATTACTTAATGTTTATAAATCTTCAATAATATTTTTTTCATACATTTTCATACAAATTTTCAATTTAAAATTCCCTGGGCTTAGGGAATTTAAATTTTTCTTCTTTTTTTTTTAGGCAGCTAGCATTGTCCTTGACATCTGTGTGAAATTTGACGTCAAAATATTAATTAGTGTTTGAGTTACGCTTGGCTTTGTGAGACGCTAAAACTGATTAAGGCGATTTTTGAAATGTCTGAATTAATTGGGCAAAGAACTTACATTCAATTTTGTTTGAGGAAAAGTATAGAATGTTGCATTCGGTGGCATTCAAAGGCATTCGGTGAGCATTCCTATATCGGAAAGAAATGTTTAGAAGTGGTATAAACAGTTCAAAGAAGTCAGAGAACGCGTTGAAGACGAAGAGAACTGTGGTCGATCATCAATCTGAATCGACCATGCTTGCGTCAAAACATTAAAGATTTTGTGCTTGCAAACCATCGATTTTCAATTAGAGACCTTGCTGATGCTGTTGGAATTTCAAAGGTCCATTTTAGGCGATGAAATAAATTTGGTAGAATAAATAAAGAGTTTTTGAATGACAGTATTTTGCCCAAAAAAGAGTTTTTGTTACAGTATTTAAAACTCTTAGTGGGACCTGATGGCCGATTGACCAGCACTCTCCCCTCGGTAGCACAGGTTTCGGGTTCGTGTCCCGTCAGTACCATAAATGTTTGCAGTGGTTCGGAATCCATTGTAAGCCGTAGATCCCGATATAATAAGAATATAGAGAGTTGAGTGTAGGACTGGCAATCCTACCCCATAAAAAGGAAACATCTCCTTTTTCGAAATCTGCCAGTTGGCAGTATGCCACGGTCCACCATGAACTCTAGTGTCGGGGATAGTGAACTATATATGAAGTTAAATTTACAAAAATAATGCAGACATTTTTTTTACTCCTATATCACTAAAGAATCAGTTTCAAAAGCTAATTGCGTTTCAAAATGATATCATTTAATATATTTTGAAGGACGATTCAACACAGTTTCTGTTCAGTTTTAGTTGTATTTTAGAAAAGATAAAAAAGGTTTTTAGGAAAAATAAAAAAGGTTAAAAGATATGAAATGTGTATTTATTTCAAAGTATTTTACCGTTCAAGATAAAACAGCATTGGAAATGGGAGAAGTAACATTACATGTGCATTTGAATATACATCTATATATACAAGTAAATATGCGTCGTTCATCTACCTCACACTGATATGAATACGAATGTTTTTAATTCATCAAATCATACATCTCAATCAATCAGTCAACAAAACCAATCAATACAATCAATCAGCCATACCAAAATAAGTTTCCATCGTCACTATAAATTACTTAAATCGTCTAACTAGTGCTTTCTAAATTATTGAGAAATTGTGTAAGGTTACAGAAACTGTTAATGTTTTCGTATGTATGGCATTCACCTCTCCACGACAGCAGATATGGAGCAGATTCAACGTACAACAGCCTACTACACATTTTGAAACTGCAATTTAGAAATAACACCTTCTTGTTTGAATTTCAAGAAGGTCACGTCTTCCTCCCCTCCTATAGCCCAAGGAAAATAACATTCTGGACTATAGATTTAACGTGCCCTTAACGAATATATACATAGAGTCTTTCGGTTCGGCTTCGCCTGTTAGGCATCGAATTCGGCTCTCCCAGTTCAGATGCCCAACGCGCTCTCCGGGTCTGCTACAGTCATTATCTAGTTGATTGATTTGTATGACTGTCACGCAGAGCGTGTACATTATAAATATAAATCATAACATCAGCAGTGAATGTGTACATCAGATAACAAAAACAGAAACTGACTTTAAAAATGGGGGAAAAAACATTTGTTGAATTTTTACGAGAAAACATCTCGTTATCATCTACAACATCTACTTTATAATTTTGCTTGATATGAAACATAGGGTAGTTGAAATCTAACACTTAACTATGCAAATAATATATATAAAAAATATGCAGAGTTGTAATGCATGCATGAAATATAAATAATATTTCTTTAAATTTCACATAATTTAATTTGAGGTAAACATTGGGAAATTATACTTGGGATTGAATGGATGATTAGTATAAACTATAATGAACATAACGCGTAGTCTATGTAAAGAAATATTTGATATGTTACGGAATCTTCCAAACACTACATTTGAATATACGCCGATGCCTTTTGGCCAATCCTCTAGATCTGGATTAATTTTTCAAAATTTCAAAAATTTGGAGATATTCTCCAACTAATTCAGATTCTACTTCCACTCCTTTAAAAATCTTATAATTGTAATAATGCTAATACTAATTCATTTTTATTAAGTAATATTAACTTATATTTTCTGATCACCAATGTGTTCTTGAAGCATCCGCATTTGCAAGGCGTACGAAACAAATAAATAATAAAATAAAATAAAATAAAAATACATCCAAAATCTTTCAACAGACTAATAGTTTGTGCCTCGATACAAATTGGTACCAACAATATTCATAATCGAATCCTTAAAAATATCCCGCTGTATCTATTTCAATCAAAATGGATGGGTGCACTGTCTATGCACTATAATCCTAAATTTACAACTTACACATCACCTGAATTGGGTGTGGGGTAGGCAGATTTTCCAATTTCAAAAATCAATTGAGAATTTACTCGGTTAGTATAAAAAAGCTTTATTTTTAAGAGATATCTAAAACTTTCATAATACTTAAGAGACGAAAGTAACCATTGTATTGCAAATGGGATGTCAATGATTTCCTTTCCACATCACCCAGGAGGTAGAAATCTCGATGCGTCTTTTTTAAAGAGGTTTCGCCAGGAGCCCTAGTCCTCTGTACCGTAATGATGGATGAAGTCTAAATTAAATCAATGTTTACTGAGAGCTATTCTATAGATTGTTTCTTAATTCTAAATCTAGTTATCCTTTCACGTTCATGATGCCAAAAATTCCGCTCCGAAACACTCCATAATCTCCACCAATAAGATGAAGACAGCTTTTTTATTTGCATACTTTTTGGCAATCAAAATCAATCTTAATTAAGAATATCTAGAAGTTTTGCAGTTTTTATATTATTTAAAGCCAAATCTATTGATGGTTGCACACACAAATTGCCAAAAATTCCGCTCCGAAACATTCCATAATCTCCACCAAAAAGGCGAAGACAGCTTTTTTAATTGCTTACTTTTTGACAATTAAAATCAATCATGATTATTAAAAAAAAAAAGAACACCAAATGATTTCAAACTACTATTATTTCCGAATGGTTCATTTCGTCAGATAAATTATATTTCTGAATTATAAAATGTCAATGTTATGCCTTTTGTTGGACATACTTATACAGCTCAACAGCTATTACAACCATAGATATTATACCAAACAAACCGTAAGCGTATATTGCTAGCAAAAAACATTCTATTGCCGTAAATATAACTATTGCAATAAAAGTCTTCGTTAAAATCCACAGTTTCAACATCCTACGCTTCCAAATCGCTAACAAGTTATTCCAGTCGTAACAAAGTACTTTATTGATTACAGTTCCAAAGATCAACATTAGAGCACCGCCAAAAATTCCTCCGAAAATTCCAACATCAAAATTATCCATAGTAATCTTAACACCCATGAAGAAAGCCGTCAGGTGAACAAACTTTTTGAGGTCCTCAAAAGTCCTCGTTTGATCCATCATAAATATCGCAAAAGTCCTGCTTTATTTTGGCAGAAATAATATTATCAAAATCTCAATCGCAAAAATTCACAGTTCGCTTCAATAGCCACGAACCAAATGTGAAGATCAACAAACGCTGTGGATAACAATCAGTGTTTTGTAACAATTACATTGTTATGAGAAGTAATAGTCAAGTATATTGTTTTGTAATGAACTGCTTTCTTACAAATGAAACATTGTTGCCAGATTTGATAAATTTCTTTGTGTAAAAATTAAAAGTAGTTGAAGACGCTACAAGATACGCAATGTTTATTTTTCTTCATCAATTTATAATTAATCTATACTTTCACAAAGAGAGAGCTATAAATTAAACCTTTTCACGTAATCTTATTTAATATTAAAATAAAAATAATTTATTTCTGTGATTATTTATTTATATAATTGATAGTTGGATTCCCGAAATATAATTTTACTAGCTCATTCCTCAAAGACCACCTTTAAATTAACAGATTATTTATGTGAAAATGAAGAAATACAAATATTAAAATTTAAAATGAAGTATTTATAGACCCATACAGCATCGAACATTTTTTTTTTAATTTTCTTTCTTATATAAATCAATAATATATCAAATTAAATATATATAAAAAATAATAAAAATTAAAAAATTTGATCTTATGAATTATTATTCCTTATCAAAATTATTAGTCTAATTGGACTAAAAGACTTATTTAGAAGGTATGAGCTATTTGATAGTTAAAACAACTTAATCATCATTGACATCACAACTAACTTTAATTTCCACAACATTTCTTCTGCAATTTTGACAATGGAGCGATTTTCTGAGTTATTTATCTTTAGTTAAATTTTAGAATATCTATCCCTGGCAGGAAATAATGTACTTTATTGATGTCATAATCAATTCAAATAATTTTCCATAAAACATATATGTTTGGTAAAATCGCAGAATAGTGGCTTTTGGGATTTGGCGTCAAAAATGCTTTTCGCCAATGTACGCCAAGTAACGGGTTGAGATTTTAAAAGAAGCGAATTGCAAAAAATAAAGAAACACGGGCTACCTCATTTGGAGACTTATCTCTTGATAGGCGTCAAAAAACTTGGCCAAATCAAAACGGCCCCTTCAGCCTTTGGCAGCTTCATTATATTGGGCTTTAAGCTATATACAGATGCAGAGATGAAGCATTTAAAATAAAACATTTTTTAAATACAGATTTGGTAGTCCTACCATTAAGTAAATGGGCAGTTGTTGTTGCACTGTTAATCCGTTCCAAAAGAAACAATTTCTCAATTTTCATCCCTGGCATTCCTTCGTAAACGTTTCCGCGTTTGAATTCTCGCAACTAAAAGATGTTTATTGCTTCTTCACTTTTTCTGGTGCCTTCAGTTGTTTTTGCACAATAACGAATAAAGTGGAAATCTTATCTGATGATGGTGTCATTTTGGCAGTCCATTAATAATTCAATAATAAAACTCTTCAATTGAAAAAATGGTATATTGTGAAGATATATTGTCTCATATGTTTCTGAAAAACACATATGAGGAAACCTTTACAGCAACTCAGTACTATGTAGAATCCAAAGTTTTCTCAATATTTTTTTCATCAGATATATAAATAATGGTAAACAGTATTCTTCGACAGGTATTAAATGTATATATCAGTTAATCCATGGAAAAAAAAGAAAGCGAAATGCTTGACATGATATTTGAAAATTATATTCCTTTTTATTTTTTCTAGCAGAAATATGGTATAAAAATTTTGAACACATTAGTTTAAGATAACTTTAATTGTCTTAAAAACATTAGTGTTTGTTAATTGAATATTTTAAATTTAAAAAAAAATAGGTATCGCATGAAAAAACGCGGGCTCAGAGTTATTGCCATTTAAAAAATGAAAATTTAAAATAGCGTAATTTATATTTTATGTTTTTGAGAAATAGAAATCTATGCATACAAATGATTAAAATATTATTTTAAATAACGAGGTCTTATGAAAAAATTTTCACGGGTCACTAGTATTTCAACACAGTAAAAATGAACCTTATCATTTGATGCTAAATTTTCTTCATCATGAAAAATTAAATAATAGATATTTAAATTAATTAGTTAATTTTTTTAAAAATTAATTTAACTTTTTAAATTTTATAATAAATAAATAATGAAATGCTTTTTTTCTGATTTCTAGAGGAATCCTTTTGGGCAAAGAAGTAAGAAGGAAAATATTGAGCTAACATTTACTAGTACAATCTATCATTTTAACAGATTTTCATTTGTAAATTCTTGAACTGTCCTATTTTGAGAACTCGGACATTGATTTTCTAAATATGAGTCATTTGCTATGAACATTATATAGTGGAATATAAATATTTAAATTTATTCAAATATTATTTATAAATAAATAAAAATAAGTTGTTGAAAGCTTCTTAATTAGTGTGTCCTGTACTATGTAATCTACTTTGGATAACACAACGTTGAATCTTCAATAAATTATTCCATGTCAATGACAAAGGATCTTGGATCATGTGTCATAATTTAAAAAGATATACGAATTTACAACTGTGTCCAAAAGTAAAACTCCGAAGCATATGGTATTTCAATTTTTTTTTTTTTTTTGGTTGTTGGCACTGTCCTTGACATCTGTTTGAAATTTCATGTCAAAATATTCATTAGTGTTTGAATTACGCTTGGCTTTGCGAGACGCTAAAACTGATTCCGGCGATTTTTGAAATGTCTCTTCAATCGACTCAAAACGGTGTCCCCGTAGTGGTCTTTCAAGATTAGGGAATAGCCAGAAGTAGCACGATGCTACATTAGGTGAATACGGTGGTTGTGGAACGATATGGGTTTCGTTTTTGGCGAAAAAGTTACGAAGAATCACTGCGGTGTGAGCTGGTGCATTCAGTGTTTTCAGTACCAATCGAGATTTAACGCGTTTGAGGCCCAACACATCTTTTAAAATGGAATTTTGATATTCCAACATCATCAGGAAGGTCTCTAATTGTAAATAGGATGTTTGCAAGCACCAATTCTTTAATTTTTTGGTCGTGAGCTTTGTCGGTTGAGGTTTGTAGTCGACCAGACGGCTCTTCGTCTTCAACGCGTTCTCTGCCTTCTTTTAACTGTTTTTACCACTTCTAAACATTTCTTTTCTATATAAGAATGCTCACCGAATGCATTCTGCAACATTCTATACGTTTCCACAACCAACTTTTAACGCAAGTTCTTGCTCACTTAATTCAGACATTTCAAAAATCGCCGGGAACAGTTTCAGCTTCTCACAAAACCAAGAGTATCTCAAGCCTTAATGAATATTTTGACGTCAAATTTTACACAGATCTGAAGGACAGTGCCAGCAACCTAAAATAGAAAAAAAAATTGAAATACCATATGCCGGGGAAATTTAAATTGAAAAGTGGCCTTACTTTTTGCACACAGTAGTATGCTTATTCACAGTATTGAGGTATCTCATATGTAAATATTTTCCTGATGACGCTAATTACCCTTGCGAGAATTAATTTTTAATCCTATACTAAAATGAGTATTTGGTACGAGTATTCATCGTGATATCTTTCATTTGGCAGCAATCACTCATGTTGTTTTACAGACATTAACCTTCTGTTTCCCAAAAGTGGACGATGTTTACATGTGATTTATTACCATATACCTATTATATTCTAAGAGTAATTAATACATACAATTAACTTCCATCTATTCATACAATAAGCCAGTTGTAGCCAACCCAAATGATCATGCGGGCCACTTTAAAAATGCATCCTAACTGCGCGGGCCGCATATAAAATTTTATATCCCCATATTAGATTTAGACCCACTGTAAACATTATTTGGACTGAAAGATTGAACACAATTAGTTATTATTTTTGTGTTTACTATTATTCTTACATGTAAATATAGTTTATATAATAATAATGATACTAAACGCACATTGTCAAGAAATAAATATATAAATATAAACGAAATAAAAAAAAAAGGAAATCATCGAAAAATATTTATTTTACTAGTGTGATATTTATTTCTCCAATTTTTTCACTTAGCTTTTTAAAATCGATCTACATTTGGATATTTGCACATCATAATTGATGTTGCGTATATTATGTTTGAGCGTATTTTTTTTTCTTCTTTCTAATGCAGCTGGCAAACACTTGAGCGTGTTTGTGTTTGATCAATTTCATTTTCGAAAAAAAAACCGATTCGCTGGTGTAAGTCGAACTAAAAGCGACAACAACTAGAGTCTGGTTTGCTCTGCTAGCATAAACCAACTGTGCGTATCTAGAGATAGTCACTTCTTGACTGAGGTCATTTAAAGTGAAATATAGAATGTGTTATATTAGAGGTTCCAAGATGCGTCAGCGACATGAATTCTCAGAATATTATTTTAAAATCAAAGTTATTTTTTTCTCATCATTTCGACAGTTAATTGTTGAATATATGGATGGACACATAATGCATTTTTTAATGCATTGGTTTTCACTACTTCGGCCATTATAAAATGAATATATTTTATAAAAGTGCTATAAATCACACTGGTCGGGAAAATATTCTAGGTTGGCCGCGGGTTGACCATCCCTGCAATAAGCAATCCCGATTCAGTTAAACAGTGTTGTTATGTGACATCGCTGAAGATTATGATTTTCATGTTCTTCTATATTGTATGTATACTATAAATTTCTATCTATTGGAGGCTTTCTTATTTGTAATGTAATTTTAAGGATCAGTATTTATTTGCAAAACAAAGAATGATCATTAATAACCATGACGCGCATTTTTAGATATCATGATTTCTAAATACAAAAGATATCATGATAAATAAATACAAAGATGCATGTATGTGAATTAATTAATGATACTATATTTCATAATGATTTACTGTGCGTTAGAATCATGTTATATATGAAAATTTAATTTATACGATTTGGATAATTTATGTTCTATAACATAATAATGTAGCAGATCAAATTTGAAATGCAATGTAAAAACAGAATTTCGTGGACATGGTGCTTACGTAATTGTTACGTAAAGCAAATGTGATTTAATTAAAAGTTGATTCAAATGTAAAATCCCATGCTGCTATTAATTCAGTTAAATTATTACACATGTTTAATAGTATCTTTGTGAGAAAATGGAAATTGATTTCATCAAACATCATTTCATAATCATTTTTTTTTTTCAGTTTTGGTGGTTTAAATCTTTCATAAGTCATAGTGAATATTCTGATTTCTGTTCAATAATCACTTCTCTGAAATTACATAAACCACTGTTTTACTAAAAATTAATAGAATAAAAACGGCAAATAATGAATTAATGTAGCAATTACAGAAATATTTTTACTTATTCAGTTATATATTTGATTTATGTCTACAGATAATAATTTAGAACAGGGGTGTAATAAAAAATGTAATAAATGGGTAAACTAGGAAAACGTAATCCTTGACGTAATCCGATTAACGATTCAAAATGCTGAACATCACAAACGCCATCGAGTTTCCTCGTTTTATAAAGTGTCTACAAAAAAGGCACCAGGGGATGGAACCTCAGCCCTAATGCTCACCAGCAACACAAGCTGCCACTGAGCCAAGAGTCAGGCAGTCAGAAATGTATTCGGATTAAATTAATACTTCATTTTAATGGGGAACTCGTATATGCAAATGAAGCAAATTGAATGAAGTGCAGTCAATATCGGTTAAATAGTCATCAGCTTTTAAGTTCACTTTTTCAAAGTCTCACCTAAGTTAATAAGAAACATGTACATAAGAAACATGTGTAAAGGCTTTCCTCCTTATCAGTTATTTGGTTTTTAAAAAAATCAAGTTATCGAATAAAGTTCTTCTATTTCGGACCCCCTAACAATGACAATATTTGGTCAAAGACAATTATAAATAAATAAATAAATATATATATATATATTTACTTATTTTTATTATTGATTATATTTTGGTTTGTATGAATTTTTTCCTTTCATTTTCACAATTATTATTATTTAATAACTTTTAGAGATATTAATCTTCATCTTTCCTATGAAATACCTATAAATATTGAGTTTCAAAACACATCATTTTGCTAAATTAAAATATATCTGTACGAAATATTTATTATAAATTCTTGGAGATAATTGCCTAATTTAAATTAATTATGTACTTTTACATGTGAATTTTGTCTATTTTTAACTTTTCAATTTATTTCTCGATTTTATATGTTTTCATTTTGCCTGATTAATTTTTCCCCTTCTGTAATTTCTTGTATTTTGAATTTGTTTTCATTTCTTTTTAAGATTCAGACATTAAGAAATGAATAAAGGTTATTTAACTTTGTGAAAAAGTTTTTCTTTCGTTTCTAAAAATATTTTACAAATTATAATTTTACTATTTGATGATTTTTTAGGAATAATTATTTTCAGTTTTATTTCAGATACAAAATTTAAGATACAAGATTTTTTTAATTATAATTTGTTGAAGTAAATGAATTTTGAATAAAAACATATCTAAATTAAAATTATAAATTAAAAATAAAGAAAAAAAAATTCGGTTGTTTTACTAAATATTCATTTTCTTTTTAACTCCGTTAATATGACCAAAAATGCATCTAAAATAAAAATTCATATTTTAAAACAAAGAATTAATCTAATTATTTATTTATTCTTTTACTTTTTCTTTTAATATCCCGAATTGTATTTGCAAACATGTATTTTTATTTCCCTCGAAAGTAAATAAATATTTTATTTTCTTTGTTTACAAACCAATCAACTTTAATACCTTATATATTTAATGAAAATCAGAAAATCCTTATTTTTTATAGAAAAGTGTACTTTCACACAGCTGTGCGTTTTTAAAATATTCTAACTATCGGGTAAGGGAGTCGAAATGGTCCTGTATAGTCCAGAAAGATCTGTAGAGTCCAGAATAATCCTGACAATAATAATAATTTAATAATAATAATAAGAATAAGAATAATAATTTCATGATCTCTGTATTTTTCTATGCTCCAAAGTATTAAATAATTCATGGCCTTCCTTCTTCAAAAACTTTGATCAAGCAGAAAATCTTTTATGGTTGAATTATTTTTTCTGATTTTTCTCTGTTTTAAAAATCAAAGGAAATTTGTCACAACAACTATGCGCATTTTTCTTTTTATAACCGATACATGTTTACTTTATACAGCTGTATTGGTTGTTTTATATTTAAACAGATTTTATAAACATTCGGAGATATATAGGATATTTGGACAACCATGGAAAAAAACCGCATTAAGTTTGCAGAAATAACTTTCCATGCAATTATGAAGAACCCAGATAATAGATTCATTAATTTCTTAATTTAATAATTAAAGATTTTTACTTTATGTTGATTTTCTTCATTTAAAGATCTCAGTAAGTTTGTGTTGTTGTGCCTAATCCTCAGTGTCCTGCAGTGCGGGACGGGCATCCCATGAGTAATCTCTAGTTTGGATGGAAAAGGGTAGCTTCTGTTGTGATGGATCACCAGTAGGTAGAAGTCTGACTTGACTCCGTGTCGCTGAAATAGGAGGGCTGTGGCTTCCTGGGAACTTTTATGAGGAATTCCCCCGTATTTACATATCGCATGGGGTAAACCAGGGAAACACCCTTAAGGTAGCCCTACTCAGGAGTCATGATGCTGAACACCACAAACGCCATCGAGTTTCCTTGTTTTATAAACAATGTCTACAACAATGCAGTCAGCGGATTCAATTTCAGCCCTAACGCTGACCAGCAACACGCGTTGCCACTGAGCCACTAGTCGAAAAGTCAAAAAAATTTTTGGACTAAATGCACTTACATAAGACTTTTAATAGGGGACTGATATATATATATATATATATATATATATATATATATATATATGGGGGCAACGGGCAACGGGCGTACCGATTACGGAGTTCCTAGGTGGCTTTAAGAGCCACAATACCTCCACATCTTAATTTAGTTAAAAAATTTGCACAAAATGATATATATATATGTGCAAATGAAGAAAATTGAATATTGTACAGTCAATATCGATTATATGGAGCCTGATGGCCGATGGATGGATGTTTGTAGTGGTTCAGAATCTACTTTAAATCGTAGGTCCCGGCCTAACATGATCGTAGAACGTGGCTGGGGTATTGTTACTCCGCGTCAGTAGCTTATCTTCAAGCTACAAGCACTCCCCCTCCCCCTGGTTAGTGGTAAGTGAGTAACGTCCGTGCTGCCCTTGCTTATGGCATAAAAGTCAATTGCCTAAGTATTTGCCAGGTGCACTAGAAAAAAAAATTATCGGTTATATAGACATCAACTTACAAGTTCAGTCTCACATAAGTTAATAGGAAACATGTGTTAAAGCACACAGCTTGTGTATTCCTTTTCTTTTTTTCATTATCTACGGTCATTTTAAAAATCAAGTTATCAAATAAAGTCTAATTTCGGACCCCATAACTTCCACGGATATGACAACATTTGGTCAAAGACGATTCAAATTCAGCCACACAAAGGATTCCTCTGCAGAAGATTTAAGTTTTAGAGAAATTTGCTGAAGGAAAGATAAGGCAGAATTTGTTTATAAGAAATGTTTCCTCTCCTTTTCTAATTTGCGCGATACTCTTTACAACTCAATCTTTCTTGGAAAAGGAATATGACCAGTGCCATAACAATAGGCAACTGAGCAAATTGCCACGGGTCTTGCCCAGAGCAGAGACGCCATTAGTGCAGAAAAGGCCTGACATTTATTATTAATTAAATTTATTCATTCTGTATTTAATAAATTTGAGTTTAATAATAATAATAATGACTAAATTAATTTAATAGACTCAAGTGATAAATTTAAAAAATGCTTATCAAGATTTTGAACGTATTCATTTATAAAAAAGTATATCGCCTCTGTTAGCAATGGTAATAGAAACAGTTATGAACAGGTAATCCCGATACTAGGGATTAGGGACTTCCCCGATTTCCCGTTCGTGAATAGGTACTTAAAAAATAAAAAAGGGAATTCCCGTTGCCACACATGTGCCACTCAGTTATTTTCAATTCACTTTCTAATGGAATCTCCTTGATTCTTGAATAGATACTTGCAAGATTAAAAGTTGGAATCCTTGCTGGCAAGTCAGACTTCCTGAAAGTGGAGAAGTCAACTGTTTCACGAATTCTCTATGGGTCCCTATTATCCTTAAGTTTTGTTTCATCAGATCCGCGATCAACTGTAAAGTTAAATGTGAAATTTAGATAATAATATGTCTAATAATAGAAAATACATTAGTGGGAGTGAAAAACAAAAAAAGAATGATGATGTTTGAAGGAAAAAATAATAAGTCGCCTAAAATAAGTCATTACTTAAAGAGTGAGGAAGAAACAAACGAACAATGCGGTGGACATGAAAAAATTATCGGCCAAACCGAAAGTGGTAGCATTGCAGTCCCCGACAACACTAATCCGGAGACACCACAGCTGCTCTGTACGGGCGGTACACATAATCAAAACCAAAGAGAAGTGAGTGAAATTGATTTTGAAAAATTACTTCTTCGTCCTACATTACTGATATGAGTCATTTTAAAGTACTAAATGTTCAAGTGAAATGGTTTGTGATCGAAAATGGACATTGCAAACCTAAAAGCACCTTTAGGTAGTACTTTTATTAAAAAGGAAAAAACCTCCCCCTCCCCAGGTTTAACATCCAACTTGTCCCCTGACATTCCAATTAGCTTGTAAGGCTCAATCTTCCTCCAAAAAGGATGCCCATCATAACACATTATTTCTAATTTGGCAATATTCATATTGATAAGAAATCCAAAATTATCCAATAGGTGAAAGTATGAAAAAAGTGTAAAAATATTATAAGAAGGCAAATAAGAGTAATAAATATTAATGCAAAAATTAATTTGTGTCTTTATTGCTTTTCTTATCACTTTACTGTAGTTTAAGCTTTTGAATATTTTGCTTATCTCCAGAAAAAGCTGTCTATAATTTTACTAATTTAACTCACATTACGATAAAAATGCTCAGAAAAAAAAGAGCGTGTGCTCTCAACGGTAGATGAATAAATAGTACACGAAATCTCTAAAAGGTAAAATAGTGTTAATGAAGTCAATACTAAGAGCATTTTAGGAAGAACAAAGGGAAAAAATGGAAGCGAAATTGCTGAAAGGATATCAGTAAAACCGTTTTCTTCCCGCAGAATGGAATAAATTGCACTCATATCTCCGAACGCATCACATACCATAAATGCATAACAAAATAAAGGATTTTCTCATAATTGCATTATATTATCTCTTGATATGTTTCTGGAATTCCTTCTTAGCATTATTTCTAAGTTTGGGGATGCAAGAAATTTCTTAATAATAAATAACCTAATCTTTAATCAACTAATGCGATTAACTTGCCTTTATTGAATTAGTTTTGATTAATAAAGTTGTAGGTCTGCAAGTTTGCAGGTAGTATGCAGGTAGGGCAACCAGATTGTAATTGGGAGTTTTGGGTTGAGATACTTGAAGCGTAGGTTAGAGAACTCACAGCTTTATTTATTTTATTTACAAAGGACGTTTATTGAACAACGGTGATCAATCCAGTACCGAAATTGGTTTAGGTCCCTTTATATACAGTAAATTTCTTAATTATTGGTATAAACCTAAAAGAGAGAAAAATAATATTTTGTCATTATATAGAGCCCCCGTTTCTTATCTTATTTGGTTACACGAGCAGCTTACATGCAGATTTGAAACTGCTGGTGGTGTCTATTTCTAAAATCAAGAAGACTCTATGGTAAATAAACAACGTATGTTAAACGTCTCACATCGATAGTCAGGTTTCTGAGTAAGAGTTTTTCATGTTATCTCCCGTACGACCCATAATTGCGGATCAATTACCTTGAAAAATGGAAGCCATGGAATTACCATGGAAGGCAATGTCCTACCACATTGCCCCAATGTCCTGTCTGGGGAAAGACTTATTCATTGCGTACATAAATAGAACAAGAGGCACCGGCGGTTTGATAAAAAATATATATATATATAATAATATTTATTAAGAATTAAGACCATATTATTATTTTTGAAGGAGATTCGATAATTATAGTAGCAATGACTGTACAGCGTTACGCATCAGTTGTCAGGCTTCCTGGCAAGAATTTTCTGGATTTCCTTCCAAAGGATTAGCAAATGTTTAACATTTACCGCAAATTCTCCTAGTAGAACTGTTATGCTCTCAGAACTTCTATTGTGGAATAGACATGTTTAAGAGCAAACACATAAATACCAATATTAATTACGTGGCATCTCTTTTTTTAGGCTTGCATATTCATAATGATTTATCAAGCTCAAAATTCATTGTAAATAGTTTTGTAGTTGATCCAAATCCATTAAAGTGAGTCTTGACACATTTTTAGTACGATTTTGAAAAAACAATATATGCATAAACGTGAGAATAGTTTTTCTAATATGCTCTGTCTGTTAACCCTGTTGTTGAACTTTTCATATTATGTCTTGATTTCAAAGATAAAAGAACTTTTCTAAAATGTCACGGTTAATTGTGTTCCACTCCTTTATCACAATCTTCCATAATCCATCCAACCTTTTGGGATGCTATTTATACAGAGCTTATTTTAAAAGTCCAAATGCACAGTAATCCTTAGCAGACACGTCGCGGGATTTGAGAGGGATACATTTAAATGGAATAACTTCAATTCCGTATTTCATTTCTCATTTTTTCCAAATATAATGCATTAAATTGAGAGCTAAGATTGGTACGAAAGTGACGATTGCTTAAATAAACTTACGGAATATCTTGTTTGAAAATATATGTTAAAACTAATTTCTTTTAGTAATTTGAGCAAATTATAGCATTTTTTTTTTACTTTCTTTGAGTGTTTGTTATAAGAAAATCCAGTAATATTCATAAAAACTATCGACAAATTTTTCTTGTTTCCTCTGTACACACATTTTAGATCTTTTTCGGTAATTAATTGATCTTTTTCTATTACAGTCAGATAAATATACAGCAGTTTCATCAATTGTAACTGCTTGTTTCCATTTTTAACCTGCCAAATAATTTTTCATACAACAATCTTCACAGTTGAAAAGCATGTTTTGGCGTTATCCGATGAACAATTTTTTTTAAAAGCCATAAAATAGATATGTTGAGAATTTTTGTGATAGGTGTTTAAGAGGTGGTGGTAGATTCGACTCATAACAGATGCACATACTTGTTGGGTATGTACTTCTTTTATTTTTTCCAGTCGAATGTAAATTTTAATTTGTCTTTCCTTATTTTTTAACTATGTCGCTTTTTTTAAGAGTAAAATATAAAAAAACATGCTTTTCAAATTTTTAAATAGTCGAATAAGACTATTTCTCATCGTAAAACGTTAAAATTTAGCCTTCGATCCATTTTATTTTACGACGACATTTTACAGCAATGAATTATTTTACTGATGCAGATGATAATTAAATCCTATTCAGAAATATTGACATTGAAGGTTTTTTTTTATTTGAACATTAACTCATGGAGAAAATCGAAATCGTTACACAAATGATCGAATACTGTATGCATAACTCTTTGCGACAGAAGGTATTATTCCTTTTTCCTGAAATAAGTTTTCCCCCGAGATCTCTTCAAAATGGTTCTATCGCCATTCTCAATCGACTGTGGTCTCAGCAATGATCCCGGCAAGGAAACCATTTTATACTAAGGTGCGAGTATCCTAAATTACCAGGAAACCACTTCTGGCTTGCAATGGATTGGCCGAGGGGAGCCAGACGGCCTATTCCCCACGGTCACCCCATTTGGTCTGCCCTTAGTTGCTTTTTTTTATGAGTACATCTAAAGTCTGCTGATTTCCTCGTAATATGAAATACGTTGATGCTATTACTCTACAGTGTAAGGACTTCAATGAGTGTACCAGCCATTACATCAAAAACACATATCATTATCCACGATAGTATTCTACTGGGATTGTTGCTAAGAGTATTCTACCATTCATTAGGATTTGTAGATAGGATAAATCTTATGAAAAGATGGATAAGTTGGTTAAATCACATGAAAAAACAAATAGATTGAATAAATATTTTATTAATCGTTGTATATAAAAATACACTAATACATTCCGTTAATAATAACATAATATTTCTCTTACCACATGCAACTCTCATAATTTAGTATCGGTTACTTCTTCAAAAACAGATAATATACTATAGACCAGTGATTCTCTAACATTTTGAAATCGAGGCGCTTTAAATAAAAACAAAGTTAATCTACACAAAAGATAATTTAACCATCACTTAACAGACCACTCAAAAGCAGAATTTGGTAGTGCTTCTTGTAGTATTTGATCGATTGCTCCTTCATGCAGCACTAGTGTTTATTACATTTTGGTATATTCCTGCCTTTCTATTTATTGAATTTAATAGTCCGTGTACATGCTGATCATTTGCTTCATACATTACTTGGAATATTGAATATTTATATATTCACATGCGTATTCGTTCAGCAAAGAATATTCACGTATGATAAAATTGGAATAGGAGTGAAAATGTCATTTTTTTTTTTAATTTTAAAAACAAAATCAACATTAAAATAATATTTTACTATATTTATGCATTTTAATAATATTTTATTTATTTCCATTTTTTTATAGTTATATGTGCAATTGTTTTATGTAATAAACTATTTATATTGAAATATCATGAAACCAAATAGGGTTACTAGAGGATTCTATTAGATTTTCTGTTACATTATATGTATTGTTTACACTTTTTGCTGATATTTTCTGATTAAATTTGGTGCACTAAACCTAAGAAATACCGGTTCATATCGTCTAGTCACGTAAAACTGCTCAACGTATCATTTTAATATAACTGCATATAACATGCACTTTCTAAATTTACACACGCATCTTTTGTCATTCTAAAAGAAATAACATCTCTGAAGGAAGATATTTATTTATGTACATCATAAAACACCTATCAAAATACTTGAAAGTGCAACTTATGAACATCAACAACGAATATCGACTCGTACTGGGATTAATTTCCAGCATAGTGGGTCTTTTATCTGCAGCCACTTAAGTTTTTATACTTATCTTCGCGCAGAGCAATCCCCCAGGCCGATTTCCATCGAGTCTTGTCTCCGCAACATCGTTAATTTCATTCCGTTGCGGGGAAGAAAACCCCCAAGTTCGATTGCCACTGCAGTTGGTGGATATTTAATCAGGAAGCTTGTTTGCGGCGGCTGCACTGGCTCAATTGAATTTTATTTTTCGTGCCGCATTCCTCTTCTTGTTTTTGTTTCGCAGAACTGAGCTCCGCGTCAAATGAATAAGACAGTTACGCAACAGGGTGGTAGTCAGTGTGATTGGAAGCTGCTCATGCAAATAAGGTCCATCAATAACCTCCTTGCACAATACAAATAATGATATCTGAATCTTTCTTGGGCATATCACTCGCTTGCAGAAAGAGTGATGCAAGTCAAACACTTCGAAGTATGCAGTTTACGTTTAAACGCACCTTATTCATTGAGTGACAAACATCGCATTATTGTTATTTAATATATTAATAAGCATCTAATTTTTATATGATTCCATTGTAGTAAGCTAACTCAAAATCGTCAAATTTTATCTTAAAGAACATAAACTTCAATATTTTTATTGGAATTATTATTGTTTTTTCATTCTCATGAGGGAAGATAGTTTCCTTCCTTAAAACAAAGTTTTTATCGAAATTGATTGGCAAATGTTTTTAATGCAGCTGGCAAATACTTAGATGGTTGTCTAGTGCCATAAACAAGGTCTGTACAGATGCTACTAACTTAGCACTACCTAGAAGGTGCGCTTATAGCTTGAAGATAAACTACAGACGTGGAATAACAATACCCCGCAACGCTCTATGATATTCTATATTATATCCTATTAGACCGGGACCTACTGTTTAAAGTGGATTCCGAACCACTACAAACTTGCATGGTACCGCGGCAGACCGCTAGCCAATTGACTATCTGGACGCAGTTCACAAATGTTGAATGTGAAACAAATAAGACATAAACTCTATGAAGTCCTTAAAAAGCAAATAAGAAATATCTTTAAAAATGAGGGTAACACAAGCAATTTATATTTAATGTTGATTGAAATTGATGTATCAGCCACGTGAAGTTTCATTTTGCTTTCTGTATACCCGTGGTACTCGAAAAATATCTGTCCAAATTGTAAAGACTGAAAGCAAGAATTAAAATAACTATTTACCTTGAACAGTGACATTGCAAGTGCACGTTTTAACCCATTGAGGCATCTGTCGTTGTTTTAAGGCGCCATTAACGTCTGGAAATTTTCTACTACGAACAAAACTCGTATTCTACAACAAACATGCAAGCATTCAAAATAATATGGCCTCGCAATGTATAAATATGAAGTAATCTTAGTGATAGGATTTTTATTGTAATTATTTTGCTGCAAGTAAACTGTTGTATCAAACACTGTAATATATACATGGTAAAAATTTTAAAAGATTATTATAAAAAATATAATTATTTTAAAAATATTTAAAGCTATTTCATAAATTAATTTTGTTTTACAATACAAACTAAAGATGTTTTGAATAGCATTTAATTAGTACGCCATTCACAGCTATTAAAACGTAGTCCATTTAAAAAAAGGTATTTTATTGGCAGTAACTTTAAAGTTTCAATTGTAAACAGTTGTCGGAAATTAAATATATATACAGACATTCAGCATCATGGCCATGCCAATTTTTCGTTATTTGTAAATATACAAATTAAAAAGTTGAGCATTAATTTTTTGTATTATTTATATTATATTAATAAATTATTTGTATTAAATTCATAAATGATAAATTATTGTATGAGAAATATTTATGATGACACTATACACTTTGATCACAAGCCTAAAAGAATTTTTTGAAGTCGCTTTTGTACCTAATGTCAATAAAGACACACTAGGTTAGCTACCTATATATATATATATATATATATATATAAAAATGAGGAGATTTGTAGGACGGTTGACCAATACATAAATTTCTCATATAGACAGTTTGGATATCTGGTAGGAATGTTCAAATTACCCTTAAAAGACCTCAATGCAATGTGCTCTATTTATCCTTAAAGTAATAAACGTATCTGGAATATGTGGTCCTTAGACCAAAAATTTATAAAATATAATATAGAGTTTATTTTATTATTACTGATGGTCCAAAATGTATTGTTGTTTTTTTTGTTAACCTCTAAATATCCTATATACGTTTAGGATTCAAGTTCTTTTGTTTATAAATAAATAACTTCAGTTCTTGTTGCAAAGGCTTTTCTAAGCATTATCCGACAGTACATGCAGCTTCGCGTTTTTTCCGTCCTTTAACACTGACATCTGTTTGCTTGTTAAATGGATTGTATAGACGAAAGAATTGATTGAGAAGTATTCCCAATCCACAACTTTTTATTTCTAAATTGTTGGAAAGAATCGATACTAGAGATTTATTGTTGAGACGAGAGAGAGAAGCTCTTTCTCAACTTAAAAAATAAAAAAAAAGTTAGTTATTTTTCTTTTTTTTATACGTTTAAAATGACAGACATTTACAAAACAAATTTATCTTACTTATTTGTATAAAATATATATTTTGAAAAATTATGCTCTTTCAACCTGTATCTAACTTGAAAGTTTTCTGATATCTCAAAACATTTCTTGTGATGCTTATTTAAATTTTTTATTTAGTGGAAAATAAAAATAACAAAACATTTTTTTAAATAAAAACCTTGCAAGAGCAAATTACTTAATTTGAGCAATATTACATTTTAAATAAATCTTTTAAAGTAAGTATTATCTCTAGTTTGCTGTATCTTATCACATAATGAATATGGGAATATTTTATAATATAATCTAAAAGTTTATATACCCATATAATTATTAATAATTGTGTATTAGATAAAAGCTCTTATTTATAATTACAGGTGTTTATAGTTAAATTCATGTCTTACATATCTAAACACAGTAAAGGCTCCAAGTGGGAGTTGTTATATGCAGAAATTATTGTGGACACACATTATGGTACCAAACACCGTAGCATAACCTCTTGTTTGTGCATTGCACGCATAAAAAGTTCAGTTTCTTCTCAATACTTTGATATATGATTTCCTACAGATTCTAGCAAACTTTCCATAAAATTTTCTGCGATCTCTTCTTCAATTTGAAAACTACCATTCTAACACTTGTCCATAAAAGCATTTCTTTACCGTTTCGCCAAATTTATTCTCTAAATTTCAAATCATCATCGTGATTGATTTATTATATTTTATGAATTTATTTCCAATGCACAATGTAGTGTCAGAAGCTAAGTACTTAATAAATAAGCACCTTTAGTATAACATGTTGCCCTATTTGTAGAATATGACGAGAACTATATGCTCACTCATAATACAAGAATGTGCTTGCATTTGTTAAAGAATTATTAGTAATCTTTTAGATCATATGTTATAAACAATTGTTAAACTTTAATTTTTTAAATATTATAAAATAAGAAGAAAAAAGGAAATCGGGGCTTGTTTTTACTAATAATGTTAAATATTGAACTTGGAATGCATATATTGTATAAATATATACATATTCTTACTTTTGTATTTCGCCAGTAAAAAGTCTATATACAATGTTGGCAATTACACTATGAGGTTAAATCTCAGAAATAAAATTGGTAAAAATAATAACATTCAGCCAAAACATATAATTTAATAAAAATATTCACAATTTTGAGTTGTTTTACCAAATTCAACCTATTTAAATTACATCCAACGATTTTTCTTTGTACTTTTTCTCTAGAATTAAATGTCCATTGTGCTAATAGCGAAATGGAACTAAAACGAAGTTTAGAATAGATCGTACTTTTCAATTTTATTAAATTTCAAGAGGTTATATGAAGCTTTTCGCAATTACCATTAAACACAATCTTCAGTTTTCTAAAAAAAAGTCTTTTAAACAGAATTCAAAGAATCTTGACTCCTTTTCCTAGAGTAGTAATCTTCCAGAAAAATAAATTTGCATTCTGAGAAATTTCCATGATTTCAGCAGATGGTATGCATCCAAAAAGACCCGTACCAGCAAAGTGAATAACTTTGTTGCTGTAAAGGCTGGAATTCTACAGCCTGAAGCTGCTTAGAAAGATGTGGAAATGAGTGCTTCGGTATTGACCTCAAACCATGTGGAAAATCTTTGTTCCTTTATGCATAGACAGCATTCTTTTCTGTTTCTGGCAATCATTTTGAATGTATTTCGAACAAGATTTTCATAGATGAAATTCGGAACTTCTTTTGTGAATCTAAAAAATATATTACCAAAAAAGTTTTTTCTTGTTGCGGATTATAACAAATGTAAGAAGAGAAGGAGAGAAAAAGAATTTCTTATTTTGAGTTTGAAATTTTGAGAACTGCTATATATTAGTTGGCCCCCATGTTACGAAAAAATTTTTAGAATAAACGTCCCGTGATGTACACACCCTTTTTTTTTTGGCTAAGCCAAGTAGAATAATCACTTGTTCGAAAAAGGCTGTCAAACGACAACTCCATCTGAACTCTGAAATACTTTATTCTTTTGTTGGAAATATAAGTAAGAAGTAAAGAATATAAGCATGAAGTAAAGTTAAATATTGCTTCATCTTGCATTAGCAGTAATAAATATCAGATTGGTGATAATTACTTTTGAAATTCTTCTGTGTTTTATTTTTTTTTATTTAAATTGAAATATAAGTTGTTTAAACTTAATTTTTTTAATGAAAGATTTCCCTTAATAGCCAATAGGAAACGCATACAATTGAATATGGCAAGTCACATAGTTATAGGTTTGAATACCTTCAATATGAGTTTCGCAATCAGAAAAGAGGGGATAGGATTGAGATAATGACAACATGTGCGAAGTAACATGTGCGAACATTACATGTGTAATGTTTACATTCGGACATTGATGCACTTTTTTTGGCTATTTTGCAAATGTGGGAGGGTTACACACAAATAATTTCAAGCGTAATAATCCTGCCTCAACAAGAATTCAAATTTTGTTTGTTTATGTTCAATAGAATATATATTCTATATATATATTGTAAATAAATTAATTTATTCTTGTTATGTTCCAAGCGGTGAATTAAAATTATTATTCAACTAATTCATTTTAACGGTGGAGAGAGACCGAACGTGCGAGCGACAATAAGCAAATAAAAACTTTTTTGAGGTAAAGTGTGAATGTAACAAATTTCTCTTCGCCCCCTCGGTGAATCCTCGTGTCCTGTGATAGGCCCTTTTTCTGACTCAGGAGTGAAGGGGTTTAAAATCCCGCAAAGTCGTTAGGGCAATATGTGTTTCCACTGCGGTTTTTAGTATCTTGAGAATTCTGAGAATCCACGCTGCTTTGTAAATGGCTCTTAAGAAGACATCAAATCTGTCCTGATTTTTACCACGCTAAAGAGCAATATCGCTGCCTTATAAACTGTACTTCTAGTTGGCTACAGTCCTGCTGCGTTAAAATGCGGACATGTGCTGGTAGGCCTTCCATCAACAGACATAATATGACCCTTAAAGAAGCAACCAATGAGCTAATGATTTTAGTATAAGAAACCGATTTATTGCATTCTTCACTACACAAATACTTACTTACACAAATTGTAAATAACGTAACCTTCACATGTTTTTTTTCACATACAACTTTCTTATATACTTATTGTGCTTTACATTTTAATTTCCGTTCCGCCTTCAGACTAAAACTACTTTAATCGGCAGGAGTCTGACTGTTTGGAGCATTTTAAGCATTAATGTTAAATAATTTTTTTTAACCTCACGTTACATTGTACCTAGGGCTAATGTTAGCCCATACCAGTTACAAATGCTCATCTTGTAAACAGGGCTATGTATTCCATACCAGTTACAAATGCTTGTAAGCAGGGCTATGAGGCCATGCCAGTTGCAAAAGGTAGCTTTGCCTCCAGGACCATGTACAGTTACAAAGGTGAGCGTGGAACATTGGTGATCCTCACGTTAACCAAATAGCTCACTGACGGGTGGACTTTTAGAGTAACTGATGTGCATGAGAGTGTCATATGACAGGAAACCCTAAAAATTTTAACCAAGCAACTTAACTATAGATTCGAGACAATTCACACATATTGTCACAATCGATATAGAGTCTCTTCGTTTCAGAAAACAGTGACTACAACAAAATCGCCAGCGGATTTGAAAACGCCTAGCTTCATGCGGTACCACTGAGCCACGAGTGGAGTATGCTAAACAGGTAAAATGTACAATAATATTTTTATAAAGTAAAGCATAAAAATCAATCGAGCGAAAATTTTGCAGATTATTCAAAAAAAAGAAAACATGAAGCTATGTAGGAAAAAAATCAAAGGGCAATTTTTTCAAAAATTGGAGCCAAAGATTGTCCAATCAGTCTTCCATTGAAATGCCTTTCTTCAACCTAACAAAGCCAATCCGATAAGACTATTTACGGATAAGAAAACTGGTTAAAAAGAAGTATGTTTCATAGCCTGAGGAAACACCGATCTGAGAAAGATTGAATAAAATTTTTGCGTGATTTTTAGCGAGATCTTTTTCTTTACTTTTGCGTCGAAAAATCTAAAATACCTCAAGGTATGGAATCTCAAATAGTTCTGGCAAACGGACCCAAGAAGGAAGCCATTTTTAGTCACTTCAAAATTCGTATTCATGCTGCTGGAAGGAATTTTCTTCTATAAGATAATAGTGTTATTTATTTTTCTTAAAATTGCCCCTGGTATTTTTTTATAATGATAAATAATGATTCTATTTATTTCAAATTATTCATTATAAATTAAGTAATCCATTAATGAATCTCACCCTCCACGTTTGTCGTAAGATTAAATATCTCATTATTCATCAATAGTTCATTTGATAGCATTCCGTCCATATTGACTAAGCAGATAATTTAATTTTGGAACATCAAATAATATTTCGTTAAATAGAATAATGATTCCTTATGAAAGGCTTATTTTATAAATACTTTTTTCTTTAATATCAGATTATTAATATTATTTATAGAACATTCGATGATTCTAAAAGGGAATGAAATGACTGTCATATATTGTTAGCTAATGCTTTCGTTTGTCGATCAAAATGAACATAAACAGTGGACACGAGCAGCAGATAAAATAGTTCTTCATAAATAATAATTGTTAAAATATAAAAAAGTATTAATCTTATATTATTCATCATAGGACAGGAAAACCTACTGTGTGTAAAAAAAATTCCTCAGTCGGATTCCTTAGAAATCGATTCTCGTTGTCCTCCATTAAAACAAAATGAGGGTCAACTTCTCCATCAATAGGAATTATTCAAAACTTCATGAAATTCCTATACTTCACAGCTGCCATAGGCTACTGCGATAAACATGGAAGTACGCTATGCCTGCCTATGAAATTACACACTCACAGTCATAGTGATCTTTTTTCTCTGATGTCTGAGATCAGTTAATGGATATCTGGTTCTCTCAAAAAATATTTATGTCGAGATTTAGTGGTTAGGTTTAATCTGGATTCATCAAGGAATTAAGCAATCCTCCTCCCATCTCTGGTTCCAAATTCGATTTTCTCCATACCATATTAAACGGGCTATTCAGTGAGCAGGAGTGAGCGACACTCAAACAACAGATCTCCTGCAAACATTTCTTTTCAGTAACCTTTTAGAAATAGTAACCTTAAAAATTCAAATTTCTATGGCCCCATGAAGGTCACGAGAGAACCATAGCAGTCTTGCTACACCTCGCTGATTTTCATTGCCCTCCGGGACAATTGAACAACCTTGTCGAGGTTTTTCTCAATGGTTTCAGTACCCTCACGCTGTTTTATAAATCGGATTCGACATTGTGCATCACATTTAAGTTTCTAATAAACTGAGCTTGCCAATCCTCTTGCTTCCATTTTCTCCACAATGGAATCTCTTCCAAGTCATTCCACCCATCGAACATTGGTAATTGCTCATTTTAATTGTTTGCTTTTGAATTTTACTGAATATTTCAAAACATCTGCGATTTATGTGAGAGAACGAATGCGGATTTACATATTCCAATCAATGACAACTGACGATAATACACCATATACAAAATATGTAAAATATTGATAGATACATAATATATTAAATTAAAGATACTAGCACCTAAACGTGATTAAAAAGGGCGATTAACTAAAATGAAGAGAGCGGGAAAAGTTCACAGACAAAATACGGTTACAGTTTAAATGGTTATATTTCTAAAGAGTTTGTAACATTTTCGACACCAGTTATATCTCGAAAGATTCAACCACTTAGAAGATAGGTTCTGCTCCTATGGGGATCTGGTGAATCCCTCGACCATGTAACAACTTGTCTTCTTACAGAATCATGACATCTTAAAATCGCCAGTCATTTTTTTTTTTTTTTGGTGGAGAACAAAGAACTGTAAAATGAAGAACTGTGAACAACAACTCATCAACATCATCATGTAAATCACTAATGTAATTAACTTTTCTGGAAAAAAGGAGCAATTAAGCAACCCAAAGGAACATTACCCATGACATGATAATTGAATTCTATGAGCCCATTCTTCCATTCCACACGAAAATATTTCATTCTTCGTAGAATGAAAGCCGTCATTATATTTTGTATCACTTTCCATACCTTCATAATTTCATTGCCGCTATTTATTCTTTCTGTATTGTATACAGCTCATGATTATGTAAGCTGTATAGTACCACAGAGGGTTTTTCTTTTCTGTCTCATAATGCATTGTACTCCTGTAATTCTACAATTGTAAATTTTTTTTAAAAAAAAATTAAATTATTTGCCCACCTCGCGTTCATATGTGGTGAAGTAAGAGACTATAGTTCTGGGCACAGGAATGAGGGTTATTATGAAGTAAAGTTACTACAGAATAAGACTTAGTTGCTCATTTGTATGTGCCCTCACTTCTATACGTACATCGTTATTGGATTGTATATAGTAAGCCACTGCAGGGGAGAAAGGCAAGCATGCTTCCATACGAAAGGTGTTCATTTTGAACACATTCCTCTGTGAAACAATACTATTTGAAGTTACCAATGATTATTTTTCTATTACAGCTAATATTACGAGCTCCAGATGTAATGCCATACTTTCTCACTGTTACATGTCTCGAAACTTATGCATTCTAGAGATGGGGTTCCTTTGGCAATTTTTATATTCGGGCTGCGCAGTTTATGCGCCATTGCTGTATTGCATCATTGTTGCATTTTGTAGCATTGCTTTTTTTTTTTTGCTTGTTTATGCGGTACTGCACAGTTTATGCGGCAATGTTATTGAATTGTTTATTGAACACCTTTTAGAAAATCCACAATACATGTATATATACATACACGTGTCAATTGTATGTGTCTGTATTGAAAGATGAAAATAAGCAACGATTTTTATTCTTATTCATCGAAAGGTTGCAAAATAAAGAAACATTACCATTAGGAAAATATTTATAGGTATAACTTATTCTTAGAACGAAAAAAATTACTCTTATAAAATCTAATACATACTTTTATTTTAAGTTTCGACAAATGAATTATTTTTTTCTTTACTGTAAGCAATTATTCCAAAAATATTTTTTTTAAAAATACTAACAAATAGAACATTATTTAATACCTTAATGGATCATTTTTAAATAGTTTTATTCTGCTTACTATTATTATCATTATTAGAACTACAATCCTCTGACTCAACACCAGATATTTCGAGATCACTTTACGATATAATGCTGCTATTATTTCTAAAAATATCTTCCATTTGATTCGTTTTGTAAAAAAATAAATAAATAACGCAAAGTAAATGCAAATTTCCATATGCAAGGAATAAGGTACCAAACGACGTCGAATCATATGTCTGGGAACTTGATATGTCAATTTGAAATCGCGATCATAAAATGCTGAAACACCATAAAAGGATATGAGTTGTACGATATGACGTGTAAACTCATGTTTACCTCGGAATAACACAAGAGAGCCCAAATATTCGTTTTGCTCCCCAAAAAATTAATTTTCGTACGAGCTAACTTGTGAGAGTCCGAAAAGAGCAAATATGAGGCACTCGGACTAATCAGTTAAGGGATTAAATTCTATTTCTCCATTTTTGGGGGGCAAACTTCGAGCCATTGATGAATGAAACTTCTACATTTTATTGATCACGTAAACAACTAAAACTTAATCCTTGATTTTTTCTCCCTCTTCCAACCGCATGTTTCTTGCTAAGAACCGAAAATCGGTTTTGAAAAAGAAAAAAAAAAGTCGCCAAACTTTGTTTCAAAATTAAAATCTTACTTTTATTTTGGACGTGCAACACATAAACACAAAACTTCAATCTCATTAGTTCATTTTTTTTCTCTTATTTTTAACCGCATTCATTGCAAATCTGTAAGAGAAACAACAATTGTAAAAATATTTTCAATTTAATCTATACAATGCTTTTGATTTTTGTTTTCTGTATTTTGGATTTTGCTATTTGTTTTAATACATATATGCTTTTAAAAAATTTTATCAAGAATAAAAATTATCCTTATATTTATTCAAACATTAAAAAAATTCATTGTACATTAAAAAATCAATGACCTTTTATAATAATTTCCTCTCATAAATTATTGTTATTTAAAATATAATTTAACAGCCATAAATGTTTAGCAATTCCTTAATTCTGAATACGTTCCTGTATGTTCTGATAGCAACAGCTTTGTGCAATAGCTATATAATTATTTGTAAATTAATTATACGTAAACAAGAACATTTTAAATCTACTAAATAATTATTATTTTATCTTTGTAATTGATTTTACAGCCAATTTATTTTTAAATTTAATTTTAAGTAGTTTCCGTGTTTTTATATTTTATTTTCAGATTAAATAATTTCTATAACATACAATATCACTTCAAATTTAAACATAATAAAGCCTTTTTATGAAAGAAAATTGTAGATGTTTTTCACGTTATTTTATTTTTCGTAAATATTAATGAATAATACAAAATTTTAACAAATAAATATCATAAAAACCTCTAAAAATTCTATTTTCTTCACTAACAGAAATCTGAAGGAAATTTAAAGAATACATATTTTTCTATATAATTTTCCATATCATAGGATATCGTTTAAAAATTACATAAATACAATTTTACACATAATAGACAAATTAAACTA